>ML791700.1:111140-126275 GCA_009831015.1 Picea engelmannii | reverse complement strand
TTCTGTTACTCTCCCTTCTCATGCATTAGGCTTAGATAGATTCAAAAGAAATTCAGTGTCCATGATAAGCACTTTTCTGTCTAGGGTTAAGGTCAAGCCTTAGAGGTCGATCTACTTGTCCGCAGGAAGATTTTCCTACAACAAAAGGGAGTAGGAGAAGGTCTAGAACACCTTTTGGTGGTGAGAGAGTTTGCGGACGTATTTCCATAGGAGTTACCTGGGATGCCGCCAGATAGGGAATTGGAGTTTATCATAGACCTAAAACCAGGGACTGAACCGATAGCAAGAACGCCTTGTCGGATGTCGACCTCGGAGTTACAAGAGTTGAAAATGCAATTGAAGGAGTTGCTGGACTTGGGACTGATACATCCTAGTGTGTCGCCGTGGGGTGCAACTATTACTTTCATACAAAAGAAGGATGGATCGTGGAGGCTTTGCATTGACTACCATCAACTGAACAAAGCTATGATCAAGAATCAATATCCATTGCCTAGATTTGATGACCTGTTTGATCAAATGAAGGGTGCGACGATGTTCTCCAAGATCGATTTGCAATCAGGGTATCACCAGTTATGGATCGAGGATGATGACGTCCCTAAGACCGCCTTTAAGATGACGTTTGTAAATTACGAGTTTACTGTTTTACCCTTTGGCTGACAAATGCCCCAGGGATATTTATGAGTTTGATGAATGGGGTGTTCTGCGAGTACTTCGACAAGTTCGTCCAAGTATTCAATGATGATATTTTGATTTACTCTCGGATGACGGAGGAGCATGACGAGCACTTGCGCTTGGTACTATAGTGTTTGTGAGAGCACAAATTGTATGGCAAGTTTTCCAAATGCTCATTTTATCAATCGAGGATACACTACTTGGGGCATGTCATCTCCGGCGAAAGCATCACCATGGATCCAACAAAGGTTGAGGCTATTATGAAATGGCATGTGCCGACAAATGTCCTAGAAGTGCATAGCTTCATGGGTTTAGTAGGATACTATCGACGGTTCATCGAGGGGTTTTCGAAGATAGGAAATCCGATTAAGGAATTGCAGAAGAAAAACAAGAAGTTTGTTTGGACCGAGAAATGCAAGGAAGCATTTCAAAGTCTCAAGGTATTGTTGACAATAACACCAATACTAAAGGTCCCTGACATGGACGAGGATTTATTGGTATGCACTGGCACATCCAAGGAAGGATTAGGCAGAGTCTTGATGCAAGATGGATGAGTGATCGCTTACATTTCGAGGAAACTGAGAAGGCATGGGGAGAACTATGTGACGCACAATTTGGAGTTATTAGCCATCGTATATGCCTTGAAGGTTTGGAGACACTACCTTGTTGGACAAAAAATTGAACTAAAGACTGACCATTGTGGACTACAACACGTATTTACAGAAAGTGACCTGAACGCATGACATCGACATTGGTTGGAATTGCTTAGCGAGTACGACTTCGATATTACTTACATAAAAGGAATAGTGAACCGAGTGGTGGATGCATTGAGTCGGAGATCGCACATCTTTTCTGTACTACCTCTTCAGACGAATCTACGTGAAAGGATTCTAACTTTACAACATGACGATGACTGGTACAAAGAGGTCAATGGTTTTATCAGACAAAACACAATGATGGTACCATGATTTGAGGGTTTTTCGTTTGATAACGATGACTTATTAATGTTTAAAGGTCAGATCTACGTACCGCCCTATGATGAGTTGAGAATGTTGATCCTAAGTGAGGCTCATAGAGTGGTATACATGGCTCATCCGGGAGTCATGAAGATGAGGGTAGACCTTAAACCCTTATTCTTATGGAAGGGAATGAAGGACGACATAGTCAACTATGTGGCCAGATGTCTAGAATGTCAGTAGGTAAAAGATAAACATAGACACCCAACAGGATTACTACAACCACATGCCATTCCAAAATCGAAATGGGAGGTTATTTCAATGGATTTTATTGTTGGATTTCTAGTGACACCAAGGAGACATGACTTGATTTTCATAGTATTAGACACTTTGATGAAGAGTGCTCACTTTATTCCTGTGCATATGACGTATCAGGCACCTGACATAGCTAGAGTTTTCATCAGTGAGATTGTGAGGCTGCATGGCGTGCCTAAGAGGATTATATCCGATCGAGGATCGGTGTTTACTAGACGATTTTGGATGAGTTTCCAAGAGGCCTTGGGAACCCAACTTAGCTTTAGTACTGCGTATCACCCAGAGACTGACGGGAATACCGAACAAATGAATCAAACCTTGGAGGACATGTTGCGCATGTACGTGATGGACCAACAAAAGTGTTGGGTGGAATTCTTGCCACTACTGGAGTTCGCTTACAACAACAATTACAAGAGCACCATCAAGATGGCACCTTTTGAGTTTCTTTACGGGAGACCATGTTGGACTCCTTTGGGTTGGGATCGGCTCGAGGATAGGGTCCTGGTGGGACTAGAAGTGATCCAAGGAATGGAAGAGAAAATGCAAACAATAAGACAAAGGATAAAATAAGCACATGATCGATAGAAGAGTTATGGCGATGCGCACCCTATTGAACATAGTTACGAGGTCGGCGATCGAGTCTTGTTGCGAGTTAAATTTCACAAGAGTTTGATCAAGTTCGGGAAGGGATATAAAATCTCTCCTAGGTTCGTGGGACCTTTCACGATTATGGAGAGAAAGGGGCCTGTGGCCTATCGACTAGCCTTGCCTGATTCCTTGAGGCGTATGCATGATGTTTTTCATGTATCTATTTTGAGACATTATATTAGTGATCCTACACATATTATTGACATGAGTTCCTTGCAGGTATCGGATGAGGGGGCTCTCATGGCTGAGTCGGTCCGCATCTTGGAGCATCACGTTCAACAGATACGACGTCGAACGATAGATCAAGTCAAGGTCCAGTGGGACAGTTATAGCCTGCACTCGGCAACCTGGGGGGATGCATATGATATGCACCAAAAGTTTCCATTTTTCTTTGATAGATAGACATATGATACTACGATACACTTTATTTCATCATATATACTGTGAAACTTTGGGAGGAAGTTTAGACCAAGAGGGGGTGTATGTAACATCCCGCTCTGGCGCACTGAGCAAACTTATTCTTTGAGCACACTTGCTCGCAAGTGATCTAGATTATTATGCTATTAAAACTTTTGACTTTGATTACGATGCATTATGGGTTGATGACATGTTGTTTTACTACATCCACATAGACAGGTGCTATTGACTCGGTTTTACTAAGTGTGCAGGGTTTTGGACCTTGAGGATGCAGAGGCATCGATGGAACCCCTTGGACTCTGGATTGAGTCAGGGAGTGTGCCATTGGGGTTTGATTGTTTTACTGTGATATTAGTGCATCTGATTAGATGAGATGATGTGGATATGTTCTGACATGATTTGTTGATGATGCAGGCTAATGATAGCTTGACGACCAAACTCACATATGGAGTAAAGGGGTCGCACATGACTACTAGAGATGTTTAGGGAGAGGCGTGGACAACAGCCCTGCCACATCCTACTAGCACTCTCATTGTGGCTCGAATTGTAGGTTAACGATTACCTAGTTCAAGAGGACCCACGATGCCGTGAGGGCAGACTGCGACAGTCTCTCACGATGATTCTAAGGGGTGCACAATAAGGTGGGGGCCTTATTCCTTAGAAGTTGTTAGTCTCCCACAAGATCACCTGGCAGAGTGTTGACTCCAGGGTTTATTGATGTATACCAATCAGTCAAGAGGCGAGTGGCACCCTTGGAGCACGTAGTGCATCATGAAGGGCACGTCATGCAAAGGGACATATGAGGTGAGTGGCACCCTTGGAGCACATAGTGCATCTAGAAGGGCACGTCGCATTGATGATGATAGAGGGATGAACCTAGACGGCCCTAAGACAAATGACATGTTAAGAAATTTTAAAGCAATCTCCCTAATTAAATGTCACCCAGTACAGAATCTAAGTTCTAAGTCTAAAATTTCGCTAGGGGTAAAATTTTGTCTACCTTTAAAAAAAATATAATAGAAAAATATAATAATAATAAAATAAATAGACAAAATAAAATAAAATAATATAATTTAAATTAAAAACCACTTAAATAATAATTATGATCTTCATAAAATTTTGTACCATGAAGGGAGTAAGAAATTAAATTATTCTTAAGAAATAAAATCCGTGGATATAAAATGTAAAGAGGGAATTAATTATTTATCTTTTGATAATTTAAGAAGATACTAAATTAATGATAAAAGGGAAAAGGGGTTAAAATCCACACTTGCCTTTTTGACTTCTAAGAAAAAGGGGAAAGAGGGAAAATAAAAAAAATAGGAAACTAGGGAAAGGAGGTAACATAAAAAGGGAAAAGGGGAACGTAAGGGAAAAAGAGGGAAGTCAACTTAGTAAGGAATCCACATTTAAGAGATTTCTAATTTTAAATTGAATTAGCAATTTCATAATAGGGAAAGCCTTAAAAACCTGTAAGGGAATCTAGGGACACCTAGGAGTGATTCTAGGAGTAACTCTAGGTGGGTGAGGGAAATAAAGAAATTAATTAATGGAGGAATGTAGGGGATGAGTGACACTTGTATGGAGAAGAATTTTTAGGAATTTATTTTAAAAACTTTAGTTAAATTAGATTTTAGGAAAGAAAGAAGTGGGAAATTCTATATAATGAAGGAAGGAGAAGGAGTAAAGATCATCTTCTGTTTGTGTAATGTTACACTGCAGAAATATTGACTTCACTGATTTACTTGTGGGAGTTGGGATACCCAGCTTGGAGAGGAGTGGTAGCTCAGCCTTGCGAGGTGAGCTGGGAGCTAGATGTAACCTCTGGATAGCCTGTGTATCCCCTTTGTGGCTCGGGGGGATAAGGGGGAAGAAGAGTACCCCTAGCATTGGCTAGGAGGTACAGGTGAGGTCTCAACGGTCGGTGAGCGGGAGTCGGAAGGAGTGCGGGACATCATTCGAAGCGGGATATTAGGCAATGGTACGCTCTTCTATTATATAGAGTAGAATGCATTAGGAATTATGCTTGGATCTGCATATTGTTTGTAAATGGATTGGATGTTAGATTGATAGCGGACCCCTCTTTATTAGCCTAGTTGATTGTTGGGTTGATTGATTTCTCGTGGCCTTTTCCCCGCATGACTCAACAACCCTGTGGTTTGACTATGACCTATTCGATTGTATGCTTTTCATCACTAGCACGCCAATCCTTGCCTGAGCAGTTAGTCAGTATCCTGATCTACGGTCGTCGCCTTAGTGTTAAAATACCTATAGATCTCAACGCCTTGCTTTTTTGTGCGAGGATGGTGATGCGAAGGTGAACCTTTAGCTATCTCCCTCTGCTGATATCCTTGCCAGATTGATGACTTGCATCCTTCAGCATGACCTCTGTGTAGGATTATCGTGCTTCCTTGTTGTTTATTTTCTACGCCCCCAACTGATAGAATCTCTGTGATCCCTTCGATGAGTTATCCTTAGGGCCCTGACATTCTCTGACTGTTGTCCGCTTTATATATTGGTAATCTGGATGAAATAATATTTAACTTCAATCTGTGTTTGGATCACGTTGGATAGAATGGTTTTTCTCTATTTATTTACTTCAGCAATGTTAGATGGGTAACTGTTGTAAAATGGGGTAACTCGGCCGTTGTAATTCGGATTGGGTGAGAAATAATCAGCCTTCATCGATTCTGTTGTGTGATGGCTAAAAAGTTTAGCTATGCGCTATTTATTAATGGCCACTCTAGCCTTGTTCCTTCCTCATTTCACTGGTGAAATTTTATTGTGTAAATTCTTGCTGTAAATTTGTTTTCGGCAATTTGCCTTTGTAAATTTGTTACTGAAAAAGTCTTTCCTGGCAATTTCATTTTGTAAATTGTTACTGTAAATTTCTGTCTGGCAATTTTCCTTGGTAAATTTGTTACTGAAAAACTCTTTTCTGGCAATTTCATTTTTGTAAAGCATTGTTGTAAATTTGTTTCCGGAAATTTGCCTTTGTAAATTTGTTACTGAAAAACTCTTTCCTGGCAATTTCATTTTTGTAAATGGTTACTATGAAATCTGTTTCTGGCAATTTTGTTTTGGTAAATTGTTAATGAATTTTTTTTTTTTTGGCAAATTCGTTTCTGCATGCTCTTGGGTAATGGCCATTTAAACTTGACGCCTTCATCTTTGACGAAGAATTCGACCCTGAGCCATTATCGATTAAAGGTGATATTAGACCTGTGTGCTCCTCTCTTGTTTTGGCAAGTGTCTCCGCCCTCCATTCATTCATACAACCCTGTTTTATCAAGCTCGCCCCTTTCCCTGCGTTTGGTGGGCATTCCTTTCTACATTTTTACCTTGTGATTATTGTGTTGCTACAACAACATTTTTTGTTTGCCCCTTGGTGTTATGTAATGCCTTACAGTCGTGGTAAATTAACCATTACTTACATTGCCACCTCTCACCTTTGGGACAGTCGTTATGGGGTTCTATTACATTGAATTTTACCTCTAAATTTTACCACCTTGCAGTAATTATCCCTCCCTGCACATGGAAGTAACCTCACTTTGTTATGGAAAAAAAAATATATTTTGACTAAGTGACAACGTGAAGGGAGGTAGATTTTATTGGTTAAGTAGAACGACAATTGGAATGACAGGAATTTTTGCAGTAAGTTCTAAAAATGGAAGTTGACAGCTGTTTCCCTTATATCAATTATTTAACTACAAACTTGAAATGATTTTGCTATGATGATCCTATCTATTCCTTTATTAAATGAAGGCATATCTGTCATCATTTTTTAATATAATGACGTATCGATATTGCCTTGAGATATAACGATATAAACCATAGTTTAGTTGTCATCTCAGATTTGGATTTCCTTACTTATAAGTGCAAAACTTGAATGACTTAATAGAGAACCTATTTATGATATCTTCATTAGTAATTGTTCACTAATTAACTGCACACTACAATCGAGAGTCATGGTTATTTCAACCTTTAAATGTTCATGGATTGATTTGTTATTTAAAAAAAAAAAAAAAAAAAAACAAATTGAAAAAGAATTATTTAATAAATTCATTGTCCCTCAATCTCTATTCTTAAAAAGGGGGTGCTAGATGGTAACCTGGCATTGAGAGCTACTTATGTGTCCTAGAGGTCCTAACCATTACAGGGTAGGACGGGCAGGTAGCTTGTCTTGTATTTGTCAGTTGATTGTCGTTCATTATTTCCAGATGCTTGATGTGCATCTTAGGTTGTCATGTTGTTGTTGCAATTGCATGCATCATGACTATCATTGTGTTGCGACATAGATTATAATGCCTTTATTACCCTTGTTCACACTCACACACACAAAAAAAATTGCTTTTTTTTTGAGAGGTTGATGTCATGACGAACGAGAGGTTCGTTACATATGGTATCAGAGACAAGTTCAACCCGCGACTTGGGATCACTATGGCTTTCGTTGATATAATTGATTATACTGTTGCTAATTGAGTTGTATTGTGTGTGTGTAGGTAATCATTGTTAGAGAATGCCGTGGAGGTAGACGACGGGGTGCGAGGGGAGGAGGCGCAACGCCTCCAGTAGCATTCAGGCCTGATGGGTCTAACCCATAGGGAGATGAGCAGGTTCTCGGATAGGAGCAGATAGCGGTTGGTGATGTTGTCAGAATGATGAGATTTTTTCAGTGCATGTCCGAGGCACTGATCGGCCATTTGAACAGAGATGAGACTAGGGCGCCGACACCCATTGAGGTTCCACCACGTGCACCAACTGGTATGGGTAGCATTCACTGTGAACTCGAGAAGGTCAAATTTCCCAAGTTCTTTAGTGCCCCGGATGGTGCAGCTTCCGAGGCATGGTTGGAGAACATGGTGATGTGCTTCTCACTTCGTGATTATACCTCCAACATGAAGGTCCACATGGTGGTCTTTCAACTAAAGGGGAGCGCTCTTCTATGGTGGAAGAGGCTCCTACCGCATGAAAAGATGGCCGCCAAAGACGTGCATGGGAGCTGTTCGAGGAACTATTCCGAGAGAGGTACCTTTCAAAGGAATTCATTGAGCATCAGCTCAATGAGTTCAATGCCTTACGATAGGGAGGTCATACGGTGCCCGAGTACGAGGCCCATTTTATGGAGCTACTTCGGTATACTTTGAACCTTAACACTGAGAAACTTAAGTTCAACAGGTTCGTGTTCAGCCTTAATGACATCCTACGTGCAAAGGTTAGAATTTTGATGCCTCAAACCTTGCATGATGCCATCCAGAAGGCCCTCATATTAGAGGAGGATCTTATCAGCAGGGGTTAGACCAGGAACCTAGCGAGACCAATAGAAAAGGTTTCATTTAGAGCACAACAGCATCAGACACCAGTCAGACACATGCAAGGATATCGTGGCTTCCAGAGGGGATCCACTTTCACTACACCACGGTGGCTGACACCTCCGCAGCGAACACCTTTTTGGGGACCACAACATCAACAACAATGTCGCCCACAACAATAACAGTTTAGGCATGTTCAGCAGAATAGACCAGGGTTCCAGGCCAGTGGGCTGTCATTTTCTACTTCGGGTGCCAGGACTACTGGGCCGAAGAAGGGGTGTTGGACATGTGGGGAGCCACACTACCAATGCGACTTCCATGTGGAGAGGACCAGAGCGTCTAGATCAGTCGAACCCACTACCATGGGAGATATGGGCAAGGCCCATCGGATTCATGTGGCGATGAATAACTGCCAGGAAGAGCATCAGTCAACTGTGCTTGAGGCAACAGGTATCGTCGTTGACCAAACCCTTATTATTTTGATAGATCCCGGTGCTACCGACAGTTTCATTTCTGGTGCAGCATTAAAAAGGATTAAGGTAAAGGAAGTTGAAGAGGATGAGTTTAGCTTCATGGAGATGGCTTCAAGATCCAAACAAAAGGTTAGAGGAAAGGTTACAGGCTGTGTCATTAACCTGGAAGAGTTTGTCACCAAGACCAACCTATACGTCATGATCCTAGGATCTTATGATGTCATGATTGGTATGGACGGGTTGGAATCACATGAGGCGATACTCAACTGTAAGACAAAACGGTTGAGCTTGGTCAATGATGAGGGACAGATACATGTGATTGTAGGATGGAACTAGGGAGTTTCCCTGAGGTTCATCTCTTCCTTACAACTACGGAAGAGTATGCGCAAGGGGTGCAAGATTTATGCGATCTTTGCGTTGAATGAGAAGGGAGTAGCAGAAGGTCTAGAACACCTTCCGGTGGTGAGAGAGTTTGTAGATGTATTTCCAGAGGAGTTACTTGGGATGCCGCCAGAGAGGGAATTGGAGTTTACCATAGATCTAAAACCAGGGACTGAACCGATAGCAAGAACGCCTTATTGGATGTCGATCGTAGAGTTACAAGAGTTGAAAATGCAACTGAAGGAGTTGTTGGACTTGGGATTGATACGTCCTAGTGTGTCACCATGGAGTGCACCTGTTATTTTCATACGAAAGAAGGACAGATCGTGGAGGCTTTGCATTGACTACCATCAACTGAACAAGGCTACGATCAAGAATCAGTATCCATTTTCAATAATTGATGACCTATTCGATCAAATGAAGGGTGCGACAGTGTTCTCCAAGATCAATTTGCGATCAGGGTATCACCAGTTACAGATCAAGGATGATGACGTCCCTAAGACCGCCTTTAAGATGATATTTTGACATTACGAGTTTACTGTTTTACCCTTTGTACTAACAAACACCCCAGGGGTATTTATGAGTTTGATGAACAGGGTGTTCCGTGACTACTTGGACAAGTTCGCCCAAGTATTCATTGACGATATTTTGATTTACTCTCAGCCGACGAAGGAGCATGATGAGAACTTGTGCTTGGTACTACAGTGTTTGCGAGAGCACAAATTGTATGGGAAGTTGTCCAAATTCTCATTTTATCAATCGAGGATTCACTACTTGGGGCATGCCATCTCCGACGAAGTCATCACCATGTATCCAGCAAAGGTCGAGGCTATTATGGAATGGCCTACGCTGACAAATGTATCGGAAGTGCATAGCTTCATGGGTTTAGCAGGATACTATCGACAGTTCATCGAGTGGTTTTCGAAGATAGAAAATTTGATCATGAAATTGTAGAAGAAAAACAAGAAGTTTTTTTGGATCGAGAAATGTGCGGAAGCATTTCGGAGGCTCAAGGAATTGCTGACAACAACACCAATACTAAAGGTCTCTGACATGGACGCAAATTTCTTGGTATGGCCTCAAACAAAAATTTCATTAAAAAACTCAATGATTAACATGATTATGTAATTCACGCTTGGTTTTGCATTTTTCTGTGTTCTTCATTTAATAACAAGAGAAAGAAATATTCATTTCCAAGACTCATTTATATTTGGACTAGGTTGACAAAAAACATCTTGAAACCATCTAGTGAGACCTAATGATAATGGGTAGAAGTAAATCTCCCCCTATGCTTCACATGTCCTACATATTGTCATGATTCTTGGTCACATCTCTATGTAAAACAAGAATGACCTACTTGTGTAGTAAACTGCTCAAAAAGGAACCAGTCTCCCACTTTGGTGGTCCTTTCCAATGTCTTCCACTTTGGCGGTCTTTTCCAATTGTAGAGGTCCTTTGATTAAATGAATAGTTATAATGAATACTTCATTTTGGATGATAAAGTCTAATTTATAGAAATAAAAGAGTCTTAGATGGGAACTAACTAAATTATACTCATTTATTACTTTAGACATATTGAGCAAAGTTATTCAATGCTTATCTTATTGATGATATTTATATTCATATAATATAACTTCAAATTGACAACTTACTGGATTTGTGTTGGATATGTAGGCATAATTTAAACATGGTTTGAACTATGTGAGGAAACAAGGAATCATAATGTTATGAGGGCCATGTGACCTAACAATAGTGATATATCCACTCATAGTAGAAACATTTTCTAATGAAAACCCATATCATATGGGAGTTTTTATGTTAGAAATAAGATTTTATCCCTACCTTCTAGTTAACATAAACTCTTCATAAGTAAATTGATATTTCATTGAATTTCTATTTAATAGTATTTTTAGTGGTATATCAATGTTCTGTAGAGTGATCTCCTTCTCCATTCGCAAATGATTTAGCCAAGAATTGGCATATTTATGCCAACCCTCATTAACCAATAGGTAGCAAATTTTCTTTCATGTTAGTAGTCTCTTGTGCTTCAACATTAGGTAGCTAGTTTTAGTCATTCTCTTAATGGGGAAACTATATCAAGCAAGGGAGTTAGGGATTTTATAGTTAAGAAATTCCTTAGTGGAAATATGGTTTATTTATGTAACAATTATGTATAAGTCTCTTAGTGGAAATCCCTTAGTTAATAGTAAAATTAGGTCTCTTTATGTATCCGTTAGTGGAAATCCCTTAGTTTATAGTAAAATTAGTTCCCTTAATGTAACTTTAGGTCACCATAAAATATTTCAAAATTATGTATTTAGTTCAACTATATCCACAACTATCCAACAATTTGTACTTAAATCTTTCAAGTGATGCAAATCTCTCAAGTGATGCATGGGTAGTGTCTGGTATAGTATAGACAATGGAATACATAAAACTTTCAAAAACACAAGTGTATAAGAACATGATACATGTACTCTACCTCTTATTTTGTCTTGGGACATTGTTCTGAAGATAACTTTACACCTACATTAATATGAGTCTTGAACAATTTATATTTGTGTATATTAAATCTAGTTGCAATATTTCCTCAACATATTTTTGTGGTATTGCAATGGGTCCTCTACGGTGGCCAACATTTTTATGGAAAATTTTGAAAGAAGACCATTGGACTTATACCCCATGAATCCCAAGATATGTAAAAGGTATGTAGATGATACTAATTTGATATGGCCTCGCATAAAATATTCTGGACTAGAGAATATTTCTGGTATTTTTCTTAAATTTTGTTTATTTTTGTTGAATTTTTTTGTATTTAAATTTATGTGAGGTTAAATCTTGAAGTTACTTTCAAATGTGTGTGTAGGAAATCAATTTAGAGCAAGGGGCGACAATGGGAGTGTCTTTCAAAAAGATTCAAATGTCAATGCAGAGGGTGATGGTGGATTTAGGAGGCCGCGTTATGAAGAAACAAAAGATTACATGCCAACATCCACTTATCCTTCAGAAGTTGGCGATGAACTTCCCTAGGAAGGGGATACTTTAGAAATGATGCTTGAGCGATGCTCAGGTGTTAAAAAGAGGTTGGAAAATGATTTGGCAGTCTTGGAACTTCCTTTGGAGAGAAACAAACTTTGCAAATTGTGTTGCATTCACTAGAAAACTTTATGGATGCATATCAGAAGATGGGGCCAACCAGTGACAGTTTTGTCGATCTAATGAGGTGACGAAAGTCAGAGGTGATGGGTCCTGATAAATGGGAGATAGTAAAAAACAGAGTTTGAAACGAAGACACCATCTCCATGTTCAATTTCAAAGAGGGTCGAAAGTGGAAAATGTTGAAGGTGCGATATTTTAAGCACCCTGACTTTATCGGACATCTGTATAATAGATTTTTGGCCACATATGGAAAATTTTCGTGGAACGATGAGGTTCCACACTATTTTGCAAGACATTTTTTTGCGGAGTTTTTCTTGCACATGGACCTGAATTATACCGGTATACCATCCAAATATTATGGGACTGGTAAAGGATGTACATATGATCCCAAATGGGCATATCGAAGTGCAACATTGCCGAGGCCTCCACAACCTTTAGTACCTCGCCCAAAAGGGGCATTTGCATCACTTTCAGAGTTCCAATCTACATCAAAAGTTGGAAAAGAGGCGAGGACTGCAATCGGGGAAAATTTGGAAGCTATGTTTTATGTTGTTGATGTTGGCATGAGGTGTCAGCGAGCATAAGCCAATTCTCAAGCCACATTTGTTGATAAAATAGATGCAGACTTAGATGCAATGTCAATAGAAAAAGTTTTGGAGCATGCCAACTTTTGTTGGGATCGTTGGAAGAAGGTCATTCAGAATGATGACACGAATCGTAGATTGGTATGTGATCTATTTAGGAACATTTTGATGCATTTTATGATAGTTTACTTCGAGTTCTAGATTTAGATATCCTTGTCTATATAGAAATAATCGATTGTTTCTTGCCATTAATTGCAGTTTGGAGATATGTTAAATGAATGTCCAGTCAGTATGAGACTTGATTCGACAATTTTGAATTTGGATGGATTGAATCGGGTATGTTTTTTCTAATGGTTGTTCAATCTCCATTCTTTTGAATAAGAGATCAACAACATTTATAATTTTGTATAATTGTGAACACATTGAATCCTAGATTTAGTTCTTAGTTGTGTTGATCACATCTCTCTATTCCATCTATTCCATTTCTTGGTACTTTGGTTGGCTTGTCTCAATTCTCATTGGGAGAGTTTGAAGTGGGTGGGAGTTCATAGGTATCATTTAATGTCTTAAAATCATTTAAATTTAATGTGTTATATAATCATTTGAATATAATTTATTAATTTTTCAAATTTGAAATGTGTTATATAGGTTAATGTGGAGAAGAGAGTACATGAGAGTGTGTCTGGAAGAGAGATTGGGATTGAGGAAGCACCCAGATTAGGAAAGGATGTGTCCATTCAGGATGATTCATAAATGTACATTCTTGACTTTTATCAAATTTTTGTTTTCTCAAATTTATAGTTTAGCCTTTCCTCAATTATTTTGAATTATATAAAACCCCTAAATAAGTTTGTCGTTGTCTTAAATGGTGTACACTAAAACTTATTTAAGGTTAGATCATGATGAACACCTAATTTTGAACTTGAATATGCTTGAATATTTGAGAACATATTCTATCCCATAGATGAATAGAGAAAGTTTCTAAATTTTCCTCGATTGCAGTCCTTGCTTTCTTGTCCATGAATGGTGTAGTATTATATGAGAACATATATTCCATTGAAGAAAGAGAAGATAATTATTTTTCGAAAGAATGGTATTTAAAATGGATATTTATGAACTTTTTTAGATAATAAGTAGTTTTTTGGAAGAATTGCTTAATATGGAGATTTATGAGTCCTTTAGTTTGAAAGGGCATCATGAAATTTGATTATATGACCACTGCAGAAGAAGATGAGAATTATTTAACTGCTGAGGAGATTTGTATTTTATTAATGTGTAAATATGATCAAATAACAACACCTGGGATGAGAATTACATCTAAGGATTTGGGACTTTATCCACAAGGAGAATTTCCAGAAGGATTTTGGACTTTATCCACAAGGAGATAAGTATTTATTTGGAAGAATGACTTAATACATGGAGATTTGTGAATTATCTTTATATACAGTTCTATATTTATTTTCAGAATATTATCTAACTCTAACACACAATTTGTTTTACCAAGAACACAATAACATCACACGGGATGAAAATTTCACCTCAAGGATTGTGGACCTTATCAACAAGGAGAATTTCACCTCAAGGATTTGAGACCTTATCCACAAGGAAAAATTCACCTCAAGGATTTGGGACCTTATCCACAAGGATTTGGGACCTTATCCACAAGGATTTGAGAATGCCTTAATATGAAGATTTGTGAACTTTATTCAAAAAATAACTTCTATATTTAAATTTTAGATAAGATTTACAAAAAAATTTAATCATGTACTTTTAACTGGAGAGTAACTAGATCTTAAATCTTGTGGTTGGTTATGTTATTATTACTTATTGTTTATTTAATATTTAGTTCTATAGTATATATGCTAATACATGTTTTATTTGTTTTTTTATTATGTTTTTTATTTTTATAGATGTCTAAATTATATTTGGTGGAAAATATGTTTATAATATATTTTGTGGGAAAGAGTATGTTAGAGGATGACAGTTAACTCTTTTGGTATGTATGACAATTTTATTTTAATTACAATTTTTGAATTCTGTATTATTTCGCATGTTTGAATTGTAAATTTTTAATTTTTGAAATTTGTTTTTTTGCAAGTTTGAATTTCATGTATGAAGTGATCTGTCTTAAAGCGATGGCTTAGAGTCCAGAATTTTGGAGTTAAATGTCTTTGTTTTTGTTATCATCCTAAAATGGATGTGGAACTTATGTATTTTA
>ML791700.1:60712-106353 GCA_009831015.1 Picea engelmannii | reverse complement strand
ATAATGCTTAGCTTTTTTCTTCCCAAATTTGTCAGTATCAACATTTTCTAATATTTCATCATCAATGTTGATAGATTCTCCTGCATATTTCAATTTAAAGTTTATATTAAAAAACATAACCCGAACACAAATTCACTAAGTTACATATACTTGAGTGTTCATCTTGTATTAATCTAAATTTATGTACACATACCTATAGGTGATTCGTCTTCTGATTCAATTTCGGTTTCAAAGTCTTCTTTGACATTATGAGACAAATATATTTATGTTTTTTGAAAAACATCAAATTGTAATTACAATCAATTATATTATTTACAATATTTTTAATTTGAATTCTATACTTTGAATTTTGTACTTTCTGAATACAGTCCCAATGTGTGTCGTGTGCTCGATCATCATATGTGCATGCATACCTGGTTGAACTTCTCCCTGTCGAAAATCTCTATTGACATTATTATCGTTTCTTTCTTCAATATTTGCACACTCTTGTTTCTTTCTCTGAAAAAGCTCTTTCGTTTGTTCGATTTGGCGAGTATCATCTTGAGTGCAATCATATTTTCTCCTGCGAAAACTTTTGTTTCCCATGATTTTTATAGTTATCTGTAAAAGATATGTTCAACAAAGACTTCACCTTGAAAAAATGCTCAACATTTATCTTTGAACATATAAATTGTTATTCTAATAAAAACTTGAACAAACATCATTTACCTTATTCAACAAAAAACAAAAAGATGATTCAAAACTTTGTTTAAGTGCTCTAGAAAACCACCAAGTATCAATATCGATCCTCCAATTAAGCCTATGGAACATAGGGAAGAAATAAAGGAAGAAAAGAATACAACTGCAATTAGTAATAGAAATGCTTTGAAATCCCTATCCTCAAGCTTATAGATCTTTCTGTCCATCCGATGAATTGTGTTAAATGTGTTCAGTTGAAAGCCTATTTATACAATTTGGCGCGAAATAAAATGATACGACGTGTCGTTTCATTTTTTCCGATGGACGGAATTCGTTCGACCATCTTTCAGCCGAAAAAATTGGAAACCATTCAGTTTTGACGGTTTCCGTTAGATTTTAGTCTTTTGGCTGAACTATTAGTTTTTCGGCTGAAATATTATTTCGGCCGAAAAAAGGAAATTGGTACTAAAAACTAAAACCAGAGAATTCCCCCAAGCTTAATTGAACTTCGGAGGTTGCGGACTCCTGCAAATACTGAGAATTTGGTTTTGAAAATGACACCAACATTTCCAAAATTGAATCTACTTTCAATTCCTATAATTTGTTTTCATTTTATTTATTTTTATCTAATTTTTTTTAATTTTTAAAAAAAATCACTACATAATATTTTCAGAAGACATTATGATTTGGTGAAATGAAATATCGATATCTCTAAAAATATATTATGAAAAATTTGGAAAAAAGTATATTCATAATCCTTAAACTGTTCTTTTCAAAAGGGTATATTTAGATTTTAGTTTTAAGTAAAAATTAAGACAGATACAATGTGTAGAATAACATGTGTTTAAAATCTGCAACGTTTTCAGCTTGGTCAACTTCAAAAAATTCTAGAAATTATAATATTCATCTGTTAGATTCAAAATTATAGTCATAATAAAATAGAGTCTCTGTAGATTGTTGCAGTATATTTAGTTTCTTAAAAACATAAGTTTAATAATAGATACATTGTTGTAGAAATAAGTAACTCATTATCATTCACTTCATGTTTAAGGAACATACTGTGAAACAATTTTCAAATTGACATATCGAATCGTGATAAACAAAATTGAAAAATAATCATTAGAAAGATAACACAATTCTTCACAAGTTTTGGTTTTATTGTAAAGTGAAATTATAAATAAAAAAAATACTTTTGTATGTCGGAAGTTGAATAACTTGTGAAAATATTGTTTTTTTCTCATAAAACAAGCAAAAGTGTAACCCATCTTCATGATTTCACCCTTATCCATAAATGTTATATTCATTCTCTTGACAACTCTATTTTGTTGTGGGGTATATGGTGAGGTGTTTTGGCATGCTATGCCACACTACTTACAAAACTTATCAAATTCTTTTCCACAGAATTCACCACCATTGTAAGTCCTCAACACTTTAATCCTCTTCTCTGTCTAGTTTTCCACAATAGCTTTAAACTTATTAAATCTCTTGAAAGTATCTAATTTCTTCCTCAGGAAGTATATCCACATCTTTGTGTAAAACTAATATATGAAGGAGACATAATATAGGGATCCACCAAGTGAAGGCACTGCAACTGGGCCAGACACATCAATATACACCAGTTCGATAATCCCATTTTCCCTAGCTTCTCTAGATGGGAACCTCGCCTGATTTTTTTTCCCATATAAGAAATGTTCACAAAATTCGACCTTTAAGCCACATTCAGGAAAAAATTCGACCATACCTTTGATTGATATATCTTGAAGTCATTTTTCTCCAATGTTTCCCATCCTCTTGTTCCATATCTGGGTCGGGTCAATTTCATCATGTATTTTTTAGTCGATTTGAACCACCTTGTCTTGAGTCAAGTTGTGTTGTGTCAACATCAAGTTGATTCGAGTCATAGTTGAGTCAATTTTAAGAGAAACATTGTTTTTGCATCCAGTCGAGTCATAATTCCCTAAAAACTTGTACAAGGTACCAATTTGAATTCCTTTCATTAATACCATCACACCTCTGACCATCTTGCATCAATCCTTCTAAAACAGACTATTCAATCATGCATCAGTCATCTTGCTAAAATATATTAGGTTTCTTTCCAAACATGGAATTTGTAGCACACCTTGAAGGGCTCTTTTCCTCATCTGACAATTCTTATTGTTGAGTCGTCCCCCTAGAACACAGAACCCCCATCATATAGTTCATATTCAAAGAACCATTCTCTATGTGGACTCATATGATAGGATGCTCCTGATTCGATCAACCAAACATATTTATCTGACAGTGTACTCATGAACGCTAGGTACATATCACCTTCCTTGTCTGAGGTTGTCTTTCTCTCAGCCGACTGCTTCTCATCGAATCTGACATTGAATTTTGTTGACTTCAAGTTACAGTCCTTTTATAATGCCCAGGTTTACCACATTTCCAGCATCTTTGCATCGACTGAACTAGGGATTTATATATACCCTTAGACTTATACTTTCTATTGAAAAATATTCCTTTATCTCTATTTATCAATCGATCTCTTACTACCAGAGAATATTTGGTCGATCCTTCCATGTTCTTTCTTCTCATTTCTTCTAACAACAAAGAAGAAACCATGCCCTCTAGCACTAGTGTGGTTGTATGTAAAGATCCTCCTCATTATGATGACAAACCTCTTATAACAAGTGCATTTTTTTTTTTGTGTGTGTGCGTGTGTACCAAGGTAACTAGACATTATACTCCGCGTCACCACATGACGACGAATCATGACACATGCAACTTTTATATCAACATAAAGGTCTAAGACACACATCAACATCTGCGAGCAAAGGACAACAATCAACCGACCAAATAATAAGACTGACTACCTGCCTTTCCTACCCTACAATGGTTAGGACCTACAAGACACATAAGCAATGCTCAAGCTCAGGTTCCCATCGATTTTAACCATTTAAGGTCTCAGGGCTGGCGAATGTTCTGAGGAACATGGAGGTGTCTACATCCCGCCCGACACAATCAAGATCAAACCAAAAATGGTAAGACCCCAACATCGACGATGATCAAGCACGACATTGTTCTATTAAACATTCACACATGACATAAATTCCAAGGTGCAGGAGAATTGATTACTAAGTCCATCATAAAATGACATAAGTTTGTGCACAAGAAATCAACTTCATTTATTTTCAAGGTGCAAGGCATACATCTACTTTATGTCAAGGCACGTGCTTAATCCATCATTAAATTCAACTAATTACCCTTTTAGTGGCAGATGAAGTAACTACACCCAAGACTATCCACACATACCATGGCGCGAAATAAATATTGATCAATTCATGGAGTAAGGAAATCAATTTACATAATCAGTCTCACATCCTAAAATTCCATGGTGCACAAATTCTATTATAAACTTACAATTCGATCATACGTCAGCATCTCCTACGGGCGCAAGAGTAAACCACATTCAACACAGGTTAAAATAAATGCACCACAATCTAGAGGTATCTCAATAATATTCATCTTAAATGACAAGCGTTGAAAGTATTACTTACAAACAACAATATTGATTATTTTGTAGAATTTGTTTTGTATAATTGTTCTAAACATTACTTAAAATATTATTACTAAGAGAGGGTCTCTTGTAGCACAACAAGACCATCCCATACACTAATAGGTATCTGTTGATGATTTCAAGGAGATTATTGTTATTAATGAAAACCATGATATAAATAATATAAATGTAATCATTGATAATTAACACCATTAGGTATCGAATAATGATGTTAAAAGAGATTATTATTATTACTGAAAAACAAGATATACATCATATAAATGTAATAACTGATAATTAACACCATTGGCAAAGGTATGGCCTATGACATAACATAACTATAAAAAAAAATACTATAGTGAACAAAAGACCGTCATCATCTTAGAGTAAGGGTATAAACCACGATAATATACAAATTTTTTGAATAGGTTTTGTTAAATCTAAGACTACTGATGAAGCGACTGAGAGATGGTTCCAACATCAAGTGCGCAAGAATAAGAGTGGTGGTTCTGGCTATAAATTAAAACTATATTAGGCAATAAGCAGCTAAAAAGGCAGGATGCACAGGTGTCGAGTTTCTGTCCTAGTTTAGCAAGTCACAATAGTGGGTACTCTGCTGCCTAGAGGTCGAAGTACCAAAAAAAATGCATTGGAGTATAACAGGCGGCTAGGATATCAATATTATTGAATAAAGTGAAATTATCATTGTCACGCCACAGAAATTCACGTGGGTAACAGATAGCATTTTCCTTGGACAAAAACATTCAAGTATTCAAGAGTAGATTCGCCAAGGTGATAGGGTAATGGCCCAGCAGTAATCTCCAACAAACGCGCAACCCATAACAACATTGCCACACCAACGAAACTGCCAGTAGGTGAAGGAGGCAACGGGTCACGCAAACCAGCCACACAGAATAGGAAAAATCATCCTGGAATGATTCTAACTCAGAAAGTAGAGGGGCATCGATATCCTATCTAAGGCTTCAACACTGCATCGACAAGACCTTCCGCAAAAGAAAAACGTCCTGTAGCGATTTTTCCGAAGGAGAAAAAGTAAGGGCGCTGTCATCTAAAGGATAACTCACAGACCAGCATCCTATTCGTATTAGCCAATAATAAAATGCCAACATTTAAGGGAGTAAAGTAAGAGCTAAAAGGTATAGGTAAACACCCAAAGCAACGCCTTCCAAAGAACAATGAGTAAATTTGAAGGCTCAGACGCTGGAATTTTTTTTCAAAAAGCTCAGTTGAAATAAACGCACAGTGAAAAAGCAATTACAGAATGTTTCCCCAATAAGAATAGACTCTGAAATTTTTCCATTGTAAAATTACGGATGGATGGATGCTAGAAGATGTCCTCGGGTAGTCTCCAAATAAAATCTCTTCGGAGAATCTATTTAATAATTCTTTTTTTGTAAACTCTTGACATAGTTTAAGCTTTAATCTACTGTTCATGATGATCCATACTATAGGGCAGTGAATGATGCAACAATAGCTCATAACATGATTATTACAGACACCATGTACCACCATTGTTTCGATAACCGTGTAGACCTTCCCCTTTGTTCAAACTGAGGAAGACATTGGAAGATTCAAGTTATTTATCGTCAACTAAAAAATGAAAATCTAGAACAGGGCCAATGACATAAATTTTCTTCTTTACCTAGAAATACAAGACAAGCATCATGCCTAAAACCTATATGCCCGCCTGGTCCTACTCTAAATTAGGAAGAAATGAATGACACAATTGTAGGTTGAGTTGGCGAATATCATAGAAACTAACTAACTACATTCTGTTCAGAAACTCCCTATCTATATACACAAAAGGGACATAACATCAGTAATGTTGGAGGCATAGAAGGAACCTCCTCTGAAATATCATTGGGTTCTCAATGGAACCTTAGCACTGGATCTAACAGGGTCTAATTTCACAAATACCCATGGGATAGAAAGACAAATTTCATTTACCAAGTACATTTGGAACATTAGGTAACCTCTCTAAGAAGGATTTCCTTCCACAATAGTACTACATTCACGCATGTCATTAGCTTCCTAAATATCAAGCCTACTTACATCATTTAACATGCAAGTCCAGTCATAAAAACTTACAAAAATCTACCATTTAATGAAGAAAGAGAACCATTTCCTATTCGCTTGCTCCAAGTGTCATTCGCGCGCTCCATGCTGCTCCCGCTCATCAATCATCGAGACCTCACCGGTACCTCCCAGCCAATGCTAGGGGCACTCTGGTTCCCCCTTAGCCCCCTGAGCCACAAATGGGCCACACACTATCCAGATGGTACATCTAGCTCCCAACTCACCCCGCAAGGCCGAGCTACCACGCCTATCCGAGCTGGGAAATCCAACTCCCCACGAGTAAATCAGTTAAGTCACTAATGTGAGAGTGTAATGTTACGCTAGTATTCGATCCCCCTTCCTCCTTCTCCTCTCTCTCTTTTATAGAATTTTAGAACTTCCATTCTTTCCCTAATCTCATTAAATTTTAAGTTTTAATAAAAATCTTCCAAAAAATCTGCTTCGTACAAGTGTCATCCATTCCCTACATTCCTCCAATAATTATTTTCTTTAGATTAATAAATTTTCTCATTTCCCTCACCCACCTAGATTTACTCCTAAATTTACTCCTAGGTTTCCCTAGATTCCCTTACAGGTTTTAAATACTTTCCCTAAAAATGAAGTTGCTAATTTAGTTCAATTTAGAAGGTTCTTAATTGCAGATTCTTTACTAAGTTGACCTCGCTTTTTACCATAAGTTCCCCTCTTTCCCTTATTATGTTACCTCCATTCCCTAGTTTCTTAAATTTTATAATTCCTTCTTTCCCCTTTTTATTAGAGCCAAAATGGCAGTTGCGCAATCTACCCTCTTTTTACACTTTCACAAGTTAAATAATTAATTTCTTCTTTACCTTTGATATTCACAGATTTTATTTAAGTTCTTACTCTCTTCATTTTACCCAAAATTTATGAAGTCCACAATTATTTCTTAAGTGGTTTTGTTATTTTATTTTAAACTTTATCATTTTATCTTTATAGAGATATTTTCTTAAGGATAGATAAAATTTTACCCCTAGAGAATTTTTTGACTTGGAACTTAGATTCTGGACTGGGAGACACTTAATTAGGGAAGTTGTTTTAAAATTTATTAAAGTGTTGATTGTCTTAGGGCCATCTAGGTTCATTCCATTATCATCCTCAACGTGAATTTCCCTTCTGGACGCACTACGTGCTCCAAGGGTGCCACTCACCTCTTTTGTTTCTTTTGCGCGACGTGCCCTTCAGGATGCACCATGTGCTCCAAGGGTGCCACTCGCCTCTTTTGTTTCTTTTGTGTGACATGCCCTTTAGGACGCACCATGTGCTCCAAGGGTGCCACTCACCCTTTTGTTTCTTTTGCGTGACGTGCCCTTCAGGATGCACCATGTGCTGCAAGGGTGCCACTCGCTTCTTGACTGATTGGTAGACATGAATAACCCCTGGAGTCAACACTCTGCCAGGTGAAATTCTAGGAGACTAAGGGCTTCTAAGTTATAAGGCCGCTGCCTTATTTCGCGCCCCTTAGAATCATCGCGAGTGACTGTCGTAGTCTGTCATCACGACATCGTGGGTCCTCTCGAACTAGGTAATCATTAACCTACAGTTCGAGCCACGGCTCGAGTGCTAGTAGGCTGTGGCAGGGCTGTTGTCCACACCTCTCCCTCAACCTCTCTAGTAGTCGTGTGTGGCCCCTTTACTCCATATGTGAGTCTGGTTGGCAAGCTATCCTTAGCCTGCATCATCAACAATCATGTCAAACATGTCCACATCATATCATCTAATCAAATGTACTAAAATCACAGTAAAACAATCAAACCCCAATAGCACACTCCCTGAATCGATCAAGAGTCCAAGGGTTTTGTCGATGCCTCTGCATCCTCAAGGTCCAAAACCCTGCACACTCAGTAAAACCGAGTCAATAACACCTGTCTATGTCAATGCAGTAAAACATCATGTCATCTATCATAACGCATCATAATCAAGGACAAATGTTTTAATATCATAATAGTCTGGATCACTTGCAAGAAAGTGTCCTCAAAGAATAAGTTTTCTCAGTGCACCAGAGCGGGATGTTACATACACCCCCTCTTGGTCTAAAATTCATCCCAAAGTTTCATAGTATAAATTCCAAAATAAGTGTATCATAGTATCATATGTCTATCTATCAAACAAAAATGGAAACTGTTGGTGCATATCATACGCGTCCTCCCAGGTCGCTAAGTGCAGACTATAATTGTCCCACTGGACCTTGACCCGGTCTACCATTCGACATCGTAGCTATCGAATGCGATGATCCAATATGCAGACTGGCTCAGCCATGAGTGCTCCCTCATCCGATACTTGCAAGGAACTCATGTCAATAACATGTGTAGGATCACTAATGTAATGTCTCAAAAAAGATACATGAAAAACATCATGTATACGCCTCAAGGAATCAGGCAAGGATAGTCGATAGGCCATGGGCCCCTTTCTCTCCACAATCTCAAAAGGTCCCATGAACCTAGGAGAGAGTTTATCTCCCTTACCAAACTTGATCAAACTCTTATGCGGTTTAACCTGTAAGAAGACTCGATCGCCGACCTCGTAACTACGGTCAACTCGGTGTGCATCAACATAACTCTTATGTCAATCCTATGCCTCTTTAATCCTTTGTCTTATGGTTTGCATTTTCTCTTCCATCTCTTGGATCACTTCTGGTCCCACTAGGACCCTATCCTCAAGCCGATCCCAACTCAAGGGTGTCTGACACAGTCGCTCATAAAGAAACTTGAAAGGCACCATCTTAATGGTGCTCTGGTAACTGTTCTTGTAAGTGAACTCCACTAGCGGCAATAATTCTTCCCAATGCTTTTGTTGGTCCATTACATACATGCGCAACATGTCCTCTAAGGTTTGGTTCATTTGTTCAGTCTGTCCATCATTCTTTGGGTGATACGCAGTACTAAAGTTAAGTTGGGTTCCCAAGGCCTCTTTGAAACTCCTCCAAAATCATCCAGTAAACACCGATCCTCGATCAGATATAATCTTCTTAGGCACGCCATGCAACCTCACAATCTCACTAATGAAAACCCTAGCTATGTCAGCTGCCTGATACATCGTACGCATAGGAATAAAGTGAGCACTCTTCATCAAAGTGTCTACTACTAAGAAAATCAAGTCATGTCTCCTTGCCATCAGTGGCAATACAACAATACAATCCATCGGAATAACCTCCCATTTCGATTCCATAATAGCATGTGGTTGTAGTAATCCTGTTGGATTTCTATGTTCAACCTTTACCTACTGACACTCTAGACATCTGGCCACATAGTTGACTATGTTGACCTTCATTCCCTTCCAGAAGAATAAGGGTTTAAGGTCCGTCCTCATCTTCATGACTCCTGGGTGAGCCATGTAAACTGCTCTATGAGCCTCGCTTAGGATCAACATCCTCAAATCGTCATTTGGCGGTACGTAAATCTGACTTTTAAACCTCAATAAACCATCACTATCAAATGAAAATCCCTCATATCGTGGTACCATCATTGTGTTTTGTTCGATAAAACCCTCAACCTCTTTGTACCAGTCGTTATCACACTGTAAGGTTAGAATCTTTTCATGTAGATTCATCTAAAGAGGCAACACCAAAAAGATGTGTGGCCTCCGACTCAAAGCATCTGCCACTCAGTTCATTGTTCCCTTTATGTAAGTAATCTCAAAGTCGTACTCGCTAAGAAATTCCGACCAACGTCATTGTCGTGGGTTCAGGTCGCTTTGTGTAAAAATGTGTTGTAGTCCACAATGATCAGTCTTTAGTTAAAATTTTTGTTCAACCAGGTAGTGTCTCCTAACCTTCAAGGCATATACCATGGCTAATAACTCCAAATCATGCATCACATAGTTCTCCTCATGCCTTCTCAGTTTCCTCGAAATGTAAGCAATCACTCATCTGTCTTGCATCAAGACTTTGCCTAAACCTTCCTTGGATGCGTCTGTGCATACCAAGAAGTCCGCATCCATGTCAGTGAACTTTAGTATCAGCGTTGTTGTTAACAACTCCTTAAGCCTCTGAAATGCTTCTGCACATTTCTCGGTCCAAACAAACTTCTTGTTTTTCTTCTGCAATTCTGTGATCGGATTTGCTATCTTCGAAAATCCCTCGACAAACCGTCAATAGTATCTTGCTAAACCCATAAAGCTACAAAATTTCATGACATTCGTCGGTGCAGACCATTCCATAATAGCCTCTACCTTGGCTGGATCCACGGTGATACCTTTTCTAGATATGACATGCCCTAAGTAGTGAATCTTTGATTGATAAAAAGAGCATTTGGACAATTTTCCATACAATTTGTGATCTCACAGACACTGTAGTACCAAGCTGTTATAACTCTAAATTGCACCACACATGCTTACCTGGAATTAGGCCAACTCATATCCCTTCATTTCCAAAACATATGTTGAACAACCTCTGTTAAATTCCTCTTGGGTAAAGGCACACGCACCCTAACCCACTACTACATGCGTTTGAATGCTAGCAGGCCTACTACAGCCTGCGTTTAACCTAACAAAACACAAAAATAGGAAAGTTGTCGACGGGACAAAAAGCTATGGGTCATTTAACTGAAACTCCAGGCCATGCATGGCCAAGAGTTCATCCAAAACCCTAGCTCCTTCTAGCCTATAAAAGAAGGGGTAGGGGTACCATTTGGAGGAGGAAAAATATAGCGAACAAACTCTGCCCATTTTCCAAATCCATTGTCCCAACCCTTTAGCCTTTCCTCAAGCCTAAGGAGAATTAATGCAAAGAAGTTGGAGGACAAAAGAAGAGGAGGAGCCCAGGATCAAGATCAAGGAGCGGTTGCCGGTCTTGAATTTGATTGTAAGTTGATTCATTTTGAAAATAATAAAAGAATACTTTTCCCATCCCAATGCATGAGTTATCTATGATTTGTGTAGTTTATGCTTAATTTCTAACCCTCAAGTAGAAAAGTAGCATGCATGTGTAGTGTTTTGTCTTGATCGCAGGTTAACTTTGGAAGGAGCAGCGCAAGTAAGCGGCAAAGCACAATGGAGGATCTACACCAAACATCAGTAAAAAGGTTAGTAGTTCCTTTCCATGCATGTATCGTGAAAGAGGGGTTTAATTTTTGGGTGGTAGGTTAAAAATTCATTTCTTTACGGTCAAAATCTGCATGCAAGTCTGACCCTAGTTTGCTAGTCCGTAGGGTATTTTTCCCAACAACAGAACTGGCGACCATACTGGGGAAGATACTCTTTAGGGTTTTTCGGATTTAGTTTAGGTTTTTTCGGTAGTTTAAAGGATTAGATTTTCTGTTTCTTTTCCTGTCTATTTTCTGTTAGGTCTGAGCTAGCAGGGAACCTAGTTCTTTATACCAATTTTTTCCTTGACTGTTGCTTGATGATAATTATCGGGACACACAGAGGTACACGCGACCTGCAGAAGGCCTGCACGTGTGTACCCATTCCCTAACCTCCTATAGCACACGTGTGAACGCTAGTTGTAGAGGTTTTAGTAGCGTGTAGGAGTCAGAGAGCTTGAGAGGCAGTCCTCCTCTTCCCTATCATAATTATACATTTTCAGGTGGCTTTCTAGATCCTGTCTGAGTCTTGCTAGTTCATAGTCTTGTCTCATTTTGCTTTATTACGTTTTGTTATTTCTTGCAATTATTTTTCTTTTCTGTTAAGAAGAAGCATCCAAGCCTTTAAGAGACACTGGTTATCAATACCAGAGGCCTCTTCCTAGTCTGGGTTGCCTGTGTTTATTTTTTCCTTAGAGTTTATACATACACGCGGCCTGTCCAAGGTCAGCCCGTGTGTACACGCGCTCTGTTGTATCTCAACACGTGTTCGTACGCATGCTATTTCAGTGACAGAGGCATGCTTGACAGGCTGCTTTTCAGTCAGGGTGGGGCAGTCATCCCCTCCTGTGGTGAGAAGTGTTTCTCTCGGGTGGTTGAGTCTAGGGTAGAACTGTTAGTAGGTTAGGGCCTCTTACCCTTAGCCTCTTTTTTCTTAGTTGATAGTTGATAGAAAAGATAAAAAAGAAAAATTTTGTTTTATGGTTTTTAGACAAGCATAAGAGTCGGTGCTTTCTTGATTTCCATTGTGTGTCTTTTCTCTGATTCTTTGTGATCTGCGCTTTAAGCCAGAATTTTGTTTGTTTTTCTTGGTTTTTTGCTTGTCGACATTTTCCCTTTGTTGCTTCATTTAGCACTCAAATAAAAAAACATATATATCTCTTTTTCATTTTCTTCTTTGTTTGAAGATTGTGTTTTTGCATCAATAGCTAGGGAGAAGTCTTTTTGTTCATAAGTTTTTGCGATGCATTTAGATTATAAGTAGCTCGTAGTCCAGCGAAAATTCCTTTATGTTTGCTGCATGAAATCTTAGCAAAATTGAAAAGAAAAAAAAGTTTTTCTTTTTCAAAAGTTGTTAATTTTTTCATTTAGTAAAAGTCTTTTGTTTCCATCATTTTTTCATTTGTTTTTTCTTTGAGTCTTTGCACATCATCAGTTTCACCTTCATACCCCGTGACATAAAAATCCCATAAAAGAAACACTAATTTAAAATCTATTAGACTTTTTATTTGTTGGGTTCATACACTAGTTCAGGACTAGGGCCTTGGATTAGGTTGGAGAGGAAACTCTCCAAGGCCACTCAAAACCAAACATTGGAGTCTGTGATAGGGAGTGTAGAAGTCTAGTTTGGTGGAAGTTATCCAGGACCTCCCTCTAAAACAGGGGATAAACACGAGGTCGTGTGAGGAAAGGTAGCGGAGATAACCCCTCCAAAGCCGGACCAAACGTAGTGGAGAACACATATCGAGGGCTTGTTTTGGGATTCTATCGTTTGCATTTTCCATGGGGCTTCATGGGTCTCAAATCTATTCGAGGTCCTCAGTTGTCTTCCATACCATTTTCTCTCGATACCCTTGACAGGTTTTGGGCTTGATACCCTACTCATTGTGGTCTACCCGACTTTCAACTGTGCCCGCCTGGTGACTGTTCGCGTGCTGGCAAACTAGTTTCCAATCTTTTTAGGGACATACACAGGTGGCTGCAGGGGTATACCGCGGTACCTAGGACAGACATCGGGCCACGCTTTGTAGAGTATACCCAGAGGGTGCTTCTGTGTTCGAGTTGCACTTGCACTGGTAAGTTGCTCTAGTGTTGGTTGTCGTAACTGTTCTTCCAGCTAGTTTAGTGTTTTCTTGACTTATCTCTTAGGGGATTCTTTTTTAGTGGGTGTTACTATTTGCACATGTAGAATACCTTAGCGTGTCTTGGATCTTCTCACACAGTGGAGGATCCTGAGCTCTGTCGGTCACGAAGGCTTCTGGGCTTGCCGCCGGTTATACTGGAGCCACCCTCGCCACCATTGAGGCAGAAGCTAGACCAACAAGGGTCTTTTGAAGCGACTGGGTTACAAACCATTGTGCCCGAACAACTCCCAGAGGAATCAACTACCAATATTGGTTCGGTTGAAACCCCAACCACTAATACACGGCCAAAATTTATTGTACCAATTCAATTTTATGAATGCCTGCCAGTGCCTCGCACAACTATGGAAACAAACGATGTTACTTCCTCTAGGAATTCTTCCATTCCCACCATTGTTGCTACCACAGGAGAAGCATCTCCTAACTTTCCGTCGTCGGTCCGGGCCACCATGGTCTCGACTGCAACTACGTTGCATAGTGGACCGACCCCATCTATGGCGATGGCCACAACTCTATTCACACCTAGTGTGATAGACTCTTCGTTCTCATACGGTATGCCTAGTTCGGGCACAAGTCCTGCACTCACTCACTCCACTTTACAGACTTTCGGTTTGGGGGCAGGGAGATATAACGCTCCTTTGAAAGGTCAAATTGGGGGCATTCCTGTCCCTTTTAATTCTTTTCCTTACACTGGAGGTCATATCTCTCCTTTGTCCCCTTCGCTTGGTGGTCTACATCAGCAGTCCGTCGGGCAGCCTGCACACACGAGTTCATTTGGAGTCGGGAGTCAAGGAACACCTGCGCAAACTCTATCGGTAGGTTTGTCACCATTGTTTTGGAACAGGACATTTGGTAACAACACTTTCGCATCCACTTCTTTCCCATATGGGGGCACTCCCATTTTTGGATAGTCTACTCCGGTGCAGGGTACTATTCTTGCGACGGGGGCATATACAGCAGGACCTTGGAACTCAGGACAAGGATCCGTTCCCTCCTCTGGAATGTCATTCTGGGGTAATTCTTTCCACAGTCAATGGAACCGTGGACATACTTCCATGTCTCTCCCAATAGGATCGGCATGGGGTAATCCTTCCCAAAGTCCATCAAACACGATGAATGCGCAATATCCTATGTTCTTTATGGGAAATCAGCCAATGATGTCTCCACAGATGCAAAATCCTTACACTGGTCAGGGCCATGGTTTCTACCAGAATCTGGGCCAACAACCAAACGTTTCCTGGCAACCTGGTGCTAGTCAAACTCCAGGACCCTTTTTCCCAGGCTATCAGCAACAACCCAAATTACCATTCCTCGCGACATTACACTTACCAGATTTGACAAGGTTGTTAAATGATCCTATTTGTCACGATCCATGTTGGCCTCCTATGCCAACGAAGTTTCCTTCGGACATTCCAAATTTCGAGGCCAAGCCTAACGAAGATCCAAGTGATCACGTGACTACCTTCCATCTTTGGTGTTCATCTAACTCATTAAAAGATGACTCCGTCTAGTTGCGATTGTTTCAACGCACTCTTATCGGGAGTGCCGCGAAATGGTACATCGAGCTTGATCACTCAAGATACTCTTCCTTTGGCGAACTGGCGATGACCTTCCTTAACCATTTCCAGTTACCTATGAGATACAACATTGGCACAGAGCTGCTTGCCAATTTCGAACAGACGATAGTGGAACATATCTCTGATCATATCCGAGAGTGGAGATGCCAAAAGAGTTTAATCAAAGTACCAGTCCCACCAGCATTCCTAATTGAGTGGTTCCTTAAGTCTTTAGTCCCACAATTATCCAAAGATGTCATGACTTCAGGATTTTTCTCCGAAGAATATGCCATCATGAGGGCTCAACAGTTTGAGCTTATCTATTCTCAATCTAGTTTATTATACAACATCCCGTCAGATGCACCACGATCGATACTGGATAAAACTAGACAGAGAGTTGGACCACATGCCGATGGTATTGTGGGCTTATCACAAACCAAGCCCGCTGGGCAATTGACAAAGAAATTGCAACAGTTATCTATACAACACTCAGCGGCCAGCCAGACTACTAGTTTGGCTGCTCCTCCTACCCAAACGTTGGAAGTACACTCCGTGCAGACGACTAACCCAAAGGCCACCCAACATCTTGAAGGGAAGAAAAAAGAATGAAAGAAGGGTAAGGAGGAGAAAAAACCCACTGATACCACTGGCGAGGGCACCACGGAAAAATGGAAGGTGAGGTATCCGTGCAACTTGTGTGTGGAAGACCACCCGACCCATCTTTGTCCTTGAGTTGCAGAGGCCCAAACGTTTGTCACATAGAAACTAATCCATTTCAGCATGGACAAAATTTAACTCAAGCCTCTATAAGTGCCGAAGGGGGTAGCCAAGAAACCTGCCCTCCTCCTAACAATTCCTCATCCACGAACGTATATATGGTTAGGGGTGATGCTTTCATAACGACTAGAACACATGACTATAGTAAACCAAGCGCCTCTGAGAAGGGTAAAGAAGTTAAGATCCCATCTCTTCCTCTACAGATCGAGAAGACGTTGGGAGAAACAATGACACGCATTCCAAAGGGTGCATTTAAGAAAGCTTCTCACAACCCAAATGCAAGGGCCACTCAGAATTACTCTGTGGTGGAGGATTTATCACAAACCCCTTGTGCGATGTCTGCTTTGGAGGTCCTCCAAAGCTGCCCTGCTCAGAGGAAAGCCTTGTTAACTACTTTAGGCTCTACTGAGACTTGTAACCTGGGTACCATTGTGCTAGATACAACCGACTTAAAACCTCGTCTTCCTTACCACGTAGCGTTTCAGATAGTAGTGGCTCATCCCACGAAAACTTTTACATGCAATATCTTTCAAACGGTGGTCGACGAAGGTGCCTCGACTTGCGTTATGTCGTTAGTATGTTGGAAGGCCATTGGCCAACCCACTTTGTCTCTATCACCTACTCTCCTCACTGTGTTCGACGGTCGTTCTTTCTGATCACATGGCATCGTCCCTTCTTTCCCTGTGCAGTTAGGAGGGAAGACCCTGTGCGTTGAAGTAGAGGTAGTCGATGCCCCCCTCGACTATAATCTCTTGTTAGTTCAGAGTTGGACTTATGCTATGCAAGCTGTGGTTGCTATAGTTTTTTGAGTCTTATTGTTTCCACATGAGGGTCAGATAGTGACCATCAATCAATTGTCCTTCTCTAGACCTGAACCAAATTTGGGGGCATCCACGGTTCCCATGATTGATAATCCTCAAGCCGGTGTCATTAATGTAGGAGTTGGTTTGTGCCCATCCTTGATGGGTACCTTCGATTACCCACCTCCTCATGATGATGTCAAGTTTATATCTAATCACCACAAGGCTGAGATTTTTCAAGTTTCGTCGTTCCGCATGACTTACTTTGAGGATCCGTGGATTCTTCCTTCCCCATCAGCCACGATGGATGAGACAAGGCACTCCGGCATGTCCATGCCCTTGTCGGTCGTTGACATAGCGTACTCTTTAGTCCAGCAAGATTCAGCTAACCCTGATCTGACTCCTGCACAAGAGTTGGATCCGCTTCTAGAGCCTATCTGGGCTCAGGGTTCTCTTGCTACCACCGATTCGTTAGACTTAATATTGCCTTCTGACGAAGTAGTAATCGAAGCAATGACTAGTCCGGACAAACCTTGGGAAGATCTTCATCACAGATCATATTTCCTCCCAGAGTTACACCGAATCGAGGCAGGAGAATTCACTATCACCATGACGAGAGATCAGCCGTGTCCTATTAACCTCTTAGCTACACAAGAAATTTATGTTGAGGGGAATATGGAGACTATCGTTGAAACCATACCTATTAACATCTCCTGAAACCCTGGTGTCGTGGAGAATGTCTTCATTGGAGCGGATTTCTCCCCTGAATAGGTTCAAACTTACACAGATCTTTTCAAAGAATTTCGTGACGTTTTTGCCTGGTCGTATGAGGAAATGTCAGGTATCGATCCGAAAATAGTTGAACATGAAATCACAACGTATCCTGATGCCAAGCCTGTTCAACAAAAAAATTGTCCAGTTAATCCTAAGAAAGCAGCAGCCATTAAGCTTTAGGTTGAGAAATTGCTCAAGGAAGGTTTCATTTATCCTATTCATTTGACTCAATGGGTGTCAAACCCCGTGCCAGTCGATAAAAAACAAGGCATGATTCGTGTATGTACTGATTTCCATGATTTGAACAAGGCATGTCCAAAAGATAATTTTCCAACCCCATTCATTGACCAGATCATTGATGAATGTGCCAGTTGTGAAGCCTTTTTGTTCATGGATGGTTTTTTCGGATATAATCAAATCCAAATCAAACCGGAAGACCAACACAAAACAACATTTATTTTTTCGTGGGGTACATGCGCCTATCATAAGATGACTTTTGGCCTTAAGAATGTTGGAGCCACTTTCCAGTAGGCCATGTCTTTTGTGTTTCATGACCTCAAACATATCGTCGATGCCTATTTATATGATTTAGCATCATGCTATCGCAAGCGAAAGGATCATCCTACACACCTCAGACTAATCTTCGAACATTGTTTCTACTTCAGGATTCGCTTGAATCCCAACAAGTGCACCTATTGTGTCACGTCAGGACATTTGTTAGGTTTCATCATATCAACAATAGGGATCATGGTGGATCCTCTTAAGGTGGAGGCAATAATCCAGTTTCCCCCCCCATGCACAATCTTACAACTTCAAAGTCTTCAAGGCAAGGCGAACTTCTTACGACACTTCATCGCCAACTATGCTGAAATCACCAAGGGCTTTATGCCTCTACTTAAGAAAGATGTTCCCTTTTTCTGGGATGAAACCACTCAACTCTCTTTCGACGCATTAAAACATGCCCTCACAACCGCGCCTCTGTTACGGCCACCTAATTATAACAAAGATTTCCTATTATATATGGATGCCACAGAGTCAGCCATAGGCATGGTTTTAGTTCAGGAAGACGATTCGTTTTCAGAATACATGATCTATTACCTGAGCTGAGGCCTCATAGGACCGGAACTTAATTATTCCCATCTTGAAAAACTTGTGTTGGCAGCAGTTCATGCTTTTCAATGGTTCCGTCACTATGTTCTGTTTCGCAAGACCACCGTCGTTGCTGTCGTGAATCCATTCCAGTACATGTTGACACGACGAGTTATTGGTGAAAATATCAGTAGATGGATGGTTATCCTCCAAGAATTTGACTTAGACTTCGTTTCATCCAAGTCCAAGAAGTCATTGGTTTTCGCAGAACTTATTTCGGAACTTCCGGTTGAGTCAAGTGACGTTGTACCTGAGGAATCGCCTATCCGGGGGGATATATTTTTTATTGAATCTTCAGACCCCTGGTACAGAGATATACTGATCTATCTCTAGAATTTGAAGTGCCCCACCTCTGCTTCTCGTGACGAGCGTCGGCGGATACGCCATCAGGCTAAGAATTATCTCATAATCGATGATACGTTGTATCGGAGAGGTGTAGATTGTGTTTTGCGTCGATGTCTCACTCATGAGGAGGCCGTCATAGTGCTCAACGATTTTCATACAGGAGCTTGTGGCAGTCACTTATTTGGGTTGGTAACATCCCAAAAGATTTTACGAGCAGGTTACTTCTGGCCCACACTTATTAAATATTGTATCGAGTCGGTCAAGAAGTGCCATCCATGCCAAATCTTCTCTCGGAAGATGAAGGCGCATCCAGCTCCTATGTTTCCTGTCATCACAGTTGGTCCCTTCACTAAGTGGGGGATTGATTACACTACATGCAACCCCCCGTCAACAAGGGGGCGCCGCTATAACATTGTAGTTGTCGACTACTTCACTAAGTGGGTTGAAGCTATGCCAACATTTAAAGATGATGGAGAGACTGCAGCTCTCTTCTTATTCAACCAGATTATAGCAAGGTTCGGCGTCCCGAGAGAGATTGTCACTGACCATGGCAGTCACTTTTAGAATCAACTGATGACCGAGTTAACGTCAAATCTTGGGTTACGGCAAGAACATTCATCACCTTACTATCCCCAAGCCAATGGGCAGGTGGAAGTTGTACACAAAACTCTTAAGAGGATTCTAGAACGAACTATCAATTCAGCCAAGTCAAACTGGAATTTGGTGTTATACTCGACATTATGGGCTTACCGAATGTCAGTTAAGAATGCAACTGGTTTCTCACCTTTCCAACTCGTTTACGAGCTGGAGGCAGTCTTGCCCATCGAATGTCAAATCCCATCTCTGAAATTGGTAGTACAACGATTTCCCAACACTTCTCCACTTGAAGAACGGTTAGTACACCTTGAGCAGCTTGATGAACAACATCGCGATGCGGCCCTGGCCAATGAGGCTCATAAACATAAGGTCAAGTGTCAATATGATAGGTCCGTTCGTCCTCGGATTTTTTTTTAGGGTGACCTTGTCCTGGTCTATGACCAAGACAAGGACCCACTAGGGGTAGGAAATTTTAAACGCATGTGGTTCGGACCCTTCATTATCAAAGAGGTATTAAAAAAGGGCGCTTATCATTTGGTCAATTTTGAAGGGAATGCTTTGGTGGAGCCTATAAATGGGCTCTACCTCAAGAAGTATTACTCATAGAAAGGTCACTGTGGGTAACTTTTTGTAACATATGTATAGTCTTTGTACTATTACTTTTTTACATTTCTTTTAAAAAGTGTAATGGACATGTCATTGATGTTATCTTTTGTCAATATGGCATATGTCAAGTGAGTCTGAGGTGTTCGTTGGGTATGTGGATGGTGCTAGTCGACACACGCGGAAGCTTGCCTCCGCAGCTTGGGTAATCTTTACACCACAGGGTCAGTTGTTATCTTCCGGAGGTATATGCTTAGGTGACACCATAAATAATGTTGTTGAGTCTAGTGCAGTTATTGAGTTGCTTCGTGATGCATTGTCATTGGGTATCTCTCATCTCTGGGTCTATCTAGACACTCAACTGGTTGTGTCACAACTAAACATAATATATCGGGTTCATGATCCAACCTTACACCGACGATTCCTTAGGGTACGTCTCTTAGAACACAACTTTGATTACATTACATATTTTCATCTTCCTAGGAGATTAAACCAAATCACAGATACTCTAGCTAATCACATTTTAGATTGGCATCTTGCCCACATATAAAAAGATCATGGACATAAACATGTAAATACATTTTTGCACACATAATACATAAGACACAAAAAGAGATAAAAAAACCATATATAAACATCATAAAATCCTCAGAGTACATAGATGGGCGCAAACGCCTCAAAAGTGGGAACAGTAACGAGTCCCCGAGCTTATGCCCTCAAAAAAATATACATATCAGTGCTCGTGGCACACAAAAAGTCTAAAAGTATGTTCAGGGCCTATGGGCCCTGTTATAATCATGGGCAGCTTGGGCTAAATGCATAAACAATCGGACCCATGTCTGAGGTGCCCCCACGACATGAGTCTACATGGATGGTGGAAGGTCCTCTATCTCTTCCATCGAGACTGTGCGAGTGAGTGCAGTAAAGTTCCGCTCAATTCACCTCAGGACCCTCTTGGCCTCTCCTACTGGGAGGTTCCCTGCTACTGCTGCTCCTCCAGCGGCAGCAGCTGCAGCTTCTTGCCATGGGCGACTCCTGTTTCGTGCATAGTCGGCAGGTCGCACGGGTCCCACATCTGCATGCAATAAATGTTCACCCATCAAAAACTCTGGTATACAAAAACATGATATATATATCAAAAAAGACATAAAAATTACATATGCAAACAAAAAAACTATACAGGTGGATACTTACCCATCTCCCCTCGCTCCTCACCAGGAGGCACTGGTATCTCTGGATCTCTAGAGAATTCGATCCCCACATATGGGTAGTCCTCTATAGTCGGGATCTGTCGTGATAGCCAAGAAAAAAATTCGTCGTTGAAGGCCTCCACGGTCCTTCCACCACCCTGTCGCAGCAGTAAAACTGCCCATCTGCATACTGCGAGGAAAGTGGCCATGTGTCCTCATACTGTCAGCCGAGGACTGAAGCATGGAAATCTCTCGAAAAAGAACGAACATAGAATGGTCCCAAACCTGAAGTTCCTATGTGTCCACTGTCAGGAATCTGTTAATTTCCTCTTCATGCACTCCAACAGTGTGGTACTCCAATCAAAAATGTGTGCATTCATGCACTAGATCGCACAGTTCATCTGTGTGCGCGAAGCCTGATGCACGACTGCTGAGCCGGTAATCCGCCCAATGAGAAATAAAATAGTCTGTAGGGTGAGGTTGGTAATCCTACTAACAGGTACTGAGGAACCTCTATGATCGGTCCCAGCCTCACAGTACTCATCTATCAGCTCCGAGACCTTGCACGGCCCCGCAGGAAAAGTATGAAAGTTGAGTGGTTTCCCTCTCCTTGAGAGGCCAGTCAAAAAGTAAATATCGTCGGTGGTGGGCACCAAGGATTTCCCCTCTAGCATGAACGCCTCTGCATCAGGGTGCCAGTAATCCACCAAGGCATTCTGTAGCCTTGGTTGCGCACGCATGAACAAACATAAAAAGAATTTTTCCAACCCACACTGTGTCAGCACGACCACAACATTCGGATCTGTAGCCACTAACTCATTGGAGGCCTCGTGCTCCCTTTCCCTCCACTAGACATACATCCTGCCAACGCAACAAGGTAAAGGAGGGTCAATGCATGTTTCCCTTTTCTTTTTCATCACGCGGGGGGGTACACGCGGCCTATAGAGGTGACAGTCGCAGGTACCCACGTGCAGGATTTGCTTTGAACATGGGTACCCATAGGTTGTCCCTAGACAACCCGCGTTTACCTAGGGCCGACCTTTTTGAGGTCGACGCTCACCCCAAAAATAAACTAAATCAACAATGGTGATAATGAGCTGCCAGCTTCTATTTATAGACTTTTTAGCCTCTTTTTGTCACTTTTTTGCCCCCCCTTATCCGTTTCTTTATACCAAAAACCATTTTGAGTGATCTAGGAGTTATATGGGAGGGATTTGAGCAGGTATTGGGACACTTTTTTTTTTATTTTCGAAAAATAAAAAATAAAAAAAAAATATATATATATATATATATATATATTGACGGTCCATAATTGTTTTTTTTCCAAAAATCAACTTGAGCATATAGGTTAGGCTATCAACCCAACTTTTGCATCTCGTTGCCTTTTTCTTATGCTATAGGATCGATCCCATCCGGTTGTGACACAGATTCGTCATATCTATTATAGAAGTGTCGCAACTTGGTGGTAGAGCTTACCAAAACATGGATGCCCTAGGTAGGTCCTGGTTGCATTATGGTGTCCATGCCATTTCTAACAACATTGTAGGCTCAGGAGTCCGTATAGTCTTTCCTGAATACGAGTTTGAGCCTCATTCTCATGGGTCTTTTTCACTCTTTGTCTTACCCTCTGGACTCCCAAAACATAATGGGTCTCCTTTTAAGCCTTTTTCAGACCCTCTAAAAATGAAAATATTGCCGAGCAATCTTGTGACCTTTCACACTCATTAAACTAAAATTTGAAGTCATGTCTGTCCAGCGGTAGTTTACCCCTTTTTCGGTCTGGACGGTCAACTGTACGAACAAAGGAATACTCTATGGAATTCCCATTCTTTAGAAGAGTATCCTCAGGTATAATTTTATTCCTTTTTCTAGCCTGAGGGACTAAATTTATGAAAAAGAAACCCCCCCCGAAGTCCATAGTTAAGCTCTTTTTAGACTCCCTAAAATTGAAAGATCGTCGAGTGACATTATTCTTTCACACTCGTTAAATTGGTCCAGAATAATATTACTGACAGAGTCCATAGTTAAGTTTTTTTCAGACTCCTTAAAAGTGAAAAAATAGCCGAGTGATCTTGTCCTTGTCACACTCATTAAAATGGTTTTGAATTGATGTCGAATCAGTGCTAGTTTATCCCTTTTTCGAACCGACTAGACTATCTTCAAAAAAGGTACCCCAGTGGAGTCTCCTTTTATGTTTTTTCAGACTCTCTAAATATGAAAAACCACCAAGCTTACCTTCTCTGGGCTCGTTCAACTTACATCGAAGGACGTTACCATTGTGTGTTCTATCAACCGCTTTTGCATACCTTACCCATCAGCCTTGTAACAATTTTCTTCTGCGTCTTAACACCTTTGGCCACTGGAGGATTTTTCCCAAGTATCATTTTACCAGAACATCACTCTTGTCCTTGTGCCTCGAGATTGTATGTTTACAGTACTCGTTCCTCCATTGTAACGTAATACTCCTTTATTCTTTTTCACAATCATCAAAAAGAACAAAAAAATCAAATATACCCCAAAAAGAGGATGGGAAAAGTATTTTCTTTATTGGTAGCATAATGAGTCTCCCTTGGATGAAGCACATCTGTCTGTTTGATCATTAGACTATGGGATGTAGTACGACCTTAGGAATCTTTTTCTCACTATATAGAGTTGTGTCCTCCAGCGTTTGGTTACTCTTCCAAACATATGGAGATTTTGTGTTGCCTCCTGCTTCGTACAATTATTATTAACAAATATGTTGCTTGAGTCTTATCACTTGTCGTGCTATTATCCAAGGGAAGTTTGTCACTGAGCCTGAATAGGCCCCTCTACAATATGTTTTTTGTCCGCATACCCGGCCATCCTGAACGTCTAATCAAGTCTTTGTTCGAAATCACTGAAGCCTTCAGTCCGATCATCAATATTATCAAGTCCATAACCGACGATCCGTCGAAGACCTCTGGGTAGTGCAGTCGTACACTCATATTACACTCCTACCCGAGTTTGGAAGATTTTGAAGTTGTTTCTCTAGCTCTGAAGTATAGACATCAAGTTGAATCAACTTCTAGGAGATGGATACTTTATATGTATATCTTTCTGATTTCGAGATGTAGCTCCGCTGTGTATTATTCACAGCTACTCTTTATAGTTATTTGACATGGATCTACAGTGTATTTGATTGGTAGCCATGGATCTATTTCATCCTGAGCATGGGTATGCCTGCCTCGGTGAGACATTTGTTATTTTGTAGACGACACCTCTTGGTTCTTGATCCTTGGGCTCACTCATTCAGCATATCAGTACAGATTGGTAAAAGATTGGTAATGTATTTCGGCCATCAGATGCTCTTCTGATCTCACACATTAGGGGGCATCTTTTATAACCCTAAATTGCACCACACATGCTTACCTAGCATCATACCAACTCATATCCCTTCATTTCCAAAACATCTGCTGAACAGCATCTGTGAAAATCCTCTTGGGTAAAGACACATGTGCCCTAACCCACTACTACACGCGTGTGAACACTGGAAGACCTACTACAACCTGTGTTTACCTAACAAAACACAAAAATAGGAAAGTTGTCGATGGGACAAAAAGCTATGGGTCAGTTAACTGAAACTCCCAGCCATGCATGGCCGAGAGTTCGTCCAAAACCCTAGTTCCTTCTAGCCTATAAAAGAAGGGGTAGGGGTACCATTTGGAGGAGGAAAATATAGCAAAGAAACTCTGCCCATTTTCTGAATCCATTGTCCCAACCCTTTAGCCTTTCCTCAAGCCTAAGGAGAATTAACGTAAAGAAGTTGGAGGACAAAAGAAGAGGAGGAGCCCAGGATCAGGATCAAGGAGCGGTGGTCGGTTTCGACTTTGATTGTAAGTTGATTCATTCTGAAAATAATAAAAGAATACTTTTCCCATCCCAATGCATGAGTTATCTATGATTTGTGTAGTTTATGCTTAATTTCTAACCCTCAAGTAGAAAAGTAGCATGCATGCGTAGTGTTTTGTCTTGATTGTAGGTTAACTTTGGAAGGAGCAACCCAAGTAAGCGGGAAAAGCGCAACAGAGGATCTACACCAAACATCAGTAAAAAGGTTAGTAGTTCCTTTCCATGCATGTATCGTGAAAGAGGGGTTTAAGTTTTGGGTGGTAGGTTAAAAAGTCATTTCTTTACAGTCAAAAGCTTCATGCAAATCTGACCCTAGTTTTCTAGTCCATAGGGTATTTTTCCCAACAACACGAGCGCAAGTGCTCATCATGCTCCTCCATCGTACAAGAGTAAATCAAAATATCTTCAATGAACACTTGGACGAACTTGTCCAAGTACTCATGTAACACCCCATTCATCAAACTCATAAATACTCCTCGGGCGTTTGTCAGTCCAAATGGTAAAACAATAAACTCGTAATGTCCAAATCTCGTCTTAAAGGCAGTATTAGGGACGTCATCCTCCTTGATCCTCAATTGGTGATACCTTGATCACAAATCGATCTTGGAGAACACCGTCGCAGCCTTCATTTGATCAAACAGATGATCAATTCTCGGCAAGGGATACTAATTCTTGATCGTAGCCTTGTTCATTTGATGGCAGTCAATGCAAAGCCTCCATGATCCGTCCTTTTTCGTATGAAAATAACAGGCACACCCCACAGTGACACACTAGGACGTATTAGTCCTAGGTCCAGCAACTCCTTCGGTTGCATTTTCAACTCTTGCAACTCCGGGGTCGACATACGATAAGGTGTTCTTGCTATCAGTTCGGTCCCTAGTTTCAGGTTTATGGTAAATTCTAATTCCCTTTCCGGTGGCATCCCAGCTAACTCCTCCGGAAACACGTCCGCAAACTTTCTCACCACCGGAAGGTGTTCTATACCTTTCACTACTCCCTTCTCATTTAGCGCAAGGATCGCATAAAGCTTGCACCCCTTCCGTATACTCTTCCATAATTGTCAGGAAGAGACAAACCTTAGGGACAGTCCCTGGTTCCGTCCTACAATCACACGTCTCTATACTTCATCATTGACCAAGATCAACCATTTTGTCTTACAATTGAGTATCGCCTCATGCAATTCCAACCAATCCATACCAGTCATGACATCATAAGATCCTAGGATCGTGATGTACAGGTTATCCCTTGTGACAAAATCTCCCAGGTTAAGGATACAACCCGTAACCTTTCCTCCAACCTTCTGTTTCACTCCCGAAGCCATCTCCACGAAGCTAAACTCATCTTGTTCGACTGCCTTTACCTTAATCTTTTTTAGCGCTGCATCGAAAATGAAACTTTCGGTAGCACCGGTATCTATCAAAATACTAAGGGTCTGGTCAGTGACAGTACCTGTCATCTTGAGCACAATCGTCTGATACTCTACCTGGCAGTTATTCATCACTGCATGAATCCGATGGGCATTGCCCATATCTCCCACTATAGTGGGTCCTATTGATCGGGACACTTGGGTCCTCTCCATAAGACAGTTGTGCTGGTAGTGTGGCTCCCCACACGTCCAACACCCCTTCTTCGGCCCGGTAGTCTTGGTACCTAAAGTAGAAGATGACAGCCCACTGGCCTGGAACCCTGGTCTGTTCTGCTGAATAGGATTAAACTGTTGTTGTTGTGGGCGACGGTGTTGCTGGTGCTGTGGTCCCCGATAAGGTGTCCGCAGTAGAGGTGGTGGTCACCGAGGTGTAGTGAAAGTGGATCCCCTCTGGAAGCCATGATATCCTGGCGTATGTCTCGCTGGTGTCTGATGTTGCTGTGTTCCAAATGAAACCTACCCTGCTGGTCTCGCTGGAGTCTTGGTCTAACCTCCACTGATAAGCTCCTCCTCTGCTATGAAGGCCTTTTGGATGGCATCGTGCAAGCTTTGAGGCATCAAAATCCTAACCTTTTCACATAGGCTACCATTAAGGTTGAATACGAACCTATTGACCTTAAGTTTATCGGTGTTAAGGTGCAGAGCATACCATAATAGCTCCATAAAACGAGCCTCGTATTTGGGAACCATACGACCTCCCTATCATAAGGCGTTGAACTCATTGAGCTGACGCTCAATGAATTCCTTTGAAAGGTACCTCTCTCGGAACCATTCCTCGAATAGTTCCCATGACACGTCTTTGACAACCATGTTCAGTTGTGGTAGGAGCGTCTTCCACCATAGAAGAGCGCTCCCCTTCAATGGATAGACCACCATGCAGACCTTCATGTTGGAGGTATAATCACGAACTGCGAAGCACATCGCCATGTTTTCCAACCATGCCTTGGCGGCTACGCCGTCTGGGGAACCAAAGAACTTGAGAAATTTGACCTTCTCAAGTTCACGGTGAATGCTACCAGTAACGACTGGTCCACGCGGAAAAACCTCAACGGGTGTCGGCGCTCTGGCCTCATCTCTATCCAAACGGCTGATCAGTGCCTCGGACATGCACTAAAAGGATCTCATCATCTGAACTACATTGGCAACTACTATTTTCTCCTGCATGAGAACCTGCTACTGGAGGCGTCGCGCTCCCTCCCCTAACACCCCGTCGTCTACCTCCGTGATGTCCTCTAACCATGACTACCTGCAAGCACACAATCAACTCGATCAGAAACAATATAATCAAATCATGTCAACGAAATCGGTAGCGATCGCAAGTCCTGGGTCGAACCCACTCTGATGCCATATGTAAAGATCCTCCTTGTTATGAAAACAAACCTCTTATAACAAGTGCAATTTTTTTTTGTGTGTGTGCGTGTGTACCAGGGTAACCGGGCATTATACTATGTGCCACCACATGATGACGAATCAGGACGCATGCAACTGCTATATCAACATAAAGGCCTAAGACACACATCAACATCTGCCAACAAAGAACAACAATCAACCGATCAAATAATATGACTGACTACCTGCCCATCCTACCCTATAATGGTTAGGACCTCAAAGACACATAAGCAATGCTCAAGCCAAGGCTCCCATCGATTTTAACCATTTAAGGTCTTAGGGATGGTGACTGTTCTGAGGAACATGGACGTGTCTACATCCCACCCGACACAATCAAGATCAAACCAAAAATGGTAAGACCACAACATCGACGATGATCTAGCGTGAAATTGTTCTATGAAACAGTCACACATCACATGAATTCCAAGGTGTAGGATAATTGATTACTAAGTCCATCATAAAACGACATAAGTTCATGCACAAGAAATCAACTTTATTTATTTTCAAGGTGAAAGGAAAACATCTACTTTACGTCAAGGCGTAGGATTAATCCATCATTAAATTCAACTAATTACCCTTTTAGTGGTAGATGAAGTAACTAAACCCAAGACCGTCCACACATATCATGGTGCAAAATAAATATCGATCAATTCATGGAGTAAGGAAATCAATTTACATAATCAGTCTCACATACTAAAATTTCATGGTGCTCAAATTCTATTATAAACTTACAATTCAATCATACGTCAGCATATCCTACGGGTGCAAGAGTAAACCATATTCAACACAGGTTAAAATAAACACACAACAATCTAGAGGTATCTCAATAATCTTCATCTTAAATGACAAGCGTTTAAAGTATTACTTACAAACAACAATATTGATTATTTTGCAGAATTTGTTTTGTATAATTGTTCTGAACATTACTTAAAATATTATTACTAAGAGAGGGTCTCTTGTATCACAACAAGAAAATCCCATACACTAATAGGTATCTGAAAATGATCTCAAGGAGATTATTTTTATTAATGAAAACCATGATATAAATAATATAAATGTAATAATTGATAATTAACATCATTAGGTATCGAATAATGATGTTAAAAGAGATTATTATTATTACTAAAAAAAAAGATATACATCATATAAATGTAATCACTGATAATTAACATTGTTGGCAAAGGTATGGCCTATGACATAACATAACTGTAAAAAAAAATACTATAGTGAACAAAAGACCATCGACATCTTAGAGTAAGGGTATGAACCACGATAATATACAAATTTGCTGAACAAGTTTTGTTAAATCTAAGACTACTAACGGAGCGACTGAGAGATGGTTCCAACATCAAGTGTGCAAGAATAAGAGTGGTGGTTCTGGCTATAAATTAAAACTATATTAAGCAATAAGCGACTAAAAAGGAAGGATGCATAGGTGTCGGGTTTCCATCCCAGTTTAGCAAGTCGCACTGGCGGGTACTTTGCTGCCTAGAGGTCGAAGTACCAAATAAATTGCATTGTAGTATAACAGGTGGCCAGGATAACAATATTATTAAATAAAGCGAAATCATCGCTATCACACCACAGAAATTCACGTGGGTAACATACAACATTTTCCTTGGACAAAATCATTCAAGTCTTCAAGAGTAGATTCGCAAAGGTGACAGGGTAATGGACCAACAATAATCTCAAGCAAACTCGCAGCCCATAACAGTGCTGCCACACCAACGAAACCATCGGCAAGTGAAGGAGGAAAGGGATTCACACAGACCGGCCACACACAATAGGAAAAATCATCCTGAAATTATTCTAACTCAAAGAGTAGAGGGGCATCGATATCCTGTCTAAAGATTCAACACTACACCGACAGGCCCTTCCGCCAAAGAAAAATGTCCTGTAGCAATTTTGCTGAAGGAGAAAAAGTAAGGGCGCTGTCATCTAAAGGATAACTCGCAGACCAACATCCAATTCGTATTAGCCAATAATAAAACGCCAATGTTTAAGGGAGTAAAGTAATATCTAAAAGGTACAGGTAAATGCCCAAAGAAACGCCTTCCAGAGAACGACGAGTAAATTTGAAGGGTCAGATCTGGATTTTTTTTTCAAAAAGCTCAGTTGAAATAAACACACAGTGAAAAAGGAATTATAGAACGTTTCCCCAATAAGAAAAGACTCCGAAATTTTTCCATTGTAAAATTACAGATGGATGGATCCTAGAATATGTCCTCGGGCAGTCTCCAGATAAAATCTCTTCGGAGAATCTATTTAATAAAAAAAATTTGTAAACTCTTGACATAGTTTAAGCTTTAATCTACTGTTCATGATGATCCATACTATAGGGCAGTGATTGATGCAACAATAGCTCATAACATGATTATTATAGACACCATGTACCACCATTGTTTCGATAACCGTGTAGATCTTCCCCTTTGTTCAAACTGAGGAAGACATTGGAAGATTCAAGTTATTTATCGTCAACTCAAAAATGAAAATCTAGAACAGGGCCAATGACATAAATTTTCATCTTTATCTAGAAATACAAGACAAGCATCATGCCTAAAACCTATATGCCTACCTGGTCCTACTCTAAATTAGGCAGAAAAGAATGACACCAAGGATGATTTTAGGGGCTAAATTTCGCTCATGGGCTAATTTTCCATGGTTTTTCCAAAAAAGAGATTCGCTGTTTTAAAAATGATTCACCCAAATTCTATAGGATAAAATTATTTTACCTTAAAAATTGCCAAATTTTTATAAAAACTATATAGAATCCTTAGAAATTTGAATATTTTTACAAAAATACAGCCAAACATTTATAGTTAGCATATGAAGAATTAGTAAGATTCGCCAAGGTTTCTACATTTTAAAATAAATTTCGGTCCTTAAAATCATCCCTGAATGACACAATTGTAGGTTGAGTTGGCGAATATCATAGAACCTAACTAAATGCATTTTGTTCAGAAACTCCCTATATATATACACAAAAGGGACATAACATCAGTAATGTTGGAGGCATAGAAGGAACCTCCTCTGAAATATCATTGGGTACTCAATGGAACCTTAGCACTAGATCTAGCAAGGTCTAATCTTAGAAATACCCATGGGATAGGAAGACAAATTTCATTTACCAAGTACATTTGCAACATTAGGTAACCTCACCAAGCAGGATTTTTTTCCACAATAGTACTACATTCACGCATGTCATTAACTTCCTGAATATCAAGCCTACTTACATCATTTAACATGCAGGTCTAGTCATAAAAACTTACAACAAACTACCATTTAACGAAGAAAGCATACCGTTGCCTATTCGCTTTCTTCGAGTGTCATCCACGCGCTCTGTGCCGCTCCCGCTCGCCAATCGTCGAGAACTCACCAGTACCTCCCAGACAATGCTAGAGGTACTTTGCTTCCCCTTAGCCCCCCAAGCCGCAAAGGGGCCACACACTATCCAGATGATACGTCTATCTTCCACTTCGCCTCGCAAGGCTGAGCTACAACTCCTATCTGAGCTAGGAAATCCCAACTCCTCACAAGTAAATAAGTCAAGTCACTATTTCCATAGCGTAATGTTACACTAACAGTCGATCCCCCTTCTTCCTTGTCCCCTCTCTCTTTTATAGAATTTTAGAACTTCCATTATTTCTCTAATCTCACTAAATTTTAAGTTTTAATAAAAATCTTCCAAAAATTCTCCTTCGTACAAGTGTCATCCATCCCCCACTTTCCACCAATAATTATTTTCTTTAAATTAATAAATTGTCTCATTTCCCTCACCCACCTAGAGTTACTCCTAAATTTACTCCTATGTGTCCCTAGATTCCCTTACAGGTTTTAAATACTTTCCCTAAAAATGAAGTTGCTAATTTAGTTCAATTTAGAAGGTTCTTAATTGCAGATTCTTTACTAAGTTGACCTCGCTTTTTACCATAAGTTCCCCTCTTTCCCTTATTATGTTACCTCCATTCTCTAGTTTCCTAAATTTTATAATTCCTTCTTTCCCCTTTTTATTAGAGCCAAAATGGGAGTTGCGCAATTTACCCTTTGTTCCTTTTATTATTAATTTAATATCTTTTTACACTTTCACAAGTTAAATAATTAATTTCTTCTTTACCTTTTATATTCACAGATTTTATTTAAGTTCTTACTCTCTTCATTTTACCCAAACTTTATGAAGTCCACAATTATTGCTTAAGTGGTTTTGTTATTTTGTTTTAAACTTTATCATTTTATCTTTATAGAGATATTTTCTTAAGGATAGGAAACATTTTACCCCTAGAGAAGTTTTTGACTTGGAACTTAGATTCTGGACTGGGCAACACTTAATTAGGGAAGTTGTTTTAAAATTTCTTAAAGTGTTGATTGTCTTAGGGCCATCTAGGTTCGTTCCTTTATCATCCTCAACGCGACGTGCCCTTCAGAATGCACTATGTGCTCCAAGGGTGCCACTAGCCTCTTTTATTTCTTTTGCATGATGTGCCCTTCAGGACGCACCACGTGCTCCAAGGGTGCCACTCGCCCTTTTGTTTCTTTTGTGCAATATGCCCTTCAGGATGCACCACGTGCTCCAAGGGTGCCACTTGCTTCTTGATTGATTGGTAGACATCAATAAACCCTGGAGTCAACACTTTGCCAGGTGAAATTTTGGGAGACTAAGGGCTTCTAAGGAATAAGGTCCCCACCTTATTGCACGCCCCTTAGAATCATTGCGAGCGACTGTCGCAGTCTTCCCTCGTGACATCATGGGTCCTCTCGAACTATGTAATCGTTAACCTACAATTTGAGCTATGATGGGAGTGCTAGTAGGCTGTGGCAGGGCTTTTATCCACACCTCTCCCTCAACCTCTCTGTTAGTCGTGTGTGGCCCCTTTACTCCATATGTGAGTCTGGTCGACAAGCTATCATTAGCCTATATCATCAACAATCATGTCAAACATGTCCACATCATATCATCTAATCAAATGTACTAAAATCATAGTAAAACAATCAAGCCCCAATAGCACACTCCCTGACTTGATCCAGAGTCCAAGGGTTCCATCGATGCCTCTACATCCTCAAGGTCCAAAACCCTGCACACTCAATAAAACAGAGTCAATAGAACCTGTCTATGTCAATGCAGTAAAACATCATGTCATCTATCATAATGCATCATAATCAAGGAAAAATGTTTTAATATCATAATAGTCCAGATCACTTGCAAGAAAGTTTCCTCAAAGAATAAGTTTTCTCAGTGTGCCAGAGAGGGATGTTACATACTCCTAATAGCCATGACTAAGGTATCCCAAGAGTCTAGAAAAGAACATAATAGGATGATAAAATTATCCTCATCAATGATCTTTATATCCACATATGATAACTAGATTAACATGGTATTAAACATATTTAAATTCTCAGTCACCAAAATGCCATCACTCATCCTTAGAAGATACAATTTCCTTACAAGAAACAACTTATTTACTAGATATTTCGACTCGTATAATCTTCCCATCTTGTCTCATAGTTTCTTGGCCAAATCCTCACCCAATACATTCAGCAACACCAAATATGAAAGACAAAGTCATATCGTACATCTTTTTTTTCTTTTGATTTTCTCCCATTCTTCCGTCGACATGCATTTGAAATGGGTACCGGGACATACCATTGTCCATTATTTTTGATCCACTAGAATATATTCCACTTTAAGCTTCCAAAGCTCAAAATTTTGGGCATTGAATCTTTCTATATCTATTCTGAAACTGTTCACTATTATTACCACGATATTTAAAACAATTTATGACTTACGACTCTTATGGTACCTAGTGTTTAGTTTTCAAATTCAATATTGGAAAATCAAGATCTGATATACTCACCAAAGAATTACACTTCTCCTATAAATCACTTATCAGGGAAGACCTTTTCTCTGATACAACATGTCAGGAAATGCAGGGCACTTCGACGCTAATCCTAGCATAAGAGAATAATTAATTAAGAAATAAAATGACACAAGCAATCACACAGTACACCGATATTCTATCTTGAAAACCATTAACTGGGAAAACCAACATTCCCTTGAGCATTATGCTCTTTTTTTGTCTTCTTCAATTAGAATAAAAGGTAACATTTCTAACCTTGGTCCACACCTAATACACAATCAACATCATACCTTCTTTCACATGAAAGAAAAACCATGTAGCCAATTCATCTTACATATGCATTACCAACAACCTACACTTACACATGAGTTAACCTGTAAAAGTGTATTCTATGATCACCTTACAACAACAACGTTTAGGGAATTACAACACACATATTTATAGGCTTTAAAACACACAAAAAACTAAGTATTGGTGCCCAAAAATGGTTACATATCCATGCATATCATTAGATACAAATCCTCCAAATCCTGAGATTTTGTTACATTCAATGCCAAGTCAGGTTTAGAAATTGACTACCATTTGGTCCTTCATTTGATCTCCAGTCGGTCGTCTCACACCTGCACTTCGACCTCTTGTAATTTGAATTTCCTTCGATATCTTCGAATTTGACTTTACTCGGTCGAATTCCTCGACCTTCGCCCTATTTTCCATCTACCTCAACTTTGACCCACTATCGATCCACTTTGACCTTCAACTGTTAGTCAATATACCTCAAATATACTTTCACTACAAAGAATATAACATCCCTACAACTAGACTTTAACTTCTTTGTCAAATTATATCATTGACGTGATTTGAACTATAGACATCAAGAGTTGTGATCCTTAGGATCTGGGGGAGGTACTCCTTGGTGTATTGTCATCAAAGTATTCTCTAGTGTTAACCTCATAATCCTAAATTTCTATAGTCTAAGTATTTTCTAGTATAAATGTTTTTAGAAATTAGTTTATTCTAGTTTGTTAGGATAAGGACACCTAGCTTCTATGTAAAGGACACCTGTCATACTCATGTGATTATGTGATTGGCTATTCTCCTAGTTTTTAGTTTAGAGTTAAGCTATATAAAATAGCTCCTTCTTAAAGTGATGTTAAGGAGAAGATTATGAATTCTCACTTCAGATTGTAATCACTTTTTATTTATTAATAAAATTACGTCTTTGAGGAAATTTTGTCAACATGGTATCAGAGCCATGGTGAAAATTGTGATGGAAGAGAAATGTTGATGGATCAAGAAAGCAAGGAAGACTTCTTGACATCAACACGGATCTCTTCAAAGTCAAGGGAAACGATATTGAGGTAATATGTTGTTGTTTTTTAAAATAAGGAAAATTGTTATTGTGATTACAACAATCAATGTTTTGATTAATTGATTCATTTTTTTGAGTGGTAGACTTGTAGATCTGCAAATTTCAAGTTTGTTTATTTGATTAATTGCATATTTCTTTCCTATAAATCTAAGAGATCTAGGAATATAAAAGTGTACATTTGAATTTCTTATTCAGATATCATAGGTCTATTTCTATTCTATTAAAAGGGATCATTTGTAAACAATTTCTTCAGATCATTTTATAAATCTGGCAATTTAAATTCAGAGCTGTAGATTCTTTATTTTTATAATTTTTCAGATCTGGTATGTATTGAGGACTGTATCAAGGTATATATCAAGGATTGTATAAATTTTTGTATCTAGGATTGTGTCAAGGTTCGTTTCAAGGACCATATCAAGGACCAGATCATGAATCACATATGATTTTATTAGAAAGTCATCAGATTGATTCTATGACATCAAATTGGTGAAAAGGAAGATTTGAATTTGTTTGGATTGGATCTAGATCCCCTAGAAAATAAATTCATCTCAAGTTCTCCCACACTAGATCTAACCCATTTGTTTTTGTTGCTACATTACGATAACTAAAACGCAGATCTGAGGAAATATTCTCTTTTTTAGATCGGAGGCATTTTCTCTGTACCCATAACTAGAACCCGAATTTAGAAATTCTAGCGTTCAGTTAGTAAGTGTTGCATGTGGCCATCGGTTGACTTTGATATGTAATAGAATAAACAAATGATATCCACTTGCGAATCTATGTGAAATAGGATGTGGTACATCAGCCTTTAAAAGTAGAAGAAACCCTTGAGATTCAGTGGTTGGAGGAGTTGAGAGAGGGACAGATCAAATTTGTGTGTTATATGGATCACATTTGGATCATAATTCCAACGCTTTTCTGAATCTAAGTTTTGTATATGACATCTAAAAATCCATTGGGATTGAACACATCTCCATTTAATCGTGAATCAGACTGGTGATATTTCACCCACCAAGAATTTTTCTGCGTGTCAAAATTATTGTTGCATGTTCTCTTTTGAATCCCCTTCTACACGATTGTGGTGGATAGTTCTTTAGCTAATATTAAAATTATCTAAAATAGTTGCATAATTTTTTTTGTTCATATTGAGGTCTGGATTGAGGTCTGAATTGAGAACCATATTAAGGACTAGATTGAGGTCTGGATTGAGGACCCTATTAAGGATCAGATTGAGGTCTGGATTGAGGACCGGATTGAATTCCAGATTGAGGACCGTGTTGAGGATTGGATTGAAGTCCAAATTAAATATATTTTTATTTTTATTTTTAGACATTCGATTTGTAATTTTTTAACTCATTAATGACTTTAGTTCAAGGGGGGCACATTTTATTACTTGTATAAGGATATACATCTTGTAAAATGGGTCAAACTTTAAAAGATTTGATTGTAGTATTGAATTCTCAAAAGGTGAGAAGAGTCCACTAAAATACTCTCTCAAATTCCATTTCCAACGAGATTTTTAAAGGGTCAAGGCCAAGCCCTTAAAAGTAATATTTTTACGTGGATTGTGTACTCTTTATTCATGGTGCCTTGTGTCTCTCTTTTGGATTTTTGTGGATTATTGACTTGCAACAAACATCATGTCTAAATTAATCAATGTATTCATAGAATCAGACAATTTAGATGGACCAAAGAATTACAAATATTGGAGTTGGCACATGCATAACACTTTGATATATAATGAATTATGCCATGATATCTGTGATGGTGATAGTTCTCCAACTAATCCCGCCGATGCTACTTCTTTAGAAAAATGGAATTTAAAAGATGAAAAATACTTTCCGTACTACATTCTTATGTAGTTGAACACATGTTTTTTCATATTGAGAATTTCAAAGATGCATGGCCTGCTTGGAATCTATTAAAGAATTTTTTTAATACTCCCGTTGAATATCAAAGAGTTTATCTACAAATGAAATTTCTTAAAACAAGATTAGCATACAATGGTAATCTATTACAATACATTTAAAGGATTAAGAACATTCATCAGGAAATAATCAAAGGCATTTTTTCTAAACTTGAAGATAGTTTTCTAGTCTCCATTGTAATAAATGGCTTGCCTCCATCTTATCATCATTTTCTTGAGACTTTGCAAATAACTGATAAGTTATCAACTGTGAATTTTGATTCACTTAGTGAATTACTGGATCAACATAGTAAATCGTTTGCAAACCAAAACAAATCAGGAGAAGATATTCTTTTCACTAAAGATGAAAGTTCTAAAGGAAGAGGAAAATCAAATTTTGAAAATTTTTAGAATCAGTCTTCTAATTGGGGTCATGGCATAGGCCGTAAAAATTGTAATCAACAAAATATTCAAAGTAATCCTCGCTATAATAATGCATAGTGAGGAAGAGGCAAAAATTTCAGTCAAGTAAGATGTAAAATATGTTTAAAGATGGGTTATTATGCATCAAATTGTCTTACAAGCAATGATCAATTGCCAAAGTTTAAGAAGACATCGAATTCAAATTCTCAACAATCAACTCAATATTCAGAAGATCAAGATTACTAGGATGATGAATATGAATATGTTTTTTCAGCAGTTCATCATGTAGATTCATTTCAAAATGATTTGATATTGGGCACAAGAGCTACTCAACATATGAATGATCACAAATAATATTTTTGTAATTACAAATATGTTCAACTAAATCCCATTTATTTATCTGATGATACAACTCATATACCTCAAGTAAAAGGTTCAATGAAATTTTTTCTCCCTGGAATTGGTGAAAATGGATTTCAAATGTTTTGTATGTACCATCTTTTAAAATAAAATTATTATCCTTGGTCACAATAAGACAAGTTGGACATCAAATTGTCATGGAAGACGGTTTGGTGAATATGGAGTCAGAGAAGGATAACCTGAAAACAATAATGACCGGATATGAAGAAGGGAAGTTACTAAGAATGAATGGGAAAGTCATCCAAAGAAAGCAGTACGTTGCAACAATAGTAAATTCCAAAATGTTTTCATTCAGATTATGGAATTTTTGATTTGGTCACTTAAACCTTGATAGTCTTTTGAAAATTAAGTCCCAATATTTGGTAAAGGGTTTACCAACTTTCAAAAAGAAAATTCCAAGTGTGAAACTTGTATTTTAGGCAAGCAAAAGAGAGAATATTTTTCGATCATGGCGAGAAAGAAAGTAGTTGGAGTTGATTCATAGTGATATATGTGGTCTAATGGAATCTTCTTTCGATGGATGTTGATACTTTATATTGTTCATTGATGACCACACAAGAATGACATGGGTGTACTTTTTAAAGGAAAAGTCTAAAAATTTTGAAAATTTTGTAAATTTTCAACACATGATTGAAAATGAAACTAGAAAAAAGATTGCTTCTTTAATAATTGATAATGGAGGTGAATTCACTTCAAATGAATTCAATGATTGTTGTCGAAATAATGGAATTAAGAGGCAAATGAAAAATTCCTATACTTCACAATAGAATGGAGTTACTGAAAGGATGAACATAACTCTCATGGGCATGGAAAGATCTATGTTGCATTTTAAATGGTTGAGCACGAAATATTGGGCTAAAGAAGTCCATATTGTAGTTTATCTCATAAATCGATCACCTAGATAAGATTTAGATGGAAAACACCTTATGAATCTTGGTATGGTTTTAAACACAAGGTAAATCATTTTAGGGTTTTTGGCTCAACATGTTATTCTTTAGTTCCTAAGGAAAAGAGAACTAAATTAGAAAAATGAAGTATGAAGTGTATCTTCATTGGATACTCTGATGAAAAGAAAGGGTATAGATTACTTTCATATGGAAAATTCATTGTCAGTGGAAATCTCATTTTTTACGAAACTGAAAGTAAATATTTATATGAGATTAATCATCTCCTTAGTCCTTTAGATCAAAAAAACACAAAGGGTAAAGGTAAATTCAACAACTCAAAGCAAGAATTTTGGTTTGAAAAATAATTTGTTACTCCAGATGACATTGTTAGCCTCATAATCCTAAAGTTCTATAGTCTAAGTATTTTCTAGTATAAATGTTTTTAGAAATTAGTTTATTCTTATCTGTTAGGATAAGGACACTTAGCTTCTATGTAAAGGAAACCTATCATACTCATGTGATTATGTGATTGGTTGTTCTCCTAGTTTTTAGTTTAGAGTTAAGCTATACAAACTAGCTTCTTCTTCAAGTGATGTTAAGGAGTAGATTATGAATTCTCACTTCAAATTGTAATAACTTTTTCCTTATTAATAAAATTACGTGTCTGAGGAAACTTTGTCAACATCAAGTGGGAGTGATTGGTGGGATAAGAAGTCTTGATGATGATCAAAAGGTGGACCAAAGGATCACAAACATGCATTTAATTTTTCACTACCACATTAGATGACATGAGTACTAAGTGGCCACATGGTAAAGAGTTGGATATTGACCAATGAAGGCCCATAAACTCTAAGAGGCTATAAATTTTGATCCTAATCTAAAAATAAAGAATGGTAATAGTCATTGGAAAACTCTTGATGAGCAGAGGATGATAGAATGACTAGGAAAATATTTTTGGATAGTCAACGGAAGAGAAAATGTTAATTCCCCATGCCTTCAAAGGATACTTAGGGGGTTGTGTGTGATACAAAGTGGCATCAAAGAAGGAAACAAATCTTGGCCTTCTTGGGCTCACAAAAGAGTCAGATAAAGTTCTCATAAAACTTTTAATGGGAAGGGAACACTACCCTACCATAATCATAATATTCTATTAACACGTATAATCGATGGACCAAATATTTCTTGGATTATGCCAAATTTCTCAAGCATTCATTTAGGGCTTATGCATAGACCAGTAGTCCCAATACTACTAGCAGGGAACTAATCTCTTTCCCATAAAACCAAGCACTAGGTCTACGCGCTTATTCCTTTGAGTGTTTTACCAGTTTTTACAAAGTGGTATTTCTCCTTAAGTATAGTGGGACATTGATAGGTAGCAATGAAACCACCCTCAAGAGTGTCGATGTGGCTTTAGTGACCACCACTTTTCCCTTAGTGGGTTTTACGATACCACAAGAGTGGGGTAACTCTATGTTAACTTCTGTGTAACTTAAATGTATACCTTTGGATATGAGTCGTCGATCCTTACATGTGATCCATGATTATTTCCATGGTACACAACGATGTGGATGTTGACCCAATCATGATCAACGATCCTTATTATAACTTACTGTGCTAGTGGTGTGATCATGAATTCCATGATCCAAAATGGATCTTGATAAATATTTTGATCTTATGGTCTGTGAGTCACTCTTTTACCTAGCATATGGAATTTAAATAGTTCTTCACTAGATAATCAAAGAACAACCAAATATGAATATTGATGATGCTCCCACATGACTATCCATAAGAGATTATTTGAACTTTATTACTAAAAAGAGGGATGAGACATTATGCTCCTTTTACATTTTTAAATATGGATTGTATGCTTTTTTTATATGCTAAATGATGAAGATAATTTCATGTTACAAATTACATGTACTTTTCATAAATTAGTGGATAATGAAATAGAAATAAATGTTGTTATCAAAAATTAAATATATAGTGGAGAACAAGGAAAAATACAACATAAATAATGGTGACACATAGTGAGATGGGAGAGATCTCCCACAATAGAGAAGGAGAGTATGATGAAAGGAGAGTGGTGGAAACCCCTCTAGATTTGGATGAGACTGTGACAAGTCTCATGGAAAATACATAAATCTTTAAGGTCGATAATGAGAAGTTTATGAAAGAGAAAGAAAATCAAACTGAAATAAATGTGGTATTGTTGTAAAGCCTATCAGATATACGAAGATAGTCACAGCATGGGCCACCAACTAGTAATGTGGACAAACATTATCCTAATAAAATATAGAGTCCACCTAAGATACAAAATCATGATCCTCCAAGTAGCAATGTAATAAGAAGCACTCTCAAGAAGTCCCAACATGGAGCCAAGAGGCATACCAAAGTCAAGGGTTCGTCTGAACATTCCTCTATTGAAGGAGAAAAAATTTCAAGGATCTTCCCAATAGTAATACCAATTCACATTCTCAGAGGAAATGAAAGAGGATGAAACACTTGAAGGGTTGTTACCCTGAAGAATTTAAGAAATCCAAACCGCCCACTTTTGATGGAAAAATAAAAAAAGGGAGAAGAAGCTGAAGCTTGGATACTTAGTCAAAAGAAGTAATTCATATTTCATGACTATTCTGAAGACTTGAAGGCCTGAATAGACATATTTAACTTGAATGGAAAGGCCTCTATCTAGTGGGAGGACTTTAGAAATGTAAAGGGAATCCGTGAAAAGGATCTATCTTGAGGAAAATTAGGAAAATACTTCAAGAATATGTACCTTTCTTAAAGGTACTATGATGACATGACTAAGGATTTATATGAACTCAAACTAGGAAAACTCACAATAGATGAATATATTAACAATTTTCTTGAGCCACTAAGGTATGTTCCCTATATAAAGGAGGATAATATGCATATGAAACAGTTCTTAGTGGGTTTCCTCAATCCTACCAAAACATAATTGATTTTGATGAACCTAAGACCTTGAAATATGCCATTTGGAAGGATAGATACTACTATGAACAATTAAACCACAAGGAATAATATCCCAACGTATGGAAGAAGAAATGTAAACTAGGATTCAAAAAGAAGGGGATTAAACCCTCAAAGTTTAATAATTATGTGAAGAAATCCAAGATGATGTTTCTATTGGATTACTGAGAGGGGGGGTGAATCAGTAATAACGTAATTATAATCCTTTTTCTTCAAATGTTATATCAATGTAGAATTATTATCGAATAATGAGTAGTAAGAAATAAACAATCACACACATAAATAGTACACCAATGTTTTACATGGAAACCCAAATCGGAAGAAAACCACAAAATGTTTTTTCTTATATGTCTTGAAGAATTACATTCATTTGAAGCACCAACTTCCTTTGTTTTCTAGCTACAATTGGAAGGAGGCCCCAACCCCCTAGTTTCTCAAGCTACAGCCTGAGGGAAGCTCCAACTCCCCAATTCTCTGGCTACAACCAGAAGGAGGCTACAACCCCTAATGTTCTTCGACTACAACTAGAAAGTGGCTACAACCACATGTCCTTGCCCTGTCCTACCACCCTGAAGTAGAAGTAAAATGATGGAACCACTGTCACACTATCACTATGAGATATACCACTGTAAACCTATACCAATAAATTTGAACCATGCATCAACCATGCATCAACCTGTACCTCAACTTGTAATCAATCTGTACCATAAACAAGTGCATCAAACATGCACCAAACTGTAATCAACCTGTACCATAAACAAGTTCATCCAACCATGTACCAAGTATGTAACAATCAAGTGTCAAATACTCATCAACTATGAATCATCAATATGTACCAACATCATCAACTATACACCTCATGTATGTGCGCCAACTCATCAACTACTTGTCTCAACCATGTACTCAACATGTACCACAACCAAAATCCATCATCAATTTCATCATCCAAATATGATTTGTAGCTCTATAATAGACCTAGTGTGTTCGATCACATTCCTGCAAACCTTCCTTAACTTTAAAAACAAGAGACTATCATTTTCATCAAACTTTTCTTTAGTCTCACATGCCTAGTTTTGGATTAGTCAACAACCCTAACTTGAAGTAATCATAACTTTGAACCTGTAATGTATAAATATTTTAAACCGATACACAATGTTCTTCAGTTTTTTTTATGTAATTCCTCCAAGTTTCACTACTTGGAACCTCTCATAAAATGAGTTATAGCAAAAATAACATACCTTGCTGAATTTTGTCTTATTCTAGAGAGCGACCTTGTAGAGCGTGCCCCACACATAATTTTTGATGAATTAATTTGAAACTATTACACCACATAATATAGAATATTCCCTAACTAAAAAAATTCGTCTTACGGAATTTGGATCTGTTATGAAGAAGTTATGACGTTTTGACCCGAAACACCTAATTTTGACTAGTTTCAGGACTAGCCACAAACCCTATTTTCCACGGAGTGTAGCTCCCAAAATACAACGACCCACAAGCTGAATTTTTTACCAAAGATACTTGGATATGTTTTCTTACTTTCATAGAAATTTCACAGTTTGAATCATTATAGAAAAATTTTTATAGTGAAAATGGTGAGATGACCTGTAAATAACATACCTTAGAAGGCACCATCAAAATAATTTATCCTTCCTCGCATTTCGGCCTTATTTTCTTCACCTTCACTCAGAATTTCGGTTTATATATCCTTGGTTACCTTAGATAGATATATATATTCAATATTCTCAAGTGCGATTCAAATAAGAGAGCCTTGCCTCTTATTTATACTCTCCAAGTAGCTTCCTTAAAAACATCTTCTAGCTCACATGGCCCACTTTCCTTATTTTAGGGTTGGGTCCACTTCTAATTTCTTCATTAAATTTATTATTGAAGTAATTTATTTTGTATTCACTTTGAATTGTAATACACTCATCACTTCAAATTATTATTTACCTTTTAAAATCTCTTAAACCACTTTGATTACTTTGACCTTTTGGGGCTTCTAGATGACATATGAGGGTCCTCCAACTTCGTAAGGCCATAAATCTCAAACCGTGAGGAGTTATGTGACGTTCTACATACCACTAGAAATGGAATGACATGTACTATCCATAAAGAATAGTATTTTCTAAAAATATATCATAACTCATACCGTTACGCATCAAACAAACTTGGGTCCCTTACCCAAACCTGGGGTCTCCAACTTCTCATGGCCATAACTCTCTAACCGTGAGGAATTATGTGAAGTTCCACATACCATTGGAAATGACATGACAATAACAATATATATAAGATAATTTCCCTAACAAATTCACTTTCGTTCATCTCATTATTCCATAATTAAGCATGGGTTCTCTTACTCCACAAAGTGTCTTCCCGTGAGGGCTTTCACCATAAGGGGACCACTTTTGAGTTCATCCATATTTACTTCTTACCAACAATGAAAAAACAATAATGAGTCATATTTAAATCAAACAATATTGGGTCCATTACCCAAACTTTTGTACTACGGGTCTTTCTTCAAGGGTTGACATCAATGACAACCAACCTTAATCAACAATCTCCCCCTTTGGCATTGATGGCAACACTCTGATGCAAAAATGAAATCATATCACTCATGATCCCCCTGGAACCATGCCTATGTCCTCTGCATCTGATAAATCTGCTCCTCCTAGAACCATACCTCTATCCTCTACATCTGATAAATCTCTCCCCCTTTGTCATCAATAGAAAAGGTATCTTTCCATCCGGGGTTGCTCCCCCTGACAAACTGTCCTCTTATGGTCCTTCCTCGTGTACATCTAAGACATATAAGATAAGCATTCAAAATGCATTCATTTTTGGAGTAGAAATAACTCCAAGTCTTTGGTGAAGATATTCAAAGGCTTTCTGTGGAAGTGGTTTTGTAAAGATGTCTGCCACTTGTTCTTTTGTGCCCACATACTCAACTTTGATGTTCTTTTCTGCAACTTTTTCCTGTAGAAAGTGATACTTGATTGGAATGTGCTTAGTCTTGGAGTGCATCACCGGGTGTTTTGAGATACTGATGACACTTTTATTACCACAATATATTGGAATGGGCTCATCATACTCAACCTATATATCTATCAAAGTTTGTTTCATCCAAAGAACCTGTGTACAACATGTTGTTGTTGCAATATACTCTGCCTCAGCTATAGATATAGATACCAATGATTGTTTCTTTCTTAGACATGATACCAAACACTCACCTAAGTAGAACGTTACTCCACTGGTGCTTCGTCGGTCATCAATACAACCTGCCTAATCTACATATGTGTAGGCAATAAGTGATGGATCTTTTCCTTTTGGATACCATAATCCAAACTCTTATGTTCTTTTGAGATATCTAAAGATCCTCTTTACTGCTAATACATGTGATTCCCTTGCTGCTGCTTGAAATCGTTCCACCTATCCAACTGCCTACAGTACATATGGTCTGAATGCTTTCACAAATAGTAGGTTGTGAATCATTCACCTATATTGCCTCTGATCTGTAGGCTTTGAATCATCATCTTTGTTCAACTGACAACTGGTTTCCATGGGAGTGATAACTAGTTTGCAATCTTCCATTCCAAACCTCTTTAGTATTTCTCTGATATAGTTGGTTTAAGAAATAAAATTTTCTTGGTTGCTTTGACGTATCTGAAGTCCCAGAAAGAAGGATAGTTCTCTAAGTAACGACATTTCAAATTCATTATGCATGTCTTTTGCAAATTTCTGGCTTAACCTGTCATCATCACTACCAAAAATAATATCATCAACATAAATTTCAATTAATAAAATATTACCTTGACTTACTTTGATGT
>ML791700.1:29351-60662 GCA_009831015.1 Picea engelmannii | reverse complement strand
CGACATTTCAAATTCATTATGCATGTCTTTTGCAAATTTCTGGCTTAACCTGTCATCATCACTACCAAAAATAATATCATCAACATAAATTTCAATTAATAAAATATTACCTTGACTTACTTTGATGTAGAGGTTGTTGTCTGCACTTCCTTTTTTGAACCCTGCCTACTGCAAATACTTATCCAGTTTGGAGCACCATGTTCTAGGAGCCTGTTTTAGACCATACAAGGCCTTCTTTAATTTACACACATAGTCTATGTTCTCTGACAACTGAAATCCTTCTGGTTGTTCAATGTAGACTTCTTCTTCAAGTTCCCCATTCAGAAAAGATAATTTTACGTCCATATGATATACTTTAACATTTTTGGAGCATGCATAAGCTAAAAGCAAATAGATTGCTTCCATTCTGGAAACTAGGGAAAATGTCTCTTCAAAGTCGATTCCTTACATCTGTGCATATCCTTTACATACCAATCTAGCTTTGTTCCTTGTAACCTATCCATCTTCATTCAATTTATTCCTAAAAACCTATTTTGTGTCGATTACATTCTTATTCTTTGGTCTTGGAACCAATTCCCAAGTGTCATTTTTCTCTATTTGATCCAATTCTTCATCCATTGCCTTTTTTTAAAATCCATCCTTGCTAGATTCTTCAAAACAGTTTGGTTCATTTGTAGATAAGAGTGCTAGGTGTGTTTGTTCTGGTGAACGGATTTTTCTTCTAGTCTCAATTCCTGCATCTTTGTTTCCAATAATCTGATCTAAAGGATGATTCTTATGTTCATTTTCTAGGTGTCTTTGGAGATACTTACTAAAATTTCTCTTCTACTTCTGTAAGATTCTCTTCATCTTCATCTTCCTCTTCTTCTTCAAAAAGTTGTTCCATTGATTTGTTTTCTTCTTTCTTTGATTCGAGTCTGCCTGTTTCATCAATTGTTACATTGATGCATTCCACAACTTTGTTTAATCATAGATTGTAACACTTGTATGCTTTCCTTGTACTTGAGTAACCAACAAGTATTCATTTTTTCACACGAGAGTTAAACTTTCCCATTCTGCCAACATCTCTTTTGATGTATCATTTGTTTCCAAAAACTTTGAAGTGCTTCACATTTGCTGGTCTTCCTTTCCATAGCTTGTAGGGAGTTTTATCAGTGTTGTTTCTGAGCATTACTATGTTTTGAATGTGAACTGTTGTATGCACTGCTCGTGTCCAAAAAATATCTGTCAACTTTGAATCCATTATCATTGTTCGAGCCATTTCTTGTACTGTCATGTTCTTTCTTTCAACAACTCCATTCTGTTGAGGTGTCCTAGTGACACAGAATTTTCTTTTTATTACATGATTGTTGCAGTAGTCCATAAATTCCTTTGAGGTTAATTCTCCTCCATTATCCGATCTTAAGCATTTGATTCTTGAATCCATCTCATTTTCAACCATTTCCTTGTAGATCTTGAAATTTTCAAAAGCTTCTGATTTGTTCTTGAGAAAGCAAACTCCAGTCATTCTTGTATAATCATCAACTAATAACTTAAAGTATCTCTCACCTTTTAAGCCTTTTGTTGTAGTTGGTCCAACTAGACCAGTATGCACGATTTCCAGTGGTTCTGTTGTTGAATACTCCTTTGATTTGAACCTGGTCTTTGTTTACTTTCCTTGTTGGCAATGCTTGTGTAAAGTCTTGGTTTGTTTCATGATCTGGGGAATTTCTCTGACTTCTTTTGTTTTGATGACTTTGAAAAGGTTATCAAAATGCATGTGACCCATTCTTCTGAGCCATATCCATCTTTCATCTTCCTTTCCTAGACAACACTTTTCATTTCCAATTTTTCTTAACACATATATGTTGCTTGAATTTCTTGCAGTTGTAGCGACCAATTTCCCTGAACCTTCTTTTCTTATATCACACTTTTTTGAATCAAAAGTAACTTTATGACCTTGGTCACACATTTGACTCACACATAAAAGATTGTGTTTCATATCTTCTACTAGTAGAACATTGTTTGTGTTTTCATTCTTGTTCCCAATTCAGTCAGTGACTTTTCCAATGATTTTGGATGAATAATCATTTCCAAAGGACATTGGTCCATCTCTTTCCTTTCAAAATGTAAGAAATTTGTCTCTATCACCTTTCATGTGTTTTGAACATCCACTGTCAACATACCAACCACGTTTCTTCTATTTAGCTTGTAGATCGACTGTGCATTCTTCATTTCTATACTGATCTTGCGTTCTTATCAATGTCATTTTCTAAGATTCTTGTTTGTGACTCTGTTGAGGTTCTTTAGGATGGACTGTCATTCTACAATTTTTGGCCATGTGTCCAAAATTGTTACATTTGTAACATTCCACTTCAGTGCTCAAAGATTCAAACCTGTTGTAACTTATTCTCTGTGTTTCACTAGGTCTTATTGAATAACCCCTTTGTGTATGGCTCTCAAAGTAGTTACTATTCCTATTGTTATCTCTACAATTTACAACTTTATGCCCAAAATTATTACATTCATAACATAAACCAAAAAATATAGTTTGATACCTGGTAGTTGAAGATCTTATGAAAGGAGGTGCTCTTATGAATCCTTCTTCTTATTGAGGCATGTCTATCTGTTGTTGATTCTGAAATCTGAATCTTCTCAGTGGAGGAGTGTTCCTGTAATCTTCCTTGTATATCTTTTTATCCCCTTTGATTGTTTTTGCATAACTTTTTGGATTTGTTTCTTTCTCTGTTGTTTTGGAGCTTGAACCCTTTTCTGTCTTATTGTATCCAAGTCTGGACTTATCAAGATAATATTTTTGACTGTTGATAATGTCATCCAGAACATTTGAGCTATTCTGCATATTGTTATTTTGAATATCCTTTCTTCATGTGGCAATCTCTGCTTCTAGGTTTCCAATGATCTTGTCCTTTCCTTCTATTTGTTCTTTGAGTTCTTCTTCAATTCTTTTATCTTCTTCTATTTGAACCTTCAATTTTGTAATCATTTTTTCAAGTTCTTGAGTGTCTTTTTTCTTATCTAGTTATGCTTGTAGTTTCTTGTTTTTCTTCTTTTCTCTTCTGATAACTTCTATGGCGCTCATTAATTCTTCTTGGAAGTCAACTTCTGCCTCTTAAATTTCTTCTTCATATGATTCTTCGGATTCTTCTTTATCAGAGTCTTCTACTGCCATGAATAGAACTCTTCCTGTTTCACTGTCACTGACTTCATCTTCATTTGATGATAAGATGTCTTCTTTGGTGCAAAATTTTTTCTTGAAAAAGTTCATTGTAGTTCTTTTACCTTTATATGTTTGTCTGCCTTTTGAGTAACCTTCATCATTTCTCCTTTTCTTATGAGGACATTTGTTAGAAAAATGACCAATACCATCACAATTAAAACAAATTAAAGGGATCTTACCTATGTACCTACCGTTGGTTCCCTTGTTTAGTCTTTTGACGAAGTTGGGCACTTCTTCATCATCTTCTGAGACGTCATTGTTGCTGCTATATTCTTCTTGTTCCTTTTTCTTTTGCTTTGATATTTTGGATGCTTTGAAGGCTACTTCTTTTACATCTGGATTTTCTTGTTCAGTTCTCATCTCATATGTTGTGAAGATTCCATGCAGTTCATCCATGCTTATTGAGTTTAGATCCGATCTTATTCTAGTGCTAATATCTTAGGGTTGAATATCATAGGAAGAGATATTAGTACCTTTTGAACAATTACATATTCTTTGATTTCTTCTCCCAATACTATGATTGCATTCATTGTTTCATCGAATCATAAGAAGTAGGTTACGATATATTCATCTTGCATAATTTTTAGTTGTTTGGACTGACCTCTGTAAGTTTGAAGCTTTGATTCTTTGACTTTTAAATCTCCTTCATAAATATTTCGAAGCTTGTCCCGAATATCTTTAGCAAATTTACAATGTGCAACTTTGGTGAGTATCGTATCATGGAGACCATTCAAAAGTGCATTTATGGATTTGGAATTATTCTCATCAAGTTTAGCTACTTTGTCATTTGTTGGTGGAACTACTGGTGTTGTGTATCCATCTACAATTGATTGCCAAACTTGAAATCCTTGTGCCTATATATATGTCTTCATCCTTATGCTCCAAAAAGCATACTTTTGTCCATCAAACTACGGTATTCCATTTTTATATGAGTTGGTACTCTCCATGATCTACCTTTCAGTGGTTAAATTGATTTTTGAAGGAACCTTCTCTAATACCAATTGTTGGATTACTGAGAGGGGGGGTGAATCAATAATAGCATAATTATAATCCTTTTTCTTCAAATGTTATATCAATGTAGAATTATTATCCAATAATGAGTAGTAAGAAATAAACAATCACACACATACATAGTACACCAGTGTTTTACGTGGAAACCCAAATCAGGAGAAAACCACGAAATGCTTTTTCTTATATGTCTTGAAGAATTAGATTCATTGGAAGCACCAACTTCCTTTGTTTTCCAGTTGCAACTGGAAGGAAGCTCCAACCCCCTAGTTTCTTGGGCTATAGCCTAAGGGAAGCTACAAATCCCCAATTCTCTGGCTACAACCAGAAGGAGGCTACAACCCCTAATGTTCTTCGGCTACAATTGGAAGGTGGCTACAACCACCTGTCCTTGCCCCCTCCTGCCATCCTGAAGTAGACGTAAAATGATGGAACCACTGTCGCACTATCGTTGTGAGCTATACCGCTGTAAACCTGTACCAATAAATCTGAACCATGCATCAACATGTACCTCAACTTGTAATCAATCTGTACCATAAACAAGTGCGTCAACCGTGCACCAACATATAATCAACCTGTACCATAACGAAGTGCATCCAAACATGTACCAAGTATGTACCAATCATGTGTCAACTACTCATCAACTATTACTCATCAATATGTACCAACATCATCAACTATAAACCTCATGTATGTGCGCCAACTCATCAACTACTTGTCTCAACCATGTACTAAACATGTACCACAACCAAAATCCCTCATCAATTTCATCATAAAAATTTGATTTGTAGCTCCATAATAGACCTAGTGTATATGATCACATTCCTGCAAACCTTCCTTAACTTTAAAAACAAGAGACTAGCATTTTCATCAAACTTTTCTTTAGTTTCACATGCCTAGTTTTGGATTAGTCAACAACCCTAACTTGAAGTAATCATAAATTTGAACCTGTAATGTATAAAGATATGAAACTGATATACAATGTTCTTCAGTGTGTTTTTTGCAATTCCTCCAAGTTTCACTACTTGGAACCTCTCATAAAAGGAGTTATAGTAAAAATGGCATACCTTGCTGAATTTTGGCTTATTCTAGAGAGCGACCTTGTAGAGCGTGCCCCACACAAAATATTTGATGAATTGATATGAAACCATTAAAAACATTACTAAAGATTGTCCCCTAACAAAAATATTTGGTCTCACTAAATTGGGATCTGTTATGAAGAAGTTATGACGTTTTTACCCGAAACACCTGATTTTGACTAGTTTCAGGACTGGCCACAAACCCTTATTTCCACGAAGTGTAACTCCCAAAATAAAATGACCCACAGGATGAATTTTTTACCACAAATACTTGGATATGTTTTCTAACTTGCATATCAATTTAACGGTCTGAATAATTATAGAAATAAATTTATAGTTAACATGGTGAGATGACCTGTAAATAACATACCTTAGAAAGCACCATCAAAAGAATTTATCCTTCCTTGCTTTTCGTCCTTCTTTTCTTCACCTTCACTCAGAATCCTAGTTTTGATATCCTTGGTTACCTCATATACATATATATATTCGATATTCTCAAGATTGATTCAAATTAGAGATCCTTGCCTATTATTTATACTCTCCAACTAGCTTCCTTAAAAATATCTTCTAGGTCACCTGGCCCACATTCCTTATTTTAGAGTTGGGTCCACTTCTAATTTCTCCATTAAATTTATTATTGAAATAATTTATTTTGTATTCACTTTGAATTATAATACACTCATCACTTCACTTTATTATTTACCTTCTAAAATCTCTGAAACCACTTTGATTACTTTGACCTTTTGGGGCTTTTAGATGACATATGAGGGTCCTGCAACTTCGTAAGGCCATAACTCTCAAACCTTGAGGAGTTATGTGACGTTCTACATACCACAAAAAATGGCATGACATGTAATATCCATATAGAATAGTATTATCTGAAAATATATCATAACTCATACTGTTACCCATTAAACAAACTTGGGTCCATTACCCAAAACCGGGGTCTCCAACTTCTCATGGCCATAACTCTCTAACCGTGAGGAATTATGTGACGTTCCACATACCACTGGAAATGACATGACAAGAAATATCCATATAGGATATTTTCCCTAACAAATTCACTTTCCTTCATCTCATTATTCCATAATTAAGCATGGGTTCTCTTATTCCACAAAGCATCTTCCCGTGAGGGTTTTCACCATAAGGGGACCACTTTTGAGTTCATCCATATTTACTTCTTATCAAAAATGAAAAAAAAATAATGACTTATATTTAAATCAAACAATAATGGGTTCATTACCCAAACCTTTTTTCTACGGGTCTTTCTTCAAGGATTGACATCAATAACAACCAACCTTAATCAACAGTTTCCCACTAAGAATGTGAATCAACAGAACATTCCCTAGCAGAGTGGAAATAAATCCTTTGGATGAGCTCTGGGAAGGATTGATACTAAAAAGAGAGAACCATTGAAATGTTGGGGATGTGGAGAAGAACATCTATAGATGGACTTCTCTCATAGATAGCAAGAAAAAAGGAGAATCTACAATTTTTAGGAGGCTACAAAAATTAATGATGTAGCTAGGAGCATTCCACAGATTCATGCAGTGTTGGATAATAGACATGCAAACCACCAAACCTCAATGGTGGAAATGGAAGGTATTATTAGAAACCATCTTGTTTATATTCTAATTGAATCTGGTTCTAATTTGATTTATAATTCCCCTCAAACTATTGAGAAAGGTAAATTATAGAAAGTGAAACATGCTAAACCATGGTTTGTGTAGTTGGCCACTGGAACAAAGAGGAAGGTAAAAAATGTCATGCCAACATTCCAATTCACTATGAATGAGTTTTCTACCCAAGCAATCCTAAACATACTCCCTTTAGGATCTTATGAAATGTTGATTAATATGGACTCATTGGTTGCCCATAAAGCCAAGTTATATTGCTATAATAAAGCATTAGTGTGAAGATGAGAAAGGGAAGAGAAGGGCACTCCAAGGAATGCAAAAGCATGTCTCAGTGAGATAAATATCAACCCTTTAATAGAATAAGTATTGCCGAAAAATATGCCCTTTATATGCAATACAAGTACTGAACTCTATTGAGGACCATAAACCAAGCGTAGAGGGCCATCCTATATTAAGAGAATATAGAGATATATTTATTGAAGCGACACTCAGTCTACCTCCAAGAAGAGACATTGATTTCTCAATAGAACTTGTACCTGTAGTGGTGCCAATATCTAGAGCACCTTATAGGATGAGTACCCCAAAGTTGGTTGAGCTCAAATTACAATTGAATAAGATGTTGGAAAAGGGTTATATTCGGCCTAGTGTGTCTCCTTATGGAGAAACAACCTTGTTTGTGATGATTAATTATGGCACACTCAAGTTGTGCATAAACTATAGACAACTCAACAAAATGACAATTAAGAATAAGTGTCCCTTGATGAGAAATGATGACTTATTTGACTAGTTAAGGGGTGCTACAATTTTCTCTGAGATTGACATGAGGTCTGGATACCATCAAGTTCAGATTAAGGATGAAGAAATCCACCAAATAGGCTTTAGGACAAGGTATGGGGACTATGAATTTGTGGTGGTCTCATTTGGGCTTACCAATACACCAACCACCTTCATGTGCTTGATCAATAGTGGTCTCAACAAGTTTTTGGATAGATTTGTGTTAGTTTTCATTGAGTATATCCTAATATATTCTAATATAAAATTATAGCATGAAGAAGATCTCAAGTTAGTGCTTCAAGTGCTGAGAGAGCACAAGATCTATGCAAATTTTATTAAGTGTGACTTTTTCCACAAAACATATCCACTTCTTAGGCCATGTCATCATCGAGGAAGGAGTGGTAGTTTATATTGACAATATCAAATACGTTATGGATTGGTCTACACAAAAATATGTAACTGATATCATATCCTTTATGGGCCTAACAGGGTACTATAGAAGGTTCATAAAGGTGTTTTCCAATATTGGTTATCCAATCACCTCCCTTTAGAAAAAGGGAGTCAAATTTGTTTAGACAACTGAGTGTGAAGAGAGTTTTTAGAAAATGAAAAATTTATTGACCAATGCACCTATGTTGAAGATTGTAGACCCAGAGAAGGATATCCTTGTGTGCACATATTCCTAAAAAGAAGGAATCAGAGGAGTTCCCATGAAAGAAGGGCATGTAAACTGTTATGAATCTAGGAAATTGAATAAACATGAAATGCATTGTGTGAGACATGAATTAGAATTATTTTCTATAGTACATGCCTTAAAAATGTGGTAAAATTTCCTCCTAGGAAGAAAATTTGTGCTCATGATAGACCATAGTGGAATGAGGTATTTGTTTGACCAGACTAAACTAAATGTTAGACAAGATAGATGGATGGATCTCCTTAGTGAGTTTGATTTTGAAATCAAATACATCAAGGGAAAATAAAATAGAGTGTTTGATGCCCTCAATATAAGTATGTAAGTGATTCACTTGGCTTCTCTAAGAACATGTGAATCAGACATCAATAAAAGAGTCAAAAGTGCACAAGAAACATATGATTTTTTTAAAACTTTAAAGACATATATATAAGAAGAACCCACGAGACAAGAATATGATGGCTATAAAATGTTGTATGATGACCTATTGACCTCCAAAGGTCACTTTTGTATCCCAAATTATGATGAATTGAAAAGGTTCATCATGGATGAACTACATAAAATACCATATACTGGCAATCCTGGCTATCAGAAAATGATCACAACCACTAAGAAATTTTTTATTGGCCAAGAATGAAAAAGGACATAGATGATTATCTAGCTAAATGTTTTGAATGGAAATAGGTTAGTGTGGAACATAAGCATCCACTAGGGGTTTTCAATCCCCTACCTATTCCATAATAGAAATGGGAAACCATTTCCATGGATTTTATCACAAGATTACCTAAATCATCCAAACAAAATTATGCCATTTTGGTAGTTGTGGAAAATTTGAGCAAGGATGCTCACTTTATTCCGGTAAATTCCACTTGCAAGGGAAAATATATTCCAAATATTTCGATGAAAGAAATATTTAGGTTACATGGGACGCCAAGGAAATTATGTCTGATAGAGATACAAAATTCACCTCATAATTTTGTGAATCTCTATTTGTTGGTTTTGGAACTAAATTGTTATTTAGTATAGCCTATCACCCTAAAAATGATGGGAAGACAAAGAGGGTAAATTGGTTATTGGAAGACATGTTAAGGATGCATGTGATGCATCAAACCAAGAAATGGGAACAATACCTACCACTCGTAGAATTTTCCTACAACAATGGCTATCAAGAATCCTTGAAAATGAGTCATTATGAAGCTCTCTATTGTAGACAATGAAAAATTTGAATTAGCTGGGATAACCTAGTGGGAAAAATTACACTTGGTCCAGATATGATAAACGAGTTGGAACAACAAGTAGCTCAAGTAAAGAAAACTCTAAAAATGGCCCAATATAGGTAGAATAGATATAGAGAAAACAAGAGGACTCATAAAGAGTTCAAAGTAGGGTACCATGTGTGTCTTCAAATTACACCCAAAAGAAATGCCTTGAGAATGGGAACATGTGCTAAGATAGAACCTCAGTTTTGTGGACCTTTTGAGATTATAGACAGAGTGTGACATGTAGCTTATAGACAAGTTTTTCCTCTCATAGTGAAATAACATAATGTTTTCCATGTTTCAATATCAAAAATATGTGTACATGATTTTTCTCACATAATTAACTAGTTTGTGATCCAGGTAGAACAAGAGGGATAATTCTTGCCAAAACCTTGGTACATCATAGACATGAAAGATATGCCTCTCAGGAATAGAACCATTGTACAAGTCATGGTGCAGTGGAAACAATTTGGTCCAAATGAGGCTACATGGAAACTGGAGGATACCATGAAATATGCATACCCATTTTTGTTCACTAATGTAAATAGAATTTTCTCGGAAGATAAAATATTCAGGGAGGAGTTCCATTAAGGGGGAGGAGATTGTAAACCCCATGTTTCCCCCAGTCTATAAATATAAATGTTATCATGACCAAAAATATAGATAGGCGGGTTATGTGATAACTGAAAGACAATGGGCCTTTGATCAATTTTGTAATGTACATATCCAGTTATTAATGAAACAAGTAAATGTTTAGAGACTATTGAATGGGTTGCATTCATGGGTTACAATTCCATGATAGGAAATGGTGAAAGAGGAAGACCCTCACTAGTTGAAGTGACCCTGTCAAAACATTATTGTTATAGCAAGATTTTCCTCACCCTATGCAATCTTGCACAGAGGGCCTTATTCCATTTCCTTATGCAGACTTATATTCCCTGTTGATAAAATCCAGAGACAAAAACTAATATTTTTCCACATATACGCATCTTTCACACTATACAACATGTGCATATGCGGGCTACTCCACTACAGCCCATGTACATCAGGATTTGTGCCAGAAAATGAAAATTAAATGTCGGGTTTCCATGTCACAACAGGAGATCTTTGATCCATGGCCTTCCATATATTGGAAATGTTCTGACTTATCCCTTCAGTTCCATTTTGAAGGCTATAAATGGGCCAATTACAAGCTATGAAAATAGGAGAAGAAATCAACCTTGAGATAAAAGTTACTCTGGAGAAATTATTACTTCATATTGAGTCTGTATCCCTTTGTCCTTTGAGTATGAAAACAGTGTTCATTCCCCAAGCTCTTCCCTTATTGATGGAGAACCCCATTGTCTCCCTTCTATGAGTTTGAATTTGTTGGAGGATTGAAGTGGTGGAGGCCCAGCTGGAAGGAGCTTAGTTTCTCAGTTCTGAATCGTGTCGACACAGAAGTCTGTAATGTTTTTTCTTCTGCTGATCATTTATTAATAGAAATACTCCTTTCCCCTCCAATTGATATCTTGAAAATATATGAATTATTATCGATGGGAGTATTTTTTATGTTTATTATTGGATTATGTTATCTAATGTGCTAACCTTCTATATTATCACCATATGCTTTCTTTTCTTGTTTTTTGAGAACTAGTTGCAGGTATATAGCTTTGGGTTCAAGTACTCAACGATGGACTTCATCGAACATCTCAATGAGGTAGGACTCTTTCTTATCTCGCTTGAATATTTGTTTATATATCATATGTTTTGGATAGAGGTGATCTCTATAGTCATTTCCGTCTATTTTGGTTTACCCTAGCCATAAAGAGATTTTCCTTGTAACATAATTGGCGACTACACTGGGGATTGAATGTTCTTTATTAGGGTTTGTACTACTTTTCTCCTTAGATTGCTCTCGTATCATTTCCTGACAGTTTCTGTTTACTCTGGGTCTGCGTTTTCCAACCTTTCTCCCCTGCCTGACCTTGTTTTGAATCATATACACACAGTTTTCCTTGACATCCGCATATATACAAAGGTTGTCTCACTGCAAGATCCATATATACACTTTGTTTGCCTCAAGAGTCCCGTACATTAGCTTTCCTTGCTTGTTTGTTGGGTCTAGTGGTTGTTGGGTGGGATTTGATGTTTGTTGAGTCTTCTTAGGTCTCTGTAGTGCTCATTGAGTGCTTGTGGGATGACAAGAAACCCTATTTTGGTTGAATTTCCGAGGAAAGTCTTTCTCACCATCTTTTCATTTTTTTTTGTCCTTGTACACTGGGTTGGGTTTTTTATTGCTTGGTATCCTACTTGAGTTATCTCTTGTTATACACAGTAGGGTTATATATCCAATTGCTTTTCATTCCATGCATTTTTCAGTTTTGTTATATTGAAAATACAAAAAAAATAAGCATTTTGCATTGCTAGGCATTTTTGTCTTTTGGATTCGTTTTCATTAGCTTAGTGCATATAGTATAATATTGCATTTTACTCAAGAATTGCAGAGTTGAATTTGAAAATTTCATTGGTTTTTAGAAGCATATCATTCATTGAAAGTTCAAGTTAGGACTTTGCATTATTTTCATATTTACCTTTCTTGCAGAGTCATAACACCATGAGTTTCACTACCATACCTTTTTGAGTAATCACGACAATTAAAATTAAAGCTATAATTTAAAATTGATCTGTCACAATTTTATTTTCTAGGGTGCACAAAATAGCCTAGGATTTAATGCCTTGGAATACGATTTTGTGAGTAAACTTCTCCAAGGAAATCAAATCAACATATGTGTCTGAGTAAGGGAGTGGATACATCCATTGTATAATTTGTAAGATCATGAGGCTCCGCTCAAACCAGAGTTAATCACGAGGTCGTGCAAATTCGGTTGAAGGGATATCCCCCCGATACCTTCCTAGCATCAAAGATATTTTTGGGGATCTATTCGTATCTGAGGATATTGCTAGTGACTTTACCTCCGTGAGAGGTGGTACATTCAAGGTTTCAGGCTTTGCTACCCTGCCCATAAGGTGGACCTGACTTATGACTGCTCGCCTGTGCATCAGTTATATAGTGGTTTATTAGTTTCTTGACTTAATTATCTCATAGGTTACTTGCAGGGGTTATTATAAAGGTACCCTTGGTCAGATAAGGGTCAGACAACACACAACCTTTATGGAGGATTACCTCTCCTGGGGGATCTGACTGACTAGTTATGAAGCCCACAAGGGCCCTTATAATTGATTATGTTACCTCTGATATTTAGTAGGGAGTCTTAGGCCCCTCTTGGGAAAGACATAACTTCTTTATGGAGGGAGGCCAATAACCACTTAACCCCGTTTATATGCACATTGGTCATTTGAATTTTGGTGTACTCTTTGATTACTAGTTAGCCTTAAGAGTTTATACTGAGTTTTCATTATCATGGATAGTGGAGTTCCTTTGGCTCCCTCATTTACTGCTACCCCCCCCGCCCCCCCATGATGTTCACTCATTTTAAAGGAATGAATCCTTCCACTTTTCATAATGGTGTGCAAAATTATGATACTCAGTCAATGCCTTAGGTCTCTAATCATTTTTCTCATGGTATGCCAGACATGTCTTCTCACTTTCCATCCTCTGTCTCACCTCCTTATACGAATCAAAGTTTTGGGTCTAGGGGAATGATGCCTCCTTATTATCCCTCTCTGTTTGGTGGGAGTCATATCCCTCAAACAATTCTTATGGTAGGAGGTTATAATATTCCTTCCTACAAATAAACTTTGCGAGAATCAAGTGCCCAAATAGGGAATCATTCTACTTATTACACTCTGTCCACTTAACCTTCTTCCGTTATGTCGGTTCCTACAAACACTTTTTTCATGGTGGACCTACATCTGTCCTCTGGTGTTTCATATGGGGGAGGTTATTTTTATAGTATGGGAAACCCCCTTCACGAAGTTCCTTCGTCTAGGGGAAACATGTATCCTCACTTGAATAATCCTTATCATGCTTTTGTCTCTTCACATAAATCTATTTCAGTTTTGATGCCCTTACAACCCTTTATGAATCAGTATGGAGGAGGATACTATCCTTCTGGACAGGGAGAGAGTGTAAACCAAGATCCTTCCTGGCCTACAATTTCTCAAAACCAATCTTTCCTTGGACCTTGGTCTCAAATGCTACAACCCACCGCCACCACAAGTCCAGTCACTATAGGTCATACTGGCATTATATCACCAACCTCTACTATTCATGTTGGAGATTGGTCGACGACCTCTCCAAGTCATGTTTCAGACCAACAACCAACTGTTGGAAGTCATGTTGGGGGCACGAGTCTCGTCACTACTAGTCACACTGCACATACATCACAGCCACTGCAAGTCATGTTGGAGATTTGTCACCAGCCACTGCAAGTCATGTTGGGGGAACTTATATGATTGAGAAGCCTAGAAATGTTATATGTAAGGCTAGATTCCTTTACAAGACTTGCAAAGGAAGTCACCTTACTCATTTGTGTCTTGCTACTGTCGGAATACTAGAATCATGGTTCTCACTTGAGGACCCTTCAGGTTCAAATTTAACTGTGGTTTCCCCGCACTCCATTCCTTCTTTGGTTGATACAACATTCATGTCGATGCAATATTAGGCTAACACTCCTCTTCCTTTAGGGGTTGATGCATCCCTTGGCCTTTTTTTTGTGCATCATGTTCATCCAGTGGTCATGTCGATGAAATCTTAGACCGACACCACTCCTATGTTCGAGGGTGATGTGTCCCTTGGTATTATTGTCTCACATCATGTTCAACCAGTGGTCGTGTTGATGCAATATTTGATCAGAACAACTCCTATGTTCAGGGGTGATGCATCTCTTGACCTTGTTTTCTCACATCTTATTGAGCTAATGGTCATGTCGATGCAATCTTCGACTGAAATCACTCCTATTTTTGGGGGTGATGTATCTCTTGACCTTGTTTTCTCGCATCCTTTTCAACCAATGGTTGAATAAGTGGTAATTTTGATGCAATATTCAGTTGACCCCACACTTCTCTTGGAGAGTGACAAGTCTAAGGGAGTGGTCACGCTAATGAAATTTTTGGTCGATCCCGCTCTTTTGGTTCTAGTTCTATACCTTTTATGCCATGTCCTTAGCATTTCTAGTGCTATACCTTCTACACAAGGGAGCATTCCACTGTCTTCGAGTATGCTTCCTCCAAGTACTAGGGTGGTTTCATTTGATTGGAATGATCTTGTAGAGCCTCAAATTCCTTCTTCTACACCCTTCCATATAAGGGGAATCTTTCGATATATTGTAGGTAAGGAAACCTCTTCAAGTATTTTATCCTCCTCGACTTGGAAAGCTTTGGGTTTTCCCAAGCTTGTGTCAACTCTTCATAATTTGTTGACCTTTCACAGAAGTACTGCACAGGAGCCTTAGCCTCCCACATTACATGCTACTTAGAACAACTTCCACAAGTCCAAGTTTAGCTCTTTTCTGAATCGTTCAAAAAGTGAACAGATTGTTGAGTGATTTGTCCCTTTCACACTTGTTAAATTGGACTTGAAAGGTCGTGAGTCTTAGTTAATCTCTTTTGCGACTCATTTTCAAAAAGAGAAAATATTTTTGAGTGAAGTTGTCTTTTTCACAATCATAAATTGGATTTGGAAAGATGTATATTTGGCACAAGTTTATCCCTTTTTCACACCAAGTATACCAAAAGTCATAAAAAAGTAATTTTTTTGGCGTTAAGTTGTGATTGCATCTCATGCCCTTTCTTGCAGTATTGAGCCTATAACTGGTTCTCGCTTTGTGTTATACACCGTTTGCCTTAGCAATTTTGCATCCTCAACCAAGAAAAGCCTTGTTTATATCCTTCTCAATTTGACACCCTATACCTAGGAGGGAAGATTCCCCCGAGTGTCCATCTCCCACATGCATTTCCCTGCATTGAGCATAGTTATGTTCCACTGTTGTAACTAGTTTTTCTTACTTGCGACACTTGTTTCCTCCTCTATATCATAACATTCATTTGTCTATGAAAAAAAAAAACAAGACATATGGGAAGGGAGTATTATCTTATGTTGGCAATATTCATGTTACGTTTGAATAGAGCACATAGTTATTGAGTCCATTCATCATCACAATTTTAGGATTAGCATGGCCTTAGGAATCTGAGCTCATTACAAAGTCTTATCTACTAATTGGTTACTTTTCCAGTCCCTATAGATAATTTCATTGATGTGTCCTGCATCTTATGGTTTCATCATTCATTCTATGTTGTTGGAGTCCTCCATATGTCTCATGCTCTTGTTTAAAGGAAGTCTATCAACCTGTGTCGGCCACTCGTCATAACTCTTGACTTTTCATGTCATCCATACCCTCAGTTTGTCTCAGAATCAGATTGTATTGTAGTCCTATCATGCACGCCGACCCTACTTTCATCATTGGTAGGTAACCTTGAACACAACATTCGACATTTCTTCATTAGTCGTTGACTGGGTGGTTTCCCTTATGTTCGATGAAAATATATCTATTCACACATTGGTATTTGTGCAGTGTCTTGGATGTCATTAGCCTTATTGGTGGTTTCCTCGCCTTTGTCAACATTTTTCATCATTGGATGCTATTCAGAGGGTCTTTTTCATGTACCGCTTGCACTCGAAACATGTGAAATACACATAGGTTCTTTGGTATGTGAACATGTTCTTCGTCTAATTTCCACCAAATCATGAAGCTCCTTCTCTGTACCTCGTGCTAACTAATGAGAGCTTCCTTATTGCTCTCCTTTCAGCGGGTCTCTTTCTATCGACTTCATCTCATTTATTCTGGAAAAGGGACCTAGAGTCTTATGAGTACCTTAAGGCTTGTAGTCATCAGTGGTAGGATCTCTCGCCATCGACAATTGGGAATACATCAATGTCTCTTGATTGATGGATTCTTCAGGTGTTCGACACCGACTCCTCTATTCACACTTGTAAGAATGTAATCGATGAATTTATACCTACTTTCATTATCTGTAGTTTGTCTCATGTTTGTTAACAGTATACCTCAATGATCGATAATCAAATGATGTCTCATTGTGTTCGACCTCAACTCTTTTATTCACATGATGTAGACTTGCACCATTGGTGGATTCTGTAGAAGACTTGAAGACATCACTATGTGGCCGCAACTTTCATGAGTTCTTTCTTCCTTTTCATTTGACCCATACCTATATGACTTCAGTGATCATAGGAGATCAAATTGTACTCCATGGTATGCAATTATCTTCAGATTGGTTTTGGGTCTGCTTCTACTAGGACTTGTTCATGACTATGATATCTTTTGGCATGTCACCACACTTGTATTTTCCTATTCATGGCCACAGACACTTGTTTGGTATATTTTTCACATGGATCGATAGTGTAATTTTATTGGCAACCATTTATGCAAATTCAGTGAAAAATGTAATGAGCAACGAGTTCGTTCAACTGGTCCCCTACCACTCCACTTCTCGGTTATTTATAATATATTTTGGTCATCGCATATACTCCTCTAAACTCACACATTAGGGGGCATCTGTTATAGCAATATTTTCCTCATCCTATGCAATATTGCACAAAGGTGCTTATTCCATTTTCCTATGTAGACTTATCTTCCCTGTTGATAAAATCCAGAGACAAAAATTAATATTTTTCCACATATACACATCTTTCACACTATACAACATGCATATACACAGGATACTCCACTACATCCTACGTACATCAAGATTTGTGCCATAAAATGAAAATTTAGTGTTGGGTTTCGATGTCACGACATCATATCTCTGATCCTTAACCTTCCATATACTGGAAAAATTCTAACTTGGCCCTTCAATTCCATTTTGAAGGCTATAAATGAGCCAATTTCGAGCTATGGAAAGAGGAGAAGAATTTAACTTTGAGCGAAAAGTTACTTTGGAGAAATTATTACTTCATATTGATTATGCATCCCTTTGTCCTTTGAGTCTGAACATAGTGTTCAACCCCCAATCTCTTCCCTTATTGATGGAGAACCCCATTGTCTCCCTTATATGAGCTTGTATTTTGTGGAGGATTGAAGTGGTGGAGGTCGAACTAGAAGGAATTTATTTTCTTGTTTCTGAACCGTGTCATCATGGAAGTCTATAATATTTTCTCTTATGTTGATCATTTATTAATATAAATACTCCTTTCCCATCCAATTGATATCTTGCAAATATATAAGTTATTATCCATGGGAGTATTTGCTATGTTTATTAATGGATTATGCTATCTAATGTGCTAACCTTTTATATTACCACCATATGCTTTATTTTGTTGTTTGTTTAGAACTAGTTGCAGGTATATAACTTTGGGTTCAAGTTCTCAACAGTGGACTTCATCGAACATCTGGATGAGGTAGGCCGCTTTCTTATATCGCTTGCACATTGGTTTATATAGAATATGTTTGGGATAGAGTTGATTTTTGTTGTCATTTCCATTTGTTGTGGTTTACCCTAGCCATAGAGAGATTTTACTTGTAACAGTTACTCTACCAAAAATTAAAATCATTGGAGAACCCGAACCATCCTTTTCCCATAAATTTTATTACTAGTCAAGCTGGTGCTTGGGGAATCCCCTTGAAAATCAATGAGGGGGATGGACATAGTCCCCTCCATAAGATTTTGACGCTACCCCAAGGTATTGAGGGGAATGTACACAAAGAGGAGGGATAGAGGATAGGAAAGGGGGAGATGCATGGTTGGAAAAATCTTGAGTGATGGATATGGAAATACAGAGAGAAATTTGTAGTTTGAGAAGAAAGAACAGAGGACTCTCAGTTAAATTTTCCTGGGAAATATACTCTCATGGAATCATACCGTGGATCAGGGTGTCTTGAGGTAACAATGAATTGTGCAACTTTTCCTATGGTTAGGTTGAGAGAAGCACACCCTTCAGTAGTTTCTAGCATATCCAAAATTATAGATAAGTAATGTTGTTATATTTGTGTATTGAATTGGATATTTGTATAATTGAATGCCTTTCATGGTGATTTTTGGACAAGAATACTTGATTGTTAATTTATTGTGTATTTCTGGATATAGTAGCACATTTGAATGAAATATATCTTCTTGGAAAGTTGGGTGTCCTCAAATATAGATAGTCTTTGTCTTAGTAAAACAACTAGGAGTATTTTCCTATAATAATCTTGTATAATCGGTGAATCTGGAAGGGTACAAGTTGACAATAGTGATTGAGTATGTAAATAACTCAAATCCATGTTATGTTTATGTCAAGATATGAACCCATGACCCTACGTATTTGTACATGCCTTGGTGAACTTCTCTACTTATCAAAATGTAAGAACCTCGGTAACGTAGTTCCATGATCCCCAAAGTAAATAAATATTTTAAGATAAGATGTAATAGAGGGATCCTACATAGGACATAGTGTGCCTAGGCCAAGGAGAGAACTCTGTAAAACTCGTTAAATCTTGGGAAGGACTCAGAGAAACCCTCATGAAAATTAGGTTAAGTCATGAACCATATTTTTCAGTCTGAGAAAAACACTCTCTTGGTCTTGGAGGGATCGTGACTGTCAATTTAGAATGGAATTGAGATCTAGACCCTTTATCGATGCAGGTGCAAGATTAAATATTGACTTTTGATCTCATGAGATTATAGATCCAGTGCGTTAATTATAGGTTTCCATTTGTAGTAAGTCGTGGATATGGGCTCTGATGAAAAGACTCTAAGGGGATATATGGAACTTTAATTGGAGAAAGGGTGGGATTTAATATCGACAGTCGATCTAGTGAGAAAACATAATCTTAATGGTCCTTGGTACGACACCATTCAGAGTAATTTGTGGACCCATTGGGGATGCACTTCAAAGGAAAATCGAGACCATTTATCTACCATGATCAAAGGAACTTCGAAAGGATATCTAGATCGTTGATTTTCTATGGTGAGAGGAACTCTAAAAGAATATCTAGACCATTGCTCTCTTATAAAATGATTAAAAGGGTGATGTGGATGGTGCCATGTATAATGTAAATATTGTAACATGTATTAAGCAAGAATTGTGTCACGTGTCATGATGACTTGGCACCTGCAGGAGAAAAATAGTGTGAATATGAATGACACATGGAAGGTGGTTATGATTCCACATGTCCAACAATGATTATGGCACATGTTATATGGTGAACCCTTCAATAATTGGCATTTTCAAAGTTGAATCTGAAGGGTTTGAATTACAAATTATAAGATCTCAAGGTAGGAATCCAAAGAGATAATCTAAACCCTTGATCAGTGTGTGGTGAGACGTGATGATGGTCATCAATATGTCATATCTTCAACTTAATATATGAGAGGATATGGAGATGACCCAATGACATGGCCTACTGAATTGGTAGTCCATGAGTCCAAGGTGGTGGAAGGTGTCACTTAGAGATTGGTCGATGTGATGAGGGTGGGTGTCATTCAACTAAGAGGTCCTTTGTATATTCATTTCAATTATGGTCGTTTTATTTGTCAAGGTTCATCTTAGGAAAATATGGGACGTAGATATTTGACATATCAAATTTTGATGTAGAAGGTGGGTGAACTGGGAGAAGGTATGAACACCATTGAAATCGACATCAATGACATAAAAAGGTTCGTTGATCTTTCGTTGGGCGAGGGATTCTCCACCATTGATTTTCATGAGACTTGTTAAAAATAAGAGTGAGGGCGATGATGTCATGAATGACATGGAATGCCAGGAAGGAAATGAGAGTGTTCCTAGTATAATAGGTGTCAGTTGTTGGTTGGTTGACAAGATTTCATAGAGGAAATATAGTGGTCATTATTGATCTCGACAGATATTTGACAAGTATATCTTAACTATTTCATCCTGATGCTTCATTGTTGGAAATGGGGGAGGTTGGCAAGGTCATGTTCGAGCAAGAAGTGTCTATGAAAACAAAAAAATCGGTGACGAATATGGGATTTGGGGATAATGACAATCATTGATCGACAAAGGGACGAGGTGAAGCCTCCCCTGAAGATATTTTGGGTTACATATGCACACCATGTAAACCTTGGGATATGGGAGTTAACCTCCATGTTAAGTGACATCACCAACATGCTCTTAACCATAGAGATCAAGATCCAAGAGCTGTAGGATTTTTGGGAGGTACTTCTTGGTGTATCATAGACAAAGTATTCGATAGTGGTAGTGAAATTTGGGATAAGAAGTACAAAAAATGATGAAAGGTGGACCAAAGGATCGGGCCCGTGAATCTAATGTGTCACCGGGACATTGGATGGCACAAGTAATAAGCATCCACATGGTGAAGAGTCAGTTGTTGACCAGTGAAGGCCCAAAAAATCCGAGAGGCTATAGCTTTTGATCATGAGCTCGGACTAAGAATGGTTACAGTCAGTAGAAATATCTCGATGAGAAGAAGATGATAGCATGAAAAGGAAAATGTTTTGTGATAGTCGACAAAAGTGAAAATCTTAATTCCCCATCCTTAAAAGGATACATAGGTGGTTGGGTGTGTTACATGTATAAAGTAAGAATACCACTAAATATTTGTTAAGATTAATAATTGGGGATGCCAAGACCTCCAGTTGATCCTAACAAGACAACACTACTTATAAACTCAATTACAATGGTTGAGAATGGGATCCTTTTGTAGAAAATATAATGAATGCAAAAAAAGAAAGTTGAGTTTGTAATCTAATGCCCTATAGATCATAAATAGAATTGTGATTATGGAATTGTTAAGAAATAAATACATGGCATAGTTATTAGATGTTGTGGTTTTTCCTTCGATTTTTCTCGAGGGTAATATCTATGTCCATGGTGTATTATTGTTATATGGTTGTGGTTATGTATTATCTTGTGTATTGTGATGATTTATTGTTGGTGGAAATGATGTTAGAAATCTATGATATGGTCATAATGTGGTTGTGCATTTTCCATCGTCCTTGTTGCATTTATCATAGGTTGTAGTAGGAGAGTTGAGGGAATTCTAAGCATGGGTGTGGGGCGATCATGGAGACCCCATTAGAGTTAAATATTTGTTGGGTTTATATATGAGGGGGAATGCAGATAGATTTGGCAAAGAATGGAGTTGGTGGAGTGGAGGTAGGAGATGGTAATATCTTTTGGCTGGGTGAGGTAAGTCTTGGAGGAGAGAATATAATTGGTCAAGGGGTAATATCCAAGTCAATAAGTCTATAAATGTGCCAAGTTTTCGTGGTGTCTTCTCAAGGGATTCATTGACAAGGTGGAATATAAATGGATTGGCTCATGTAGGGACATGTTGGAGGGGTGATACAAGAAAATATGGTTCTTTGTATATGAGGATAATGAGAGATGGGTTGTGGATGTTGGGTGGGAGGACGTGTTTACTGCTAAAGTAATGGAAAATAAAGAAAAGAATCAGAAGAAATTTGGTGATGGTGGAACTACTACACGATAGGGAAGGATATTATAGTTGGAGGAAGAACATAATAAGGTGAATTTTTTTAGTAAATTATTTTGATTTCCATATGTAGAACAAGGAAAAAAGTCTTGTCTAGTGTAGGACTATCGAATAATGAAAAATCATGGAAAAACATAGCTAATAACCTAGAATTGAATTTGAGAATGAGTATTTATTCTAAATATTTAATTTGGATTGGGATGAATCTTAAAGAAAATTGAAATTTGTTGTTGGACACTTTGACTAGGTCATTGACAAAGATGGGACCACCAACACATCCAATTCTAAATATACCCTTGAGGGTAAGGCCATCCTTTCACAATCTATAAATATGTATGCCAAGTGGAAATATGTTGTGGAGAGGGATGGACATAAATTTCTTTATTTTGAGACAACCACCAATCTTAGGCGATTAAAATAAAATAAATCCTAGCAATAAACAAGTGTTCATCTTCCTTCATGGTAGGACATGCTACAAAATCAACATGCAGACTTTGGATCTAAGGGTCCACAAATTCATTGTTTGCATGCCCATCATATTTGGGAAGAAATGTGTCGGTATATAGATAAAATGAAGTGTGAGATATACTGTATCAATGAGGACTTTAAGTATCTCTCCAATAGAGTACTCTGTAGATAAATAAAAAAATTAGCATGGAGCCATTGTGAACAACAATTTGACTCCTAGTCTACACAATCATGGTTTTAGATATTCAATCCTTGATGTGATAATGTTCTATCATTTGAACTAGAATTTATTTTAACACATTTGGAAATTATATGGAATATTGGCTATAATCATCCATGTGACTTAAATTGAAGATTCGTCAACATTGCTTTTAACACATTACATGAAAACAACTTCACACAATTTATCTGTCTTCATATCATTTCATCCTCATATACATGGAAAAATTTAGGATATCAATCACATGGTGGTACGATTTCTTTATAGGTACAAAAATAAGGATGATAGAACATTGGATGAGAGATTCTAATACATACTACCTAGCTACCAACAAGTGTAGTATAGTTTGAGAGGCAAGAGTAATTTTAAAATATATTATATAATTAAACTCTCGGTGGCTATCAACATCATAAGTAAATCATTTGTTTTTTTTGACTTGGACCATGAATGACAGGAAATTGATAATGCACTCAAGTTCAAGGATATGGCTTGTAAGATATAGAAGCAAGGACAAAATAATTTTCACATATCTAGTGAAAAGGTCCATGATCGACACAACAATCACAATATTCCTCATTCATTCCAAGCCAGGGATCAAGTATGGTTGTATCTACATTATGAAAGATTCAGTGGCATATACAAAAAAAATTAATCCCTTGATATATGGTCATTACATTCTACTTGAGTGAAATGGGGAAATTATTTTAAGCTTAAAATTCCATCATACATGGATTTACATCCAATATTCAATGTGGAATTGCTTCAACTATATTCAATGTCATTTCTAAAAAAAATAAACCGCAGTGTTCAAGAGTTAGAAGAGATCAACCTAGAAGTTGAAGAGCCACTTGCAGCTGACACCATTATTGGAAAACATGTGTTGGAATGTTAACACAAAGAGTGTGCTTTTCATTGATGGAAAGAACAAAAACAACGATGGAAAACATGTTATCAATGATGATAGCACTGAGAATGGATAGACTGTGACAATGTGGGGGTTTGGAGAAACTTGCTTGTGATGCTAGTACTTCATGGTGTTTCTTCTTGCATTGTTGGTGTAGTATGATGCGATATGATTCTATGGAGTACCTTGGAGGGTTGGATGAGGATTTTAGTGATGATGTGATATTGGAATCTTCTGATGAAGAACCCTATCTCTTGGAGTGTCTATTTTACACCTATAATGATACTTGATGATATAGACAACTGTTCCCGCAAAATACTCACTTCCTTTATGCATTTATCAACAACTTAGGTTTTCAAGGGTTGGTTTTGGCATGGTTGATGGATCACTCTATTAGACAGAGAACCCTAGGATATTTGGTGTCTATCATGGTCCTATGGTCATACTTGATTGCATATACATTTCATCATGGTGACTGCTCTCCTCTTTCTTAGATTTCCAAAAATTGAGATAGTTTTTAGATGTTTCTCCGTACATTGGTGATGATGGTCGATATGGAATTTGGTGGTGAGGGTGCCTTGGAATTTTAGGAATCTATACAACTAAATGTAAATACCACGTAAGAGAGGGAGACTCATCATAAATACCAGAGAAGAGGAAGGGTCACAATTTTTTCAAGAAGATGAAGGGTCGTGATTTTTTTTTGCAGAGGTTTTCAAAGTGCGACGTTTTTTATCGGACACAGCTCTTGGAGGTGTTAAAAACTTTTTCATCTGATTGAGGATAGTGAGGGGTCGATCATTTTTTGATCTAGTGTGGAATAAAAAGGGTCAAATTTCTTGTTTCTCAGAAGGGTCACACCTTTTTTCTTTCCTACACATAAGGGTCGTAGCTCTTTTCTTGATTACACATAAGGGTCGCACCATTTTTCGACTTATGCAGAAGGGTCACATTCACATACATAAGGGTCACACAATTTTTATGCTTATACAGAAGCGTTGCACTAAAATACAGAAGGGTCACACTCACATACAAAAGGGTCGCACCATTTTTCTACTTACAGATAAGGGTCGCACTATTTTTCTGCTTATACAGAAGGGTCACATTTTTTCTCTGGAAGAGGACCTAGAAGGGTTGAGATTTTGATCCGGCAGAGGACTTAGTGTGTAAAGAAAAGGAAAAACGTAGAATAGAGGAGAGACATGAGTGTTCTTTCATATATAGTTATTCATGTGCTTAGAAGTGGCTGTGTAGGTGTTGAAAATCATAGAAGAGGCATAGTGCATATAATGGAGATGGATAACAGAGCATAAAATGCAGAGAAAAATATGAACAGAGATGAAGTGGTGCGCAGGAGGAGAAAGGGTGGATCATAGATGAAGAAGAGTGCAGTGGAGTCGCCGAGCATAGAAGAAGAAATATTCAGAAGTGGAACAAAGCATATAAGTTGAAGAAGGCAGAGGAGACATTGAGTTGTAACAGATCAGATGAGAGACAAATCAAGTAAGTAAGTTTTTGTAAGATTCAATAAGGGTGGTAGGATGGTCCTAGAGAGGATTATAGTCCTATAAATTCTAGTTGGTGGTAGAATATATTCTTGGAGTTGGTGCTTCCATCTAGTAGGTTCTAGATAAACCTAAGAGTTGGTGCTCTCTCCAAGTTTTAGCTTGATATCATATTTTGTAGCCTCATATTTGAGTTGGTTCTCAAATACTGAGATGTACATGAAAGTTGGAGCTTGATTGACATATGAAGAAGAAGAGGTTTTCTCCTTTTATGGGTTTCCTCATGAAAATCAATGTCTCTATGTATTCCGTGTGATTGATGAAATATTATATATCTATGCAACACATTTAATAATAATATAGAATGATTCAAAATAGAACAAGAAAATTTTCAAGATTATATATATATAACTGATTCAACCCCCCCCTCTCAGTTATATTTCCATCAATTGGTATCAAATTCGGTGCCTTTGATGAAAGGTAGATCCATAAGCTTGAACATGACTAGTCATGAAGGAAGTTAAACTAATAGTGCCCCTCTGTTTGATGGAACAAAATTTTCATTTTGGAAAATAAGTATGAGAACATATTTAATGTCTTTGGGTGATGATGTTTGGGATGTCATTGAAATTGGATATGTGAAGCCTGTAGTGTTGGCCTCAAAAGATGATAAGATGGATTTTAGCTTTAATGCAAAAGAAATGAATGTCATCATCAATGGACTTGCAGAAGTCGTGTTTGTCAAATTCATGAATCGTGATTCAACAAAAGTTATGTGGGACAAGCTGATAAGTAGTTATGAAGGCAATGAAAAGGTGAAAGATGCAAAACTTCATACTCACACACTAAAATTTGAGTAGTTAAAGATGGATGAAGATGAAACTATCAGTAAGTACATATTACGTATAGAATAACTTGTCAACACTATGAAAGGTCTAGGTGAAATGATAGACTAATCCTTTCTAGTCTGGAAAATATTAAGATCTCTTACTGATAGATCTAACTCAAAGGTCTTTTCTATAGAGGAAATAACTGATCTCAAAACGTTGACACTAGATCAACTTCCTGGAAGCCTAACCTCTTATGAAATGAGAATCACCAAAGTTAAATCCACTACAAGAGAGGCATCCTTTAAAGAAGAGAAAAACATAGACTCCGATATAGATGAGATTGAAGTAAATTTTGTGAGAAGACTGACGAAAGGATCAGACAAATACAAGGGTAAGCTTCCCTTCCATTTTTTCAACTATGGTAAGATAGGTCATTTTGCATCTAAGTGTCCTCACAAAAGAAATGATCAGACGTATGATGATGAAGAGAAGCACAAACACAAGAAGGTCTATAAAGAGAATAATTTTAAGAAGAAAATCCTTTGTGTAAACAATGATGATGATCCTTCAGATGATGAAAACAATGACTCTTATATTGAAAGTAAAATAAATGATTTCATGCTAATAGATTTAGAAGACCTAAAAACTCAAGATATAGGAAGTGAGATCATTGATGGTGAAGAAATAGTAGATCTTGAAGGAGAACTTGTCAGTGTCGTGGAAGAGATTGATAGACTCAGAGAAAAGAAAAGAAAACAAAAACAGTTATTGCTCAGGTATGAAAAAACATGCAATGAACCATATGAAGAAATTGCTCTGTTGAAGGTTAATTTATAAGAATCTAATAATATTCAATCCATCCTCAAAGAACAATTGAAGGAAGCCAAAACAAAGGTGAAAAACTGGAAGTTGAAGTAGTGTATGTCAAAAAATATCTAGATAAATTTCAAGCCTTGTATCATGAGCATATGAGAAGTATTAAAGCCTCAGAAGGATTAGCCATCATTTTGAATCAACAAAGGAATCCAAAGTTGAAAATTGGTTTGGGTTATGAAGAGGGATCAAGTAGTGGTCAGCCAAGCAACAAAGAATCCATCAAGTTTGTCAAATATACAACCATTGACGACAAAAAACCTGCAGAAACAAAGGAAGATAATTAGCTACCAAGAAGGAGTGAAGGAAAAAGTACCAAAACTGAATTTTTTTAGAAAAAATAAATAATACACCCTCTGCTCAAGGAAATCATCAGCATGGAAGATATTGATCTTCTGAAATAAGACATCCATTTTCCAGGTACAAAGATTTGTTCTATGGATATTTTTTTTTTCTCTAACTTTGGTCACAAAGCTATAAATTGTTCTTTAAGATTTAGACATGAGAAATCAAGACATTTAAGGAATATATATCTTCCACAATAATGAATTACACAACCAAGTAACAAAAAACCACAAACTGCAAATTATGTGATGGCTGGGAAAAATACATAGATTAAGCATAACAATCGTTATGATCCTTTACTCAGTGAACATGAATGTTACATCTTCCATAATTATGGACATAAAGATGTAGATTGTCACTTAAAGAACTATAAGCCAGATTCAAATCATAGATCTGAAAACATCAAGGTTTGGAAGAAGAAAGAAGATAATAAGTGTGGATTAGTTTTGTCAGCTAAAAGAAAAAATAATCCCTGGTATATTGACAGCGGATGCTCCAGGCATATGATAGGTGACAAAAGTAAGTTATTATCACTCAAAGAAAGTAAATTAGGAAATGTGACTTTTTGAAATGATTCTCTAGGAAAGATCAGAGGTAAAGGTCTAGTAAGCTTAAGTAATGGAAGAGGCAAAGCTCAATATGTATTATTTGTTTATGGATTAAAGAATAATCTGCTTAGTGTCAGTCAGGTGTGTGACAAAGGATGTGTAGTCACTTTCATTGCCAAATATTGTAAAATATTGCACATGGGGTTGGAACTAAAAACAATGTCTATGTTTAGAAGGAAGATAAGGAGGAATTTTATTTAATAAAATTTGGTGGAATTTGGTTATGGAACAGAAGGCTTAGAAACCTAAATTTTGATCATATTTTCAAACTGAATAATGAAGGTGTTGTGAAATATCTTCCAAGAATATCTAAGCCTCATAACTCTGTGTGTGAATCCTGTCAAATGGGGAGCCGACTTGTTCTCAATTCAAATTATTCATATCGATCTGTGTGGAACATTGGGAAAGGAAGGAACTGGAGGAGAAGTTCACTTTATGATGATCATTGATGACTTCTCCAGACTTACGTGGGTTTCCTTTCTGACAGAAAAATCGGATGCATTTGAGAAGTTCAAACCATTTAAGGCATTATCTGAGAATCAAACAGGAAGGAAGTTAAAGTCAATTTGCTGAGACGGGGGAGGAGAATTTATGTCAGGATATTTCAAATAATTCTATGACAGACATGGAATTAAAAGAGAATATACTATTACAGGTAATCCTCAACAAAATGGAGTTGTAGAACACCAGAATATATCAGTTCAACAGATGGAAAGGGCTATGATGAGTGAAAGGGACATTTCATAGAACTTCTTGGTGGAGGTTGTTCACACGTCTTTTCATATTATGAACAAAGCGCATCTAAGGCCAGATAGTGATAAAAAACCATATGATTTGTGGTTTGGTCGACCTGCATCAATCAAACACTTCAAAGTATTTGGAAGTAAATGCTAGATCAAAAATAATGATGATCATCTGGGAAAATTTGTTGGTAGAGATGATGAAGGTATCTTCTTAGGATATGCAACAAACAATAAAGGATACAGATGCTTTAACAAAATAATGCATAAATTAGTAGACTGTATTGATGTTCAAATTGATGAAGAAGCTCATGTAAAAGACCAACAAAGAATAAGCACTAAGCAAGATGAAGAAGACGATGAGAATAATGAGAATTAAGAACAAAAAATATTAGAGTCACAAGAAGATGATGAATTAGATGAAGAAGAGACACCCAAACAATAATATTCAAGACAACAATCAACATCAAATCCTTCCTCCAGAATTACTCAAAAGAATCACCTTGCAAGTTAGATAATTGGTGAGAAAGACAAAGGTGTACAAACTAGGAGAAGGATAATCAAAGACACCGAGAAATCACATATAGCCTTCATATCCATGGTGGAACCCAAGAACTTTAATGAAGCCAATAAATATGTAAATTGGTTAAAATCAATGAATGAGGAACTCGATCGGATTGAAAAAAATGACACTTGGGAACTTGTTCCTAGGCCAACAAATAAAAATGTACTAGCACCCAAATGGGTCTACAAACATAAACTAAACGAGCAAGGAAATATTGTAAGAAATAAGGCTAGATTGGTCTGCAAAGGGTATGCTCATATAGAAGGTCTGGATTTTGATGAAACATTTGTGCTCGTAGAAAGATTAGAAGCTATTAGAATTTTTGTTGCCTATGTTGGTCATAAGATGTTTAAAGTCTATCAAATGGGTATCAAGTCATGTTTTCTAAATGGAGATCTAAAAAAAAAGTCTATATGGAACAACCAGAGGGTTTCCATCTGTCAGATAACCATGAACTTGTCCTCAAGTTTAAGAAAGCCTGATATGGGTTGAAACAAGCTCCTCGTGCCTGGTATTACAGACTAGATAAGTATCTTCAAGACAAACGGTTCAAGAGAGGATTAATCGACTGCAATCTATATATCAACATAGAGGATAATGATTTTCTCATTGTGTTGTTCTATGTAGATGACATCATCTTCAGAAGTAATAATGATTCATTTGTACAATGGTTTTCTTCTGCCATGTAGTCTGAATTTGAAATGTCTATTATAGGGGAACTATCATTTTTTCTTGGTATGCAAATTACTCAGAGGTCTAAAGGAAAATTTCTTTCTCTGGAGAAATATCTAAGAGAAGTGTTGAAAAGGTTTCAAATGGAATATTCTTCACCTATGAGCACACCCGTGGTCACTAGATGCAAGTTAAGAAAGGATGATGACTCATGTGATGTTGATCAGAGTTCATATAGGTCTATGATAGGAAGCCCATTGTACATCACAACATCTCGTCCAGACATAATTCATGCTATTGGAATGGTAGGAAGGTATCAATCTGCACCTAAACAAAGTCATTTGATAGCTATCAAAAGAATATTCAAAAACTTGAAAGGAAAAATGAACTATGGCCTATGGTATCCTAGGAATCAAAATTTTCAATTATCAATCTATTCAGATGTTGATTGGGCTAACTACATGGATGAAAGGAAAAGCATGAGTGGAAGTGGATTCTTCTTAGGAGATTCTATTGTAGCATGGTTGAGCAAGAAGCAAGGTTCCATTTTCTTATCTACTACAGACGATGAATACATTGCAGTTGCCACTTGTTGTACCCAAGTATTGTGGATGATTCAAACACTTGCAGACTTGGAGGTAAAGTATATTGCACTGATCCCAATTCATTGTGATAATACTAGTGAAATTAGTGTGTCAAAGAATATTGTATTTCACTCCAAGACCAAGCATATACCCATCAAGTATCACTTCTTGAGGGAACATGTAACCAACATTGTTGTTTCTTTTCATTATATTCCATCCAAAGATCGGATTGTTGATATCTTCACTAAACCTCTTGCAAAAGCTAAATTTGAGTATCTATGCCAGAAGTTGGGCGTGACCTTGTTATCAAGTTGAAATAGTCTATCTGATTAGGGGGAGAATCCTCATGGTATATCTGATCAGGGGGAGATTTCTTATTGTATCTCTGATCAGGGGGGAAACATAGTCACTCTCATTTTTATTTGACATTGATGTCAAAGGGGGAGAAAATGTTGTGGTCTGGATGCTAGAGTTAGAGGTCTAATAAGAATAGTGCCACCTTTCACGGTTTCCATCAATACCAAAGGGAGAGATTGTTGGCATGCTTACAAGAAGAGTGTGCTTGTCATTGATGGAAAGAACATCAACAACGATGTAAAACAGGAAAGAAACAATGATATCATCGAGAATGGCTAGACTGTGATGTAACATCCCGCTCTGGCGCACTGAGACCACTTATTCTTTGAGGACACCTGCTCGCAAGTGATTTGGACCCTTTTTGATGTTGGACCTTATATATCTGATTATGATGTGATTTACAGATGATTGATGCATTACTATTCATGTATACAGGTGCTATTGACTCAGTTGATTGAGTGTGCAGGTTTGTGACCTTGAGGATGCGGAGGCATCGGTAGACCCCCTTGGACTCCGGACTGAGTCAGGGAGTGTGCTTTTGGGTTGATTTGTTTATTAT
>ML791699.1:586958-603840 GCA_009831015.1 Picea engelmannii | reverse complement strand
AAAAAATCAGGATTGCTAAATTTTAGCAAAGTTGTCGGAAACATGTTTAAACATGTTTGAGTGAAATAAATCCTAAAAGGTTGTGGCAGACAAGAGAAAGCATCTTTGAGTTAAGTAATAAGTGGATGATGAATCAAATGATTGCAATCTTATGTTTGGTGAGATCTCCAAGAGAGGGTGTGCCCCCCTTAGAGAGAGGTGGTGCACTCCAAGAGGAGGTTGACTACCTCTTGAGAGGTGGCGCCCCTCTTACCCACTTGCTTTCCCATGTGTCAAAAATTATGGAGTGTGGAGAGAGGTGGCACCTCCATCTCTCACACTTGGCAAAGGTTTCCCCTCCAAGTGGTGCACCCTCCCTCTTTGGGAAGTGCGCCCCACTCCTTATTTAACAAAGCACTTTCCCATTGCAATCTAGTTGGAGCTTGGGAATTGTGCCATTGTACTGTTATTGTATCATTCTTGTGATTGGAATAAAGAAAAGATTTGGAGCTTCTATGTCCAATGCTTAACTGTGAGGTATAATTTGCTTATGTGTATTTCTTTCTTTTAATAGTTATTGTATGCCTTCTAAGAGGAGCTATCGCCTAATTGGGTAGGATTATAAAACTTGTTTGTTTAGTAATCTTAATGTTTGTTTACAAGAGATAGCTTTAGTTTGCATGTTCATTTCGGTTAATGATCAAGCTTATTTCAAAATTTCTTTGTAAGTAGCATCATATGTTTAACAAGTTTTTGGCAAGGAATCTCTAAGTCTTTTGTAGATCATCACACTTGAAGAGGAGGATAGGCATCGATTGCACTTACCTCACCCTTCAAAGTTTCAAGGAGACATAGCCCCACTTGTAGATCCATCAACAAGACTCCATTTGCCCAATTTTCCAAGGGTTTCAAAGCACCTTTTCTTCTCCTTCTCCATTTCTAAATTATCAAATTAGGTTACTTTCAATTCATGCAAAGTAAAGCTTTCTATTTTCAAAGTAAAATCTTAAGATTGTTTTTTCTTTTGCATGGTAAGAATGGGTAGATTAGATCACAAAGGTTTATTCATAAATCTAGCTTGCAATCTATCTTAGTTTCATTTTAAAGAAATATTTTAAAGGTTAAAGATAGTATTGTAGGAGTTTAGAAGTCTTATCTAGTCATCTTTGTAATATTACTTATTGTTTTGGGACAACAAGTAATATCATAAAGAAAAGGGCCTTCTTTTCTTGTTTTATTTAGCTCTAACCATTATTTTTAGTGTAGTTTTACTTAGCTAAATTTTCTATAATTTATAACACTTTTTGCAGGGTCTTCCAATAGCTTTTTGGGCATCTTTGCCCCAATTAAATTGTTGTTTTTGCAGGTTTGACGAAAAGACAAAGGGAAACGCTGCCCAAATTTTAAAGTTTTGACGCCTCAAGAACCCCTTGAAGTACCCTATACTTGTATAAGGCTCTAAAAGAGACTGTAAACCTTTTCGATCCATTCATATAAGGATCCCAAGTCTCTAAAAGAGACATGTTACCGTCCTTATACACACCTACCAACGTGGGGAAGTCTGCAACCCACTTGGCATGTCCTTGGAGGCACAAGCCTAAGTCTGGACCCACTGTCACCTCGATCCAGACTTATTTTATCCAGGCTCACTCTTAGAAAGCCAAGGGGGGTAGACCCTATTTAACTATGTCAAGTCTTAATTAATGATCTAGGAGTTAATTTGGTTTGTTATTAGGGAGACCCAACCCAATGACAAACAAACAATGCAAATGCAACTTTTAAATGACGGGCAAACCTTCTCTTTACAATACAATATATAGACCAATGACTAAAATATACCCAAAGTTTATTTATGCAATTACAAATACATCTACCATATGAAATACAACATGAAATATCTACACAATGAATTTAAACAATGAAATGATTACTAGTCTTTAGACAACTATATCCAAATGAATAAAGAATACCTTCAACCCAATAAACAATGATGCATCAATACATGTAAATATTCACAATGAAAGAAAGAGATTACTGAAAAGTAAATAACTTGAGATTGAAAATCGCATGGAAAGTAAATTGCTTGAAGATAAAATTGCACAACTTGGAAAGAAAGATAGCTAAACTTGAAAGTGCAAGTGTTGTGAATGTAGTGTTGGTTGATTTTAATAAGTTTTAGGTCTCTCTTGAATTAGGGGGAATTAAGTGTGATAGATACAAGCCTAAACTATGTGTCTACCCCTAATTCTTATCCCTTCAACCAAAAGAAAGTGTTGGGCGCTCAAGAAGAAGGACAAGCAAGGTCCTTCCCTAGCTCCACAGGTCAAATCCGGAATGTTTGGGCGCTCAAGCAAGGAGGACACATATTTCCATGAAGTCGTCTCCAACTTCAACCCCTTGTAGCCTCCCAAGTCATCATTTTTGGTGGTAGAAACAATATTAATTTGGGTGCCTAATCAGTCTAGCCACACAATCCTTTTGCCCTTTCTTAGTTACCCAGGATCCCAGAAGTGACAAGGGGAGGGAATACGGGGCGGCGAGGCACAAATTCAATTACTTTCCAAAACAATAAATTAGTCTAGCCTTCACGGTATTGCAAGGTTGGCATAGCCAAGCACAATGCAAGGTGTGGGCACAATAAGCTTGAATGAAATGACTTGAAAGTAAAGTGCAACAAAGCCTAGCCACACAACTTTGTCTTAAGGACGAAGGTGGGCAAAAATAAATAACTTGCAACCTCACAACAATGGCACAATGTGGAGGACAAGCCTACCGATTTTGTGCCAAGGTGGATGAAATAAGAATAACTGAAATGAAAGAATTAACCTAGCCACACAACCTTCTCTTTATGAGAGAAGTGGGGAAAACAATGAAATGTAAAAACAAAAAATTAAATCTACACTAGCCTTCATGATTTTGCAAGGTTGGCAGAGCCAAACACAATGCAAGGTGTGGGCAAACTAATGCTAAATTACAATATCAGATTTTTAATTTAGGAATGAGAATGCAAGCCCAAGAGATTCTCTTGGGCTACTTACAATGAAAAGAAAGATGAGAAGTGAACGGGGGTTTGGTACCCAAAATCTTGGAGGCTTCCTTGAGTGTTTTGTGGCCAAATTTGAAAATCACTTCCCCTTGATCTGGTGAGAACCTGCATAAAACACCAAGCTATTCTTGCTGGAAAATGCTACAAAACACTTTATGATTGATTAATTTTTGATTGATTAATTTTTGATTGATTAATATTGACTAAGTTCATGACTTTCACACAAAGAAATGGACTTTTTTTTATCATCCTACTAAAATCTAAAAGCATATACAAGCATTGAGAGGAGGGACCATTTTGGATTGGCAGACAGGTAGAAGAATTGCACCGCTAGCTAAATTATAAGGCTTAAAAATTTCAGCATCGCATTGAGGGTGGCTTTCAAGGGCATGCACTGTGCATGAAACACTTTAACTTTGATAGCTTAAACAGGCAGACAGAATTTTGAAAATTCTTTCACACCCTATGCTTTCTGAACATATTGAAAATTTTGACCTTGCTTCCAATTGACCTGATTTGACAGAAAATTTATTAGTTACTTCTCAGGCTTGAAAGTTATCCTTCTTCCATAGCATCGGGAGCATGTGGGGACATATTCATGACATCTTCTGTTTCATGACATATCTTAAGAGCTTCCTATATTCCAATTTCCAACATCTGAACATAATAGGCCATAGCCAGGATTTTGAGGATCCATTTCTTCACATACCTTTGCAACCCTGTTCGTTCAACCTTTCGCAGTACCTTCATCCACTGCAAGAAATCAGTCCAAGAAGCTTCTCATATACTTGATAGTTTATGCACTTCCATATTTATCTGGGAGGAAGGGAAGTCTTATCCAAATGGGCATTCCATCTGCAGTGGCTTCAAAGCTTGGAAATAAGGATACCAGCTTTGGATACTGAACCCCTTGCAAGTATCTATGGCCTTCCTGCAAAACATTTCATACAGTCTAGATTGGAATTGATTAACCAACTCAATGAACCTATTATATTTCCTTTATTTTTCATAGCAGAAATATTGCTTACATAGCACAACAGTTTGGAAGAATTCTCTTATATTATTAGTAGCAATTAATTAAAGCATACCTTGCAAAACGCCTTATCAAGTATCAGATATCAAATTTTTTCCTTACACAGATCAGCAATGCTCGGGATAATATTTGGAAGAATTCTACCACCCTCAAATTCATTTAGATCTGTAGCATCTGACAGCCGGCCAAGTTCCTTTTCTAAAGTAGAGTGAGCATCTGCAAATGCCTGACAGACAAAATGATGATCAAAATCTAGTTAGAGATTTGCACCCACTACAATGCAAATCTGGAAGCTATAGTGCGACTAATATCTTGACTGGAGAAACTATTTATGCAAGACAGACCAAAACAGATAGGCCTTTCCTATAAGGACTGTATTTCATACAGCAATACAAAGTGCACATTGCCTCTCATAGAGTATACAACACATCTATATTATTTAAGAAGATTATCCCAACAGAAATTATGGCTTAATGCTTTAGTGGATTTTGTATTCACAAATTACCAAGCTATGAAAAGTATGTTTTGCTTCACATACTGTGACTTTAAAATATCAAAAAATATTTGCAGAATTTTTTACAGAAAACGGCATTATCATTTTAGATGAAACAAACCTTAACACATTGGTGTATGCGAAAGCAATTGCGCCCAACATTATTTACTGGATGTAGAGGGTCGTCTATAGGATCATCGATATACAGTGGATCGATACTGAAACAGGAATATTAAAGAGCAATAGATAATTAAATACTTGAATAGGTGAATCGTAAGCACATAAAGCTAACAATCTTTGCTAGTAACCTGAATGACAAAAGTGTGACCAAACTCTTTAAAATATCAGTGTTACAATAATAAAACATGAAAGAGGGTTATTTATTATTTCTTTAATAAGACAGGACATAACACTACAGCACTTTCTCAAGTATGGCAAACCATAAGCTAGGATCTTTCATTACCTATGTCCACGACCTCGATTAACATACATTCCACTCCCATATATTGAAACACGCATTTGACGGGGGTCAAACACACATCTGCAAGGACAATCAACAGATGATACACAGCTATGTATGACATGAGCTTAATCAAATGCATGTAGTAAAAGGGAAATAATATTCAACTAGTTTAAACCTTACCCAAAAAAGTAAAGAAAATCCATCATCAAGCTCCCTAGGTTCTGCACACATCGAAAATATCAAAAGATACTCAATAATATTATTTGAAACTATGCACAAAATTATTTGTGACTGCCAAAAAGTTTAAAGATATCAGAAAGAAGCACACAGTCTAGTTGACAACGAATGCAACCAAGACAGACTCAAGTTCTACCTTAAACTTTTTCAGAAATGTGTTGCAGCAGTCTAAGCTTTAAAAGTTGCAACTGTCTTACTCCAGAAATCAGGCAGTCAGGCAAAGATTTAAGACAAGGAAACTATGCTCACATAGCAGAAACGTATTGGGAATGATAAAGAGTTTTGTGAAAGCATTCTTTGCTAGGGTTAGCAACCTAAGGCCCAAGAGGCTTTGCACCTTAGGGTTTTGATCCTAGTCTTTGATCTTCGACCTACGTTAACTATAAGAGAGAAAACGATACCTAGGGCCCAAGAGGCTTTGCATGTTAGGGATCATTTTCTTGAAGGTTTAGGCCTAAGACCCAAGAGGCTTTGCACCTTAGGGTTTAAACCACATCCTTCTCTATCATCTAGTTCAATCTTCAAGGTGTTGCATGCTTGACTCCATAAGCCCTAAAAGACAACGATACTAGTCTAAAGCTATTCTTATGGTGAAAATTGCATTTGGAATTAGCATTCTCTCTCTCAACGATCTTACTAACTTCTCTAACCCTAACTCTAGCAAGCTAATAATATTTCTTGCTGCTGTTACAAAAGTTTGCTACAGCCACTACTATTTACTTTAATTTGTTGCATACATACTTGGAAAAGTGGCTTAAAACACCCAGAATTCAGATCTAGAAATTGGATATTATTGTACATGTTGAAGACTTTTTTTCATGTTAAATTGCTACATTTCTGAGTACTATTTCTTGTGGTTGTTGCAGGAAAGTCAACCCAAACTTGAGCTCTACCCTAGTCCAAGTGGAGAGAAGTAGCCATGCGCCCTGGTCCAAGTGGAGAGAAGTAGCCATGCGCTTGGTCTAAGTGGAGAGAAGCAACCATGCACTTGGCCTGAGTGGAGACACCCTTATGCGCCTTGAGTTTACTAGAGCCAACTAACATGCATGCATCCAGTTAACTCAAACAAAGAACCTCATTAACTCCTATATGCGCCAACTCACTCCTTATCTCATGCATGCACCTTAATCACCCTCAGTTGACTCATGCATGCGCCCTGTTCACTCAAGCACGCATCTAGTCAACTCTAGCCACTTGTCACTCCTAGAAATTGCCACATGGCATAACTTGGAATTGCCACATGTCACTGCATGGCGACCAAACTTGCTAAAAATAGCAGTTTGCCCGAAAGATAGGAGAAGACGAAAAATGTCAGAAACTGCTAGGAGAACACTACAAAATATAGCATGCCTAAAAATAGCCACTGCTAAAAATAGAAACTTCTCGCATGTCAATGAAATCAAGCTCATCGAATTCGATTTTCTATAAGGAATCTGAATATGTGCTCGAAATCGTTATTTGAACCCTAGAACTCTAACTGTTAAAAATAACAGTGTCTCGCATGTTGCCCGAAAAACGCTCATTATCATAGTGAGCTCACAAGGATCCCAAATATGTAATCATCTCTATCATGCAGACCTCCAAACTCTAGCTCCTAAAAAGTAAGAAGATTACTAAAATAACAATTTTCTCCAAAACCGATGAAAAGCATGTGTTATGTCTCTGACTATAAACCATGATCATATCACTGAACCATCCTCATCTGAACTCTGTGGGAACCAACATCTGACTCATGAAAACTGTCTCTGGAAACCAACTCTGAACACCAGCCTAATGCAGCAAGCTGGCTCTTAACCCTCTAGTTTGCAAAGGGAGCAAATATGGGGGTTAGCACACCTCTAGCCTTTTTGGCATTATTTGACTTCGACTTACATTATCTTTTCATTATTTTCGCTAGACCTTGTTAGATGACATATGATAAGTCAAACATGAGCAAGGAATTATTTTTATGAACAAGATGGAAGTGAGAGGGAAAAGTTGTAAAGGTGTTATGTATGGTTGGGATATGGACACGTTGCACCACTTCATCACTAGTAATATGACTTGACTCAAGACCCATCACATCTTTAAAGGAAAATCATGTTCCCTGTGATAAAATGATACAAAAGATAAAATTCTTAACGTTATGGAGTTGCTATTAGGTACCACTTGAATGTTTACCATTTTCATGACTAGCTTAGAAGTTATAGCACTATTTATGAATGACAAACCAATGCATGGGGAGAAGAGAACAGCATATGAAGTGTTTCATCTTAAACCAAAGTAGCATGACCATGTATGCTGAAAACATAATATACCATGGGTCCAAGGTTGCTAGATCGTGGAGCAGAGCGGGAGAGTCATTTTCCAAAAATCCTCGAGAGTGAGAGCATCTCAATAGCGTTTGTTATATATATATATATATATAGAGAGAGAGAGAGAGAGAGAGAGAGAGAGAGAGAGAGAGAGAGAGATTGTGTTTATATTCAAGAAAAACATGCAAAAAGACAAATTAGCTACAGAATATATGAAACCATGCATATTTGTACATTAATATATATAGAAACGGCATCCATAGTACATCAATGACTGATCATTCGAGCATCAACCATCTAGATTCTAGCAATTACAAACTTACACACCAACATACAAATTTTTAAGCCATGGAATAGAAAGTAGACCATTAACTTATGGAATGAAATCAGTTATCCATAATCCAACAACTCTTAACAATAACATGAGCCATGATCAAATAGTTATGTTTACAAAATAGGCCATCTACACTAAACTAAAGCATGAAGACCAAAAGGCCCAAAACAATCAAGTTTAAATTGAACTAGTTGCTAAATACTATGAATCTATCATCTATAGACTATGACATTTAAGTAATGAAAAAGGAGAAACATCAAACAACTATTCCATCCTCCTTCCATCACCACGATTGTTGCGCGGGCCTCCTCGTGGTGGTAGTTGAGCCTCCTAGAAAGGACAAAACTCTTTCAATCTCTCCTTTGCTCTCTCCTCCAAGCTCTCATTTGCTCTCTCCTCCAAGCTCTCGCAAATATGCACTCTCGAAGCTCTCCTTTGCTCTCTCCTCCTCTCCAAGCTCAAGCAAACATAGATGAAAGAATAAACAAAATGTTAGATTTTCATAAAAAAATTTAAAGCAATAAGTTTACCAATGTATTTAGATCTTCTTTTATATTTATATACCATATACTAAAAATATGAGCATCATAAACAAGCGCAAAAAGTCACAGAGAGTTAACCTGGGAAAACCCCAAACCCGTGGAAAAACCCAGCCAACCTTCCTTAGATAGATTCCTTCTGATAATATAATCCAACCATGAACAAGCTCACAAGAGCAAACTGATAATGAAGAAACCTCGATACAAGTCTAGTGCACCAATCAGAGGTAGCGCACCAAGCAGTTGTTGCAGCAGCACCATACAAACCAGCGCACCTCTTCCCATAGATAGCGCACAAGAGAAACCACCACCAAGAATAACCAAGAACCCCAATTGTTGCAGAGCTGCGTCTTCTCCTTGCCTTAGACTTGTGCCTTCTTCTTGAGTGAGATAGTTGAGTGAGTGAGTGTGTACAAATGAGCAAGGTGTCACCTTATTTATAGTCTTCAAGTCATTTTAGTTGGGGCCGACTTCTTCTCTGGGAAATTATATTTCCCCTTTATCTTTTCCTGTGGATCGCCTTCTCTTCGTGAAGGTTCTAATTCTGCTTCATTCTTTTCTTGTCGGCTGACTTATCTTCCAGGGTGTTCTTCCACTGTTCAATGGTCTTCCTTTGACTTCTAGAATCTTTTTTTCTTCTAAGAAAGGTTGTCCAAGAGGGAATACCTCTCGCACTATAATGTTCCCAAGCCATTATGCCAGGAACATCACGGTTTTGGTGTCTTTTTAAAACTTTTCTAGTTGTGGTATTTTGTCAAACACTTTGCTTTCAGTTACGCTTAAGGTTTTACTGATGTGTTTATATGTGTGTATGCAGCTATAAACAAGAAGACATAACCATGGAACATACCTCAACCATATGCAATATGATAGACAAGCCAAAACATCTCAAATCAGCTTTTATTCATGAAATAGAAAACCCTGCTACAATGAAGATGCCGATCTGGAATCCTCAACAGATGGCTAAGAAAATAGACAATAGAGCTGCTACAAAAAGCTCCTGATAATACAAAATAAGCCTCCAAAGGCTGGATAAGAGATGAAGACCAATGCCAAGGTAGATCTGGGTTGTATGAAGTGCCAAACCCTCACTGGAAGATGCCAGGTCCTACTGGAACTGTCAAACCCTACAATTTCGGCCCTACTGTCAAAGACCTCCAAATGCTACGCTGAAGATGTCGAACTGTAGATCGGGATGAGTGGAAACCCCTCCTGAAATCTCAAACTGAAATACCAAGGGAAACTCCTCCAAATGCTAAATCCTCCAATTAAGTTGCGCCCTCCTGAAACTGCCAAACCCTACAATTTCGGCCCTGATGAAGGAGGCCTCCAAATGAGCCCAAACTCGGCCAAATGATAGAACAAGGTGATAGGATCCCCCTCCTGAAGTATCAGGTCGAAATGCTATAGATAACTCCTCCAAACTGAGTAGATATGAATCTCAAAATTGGCCTCCTTCTCTCCTGTTATCCCCACTTTTTACAGATAACTAGGAGATCATGTCTCGAGGCCCACAGATCCCAGACATGGAGTACCGAGAGCAGGATTGACCTGAGCATGGCCCTGGAGGGCCCGCCTTTTCTTCATTCATGATCTTTTGTCTTGTTAGCAGCAGCAGCATCCATCACCATCGACTTGATCCTGTATCAGAAGAGGTTCTTGCTCCATGAGGTAATCGGTCCAGGTATCATGGTATGTGTCACTTTTGATCATTGAAACCTTTAAATATATGCATCTTGTTTTGCACCTGAGAGGAAGAGGACGTTCCACCAGAGACACTCCGACAGGACTAGACCTAGGGGGACTGACCCCTTTTCAGTAGAACGCTAGCCTTGGAAGGCTTAGGACGTCCCCATCCTCACCATGACGTCATCCAGCTTCATGGACGCTTTTGGAGGCAGACTGGGCAACAGTGGCACGTGTGGCATGCTGGAGAGGCCCCTGGGGGGCTAGCGTTTTGCTCCTAAATGTCTCATTTTCCCTAGAAAGGGCTAGCGCCTCCCTTGAAGGGGATTTTTACTTTCTTTCCTGCTTAATTAGGGTTTTTACTTAGCATTTAATGTAAAAATAGTATGATTTTGACATTATGGCCTTGTCGGCCTTTTTATGACCTAAAAAGTAAAATTAGGTCATTGATACAGTATATATTGAGAATTTTGATCATCATTTTACCATCACAACTTACTCACACATTAGTGAGGTCTGATTTTTTGCGCCCTATTTGGGTTGTTGGCTGATTTGAGGAAGGCGCAATTGTTGAAGGAAGACATTTTTGGCATTCTATGGTGTTTTTCTTGAAGGACGGTGTTACTACTAGGGTTTGCATGGTTATTTTTGATAAATTGTAAGTATTCTTCTGCAAAACTTCTTAAATGAATGGCTGTACTCTTATTTTCTTGCATGTATTTATGAATTGTTGAATCAAAACCCTAGGTGACAAGCACACAAGTAGGTCCTTGTCTCATGTCCCCTGATAAAAAAGCTTTTAGCCATTGAAGAAGAAGAAGAGAGCCTAGCCATAGCTACACTCCTTTTTCTTCCTCCCTTTAGCTAGCCCTACCATTTTGACTTCAAGAGGAAGAGGACGTCCCAGGCCTAGGTCATCTACACCTAGGGTCGTTTTCTTTGAGGGTTTGATGAAAGAGCCTTGCCTTAGCAACACTCTCCCTCTTTAAGCCCTCTTGTCTTGATTTTGTATTTCATTTGAGCTAGTTGTTTGCTGGGAAGGAGGAGAGAGCACGAGGCCTTGCTTTAGCAACACTGGAGTGAGTCTCTCTCCCCTAGGGTTATGATTTTGAAGCCCTGCTTTAGCAGCACTTCAAAACTTATCCCTCTAGTCCTTAAAGTCTCATCCCGTTCAACTCTTGCGTCCTTCATTTATGACTCCATTAAACCCTAAGGCACTGATCTAAGTCCTCCAAAGTTGAAGTAAGAACTTGATCTAAACACTCTCAAGACTTTTCGATTGAAACCCTAACTACACTAACCCTAGCCTAGACTAACCTACTAACCCTAAGTTGTTGACATCATCATTGGATATTTCATCTTCATTGCAGCAACGTTTTACTTTATGAGCAATTGAATGGTGGTTAAGGCATTAATTGAATAAAGTGTTGATTGGTTACATTGAATGCCACATTGTTCCAGTATTTATTGGTGAAATGACATTATTTTCATTGTTGTATTGATAAACATTGACTTCGTCAAATTTATTGCTAATTGCTTATATATATTTATCAGATAGTCTTATGAAGTACTAACCCATTGAAATATAGCTTGCATATATCTGTTTGCTGTTGTCTTGTTCCAGGAAGGTGTTCTTCATTGGGGATTTACTTTATTATTGGTTGTTTAGTCGGGACTTTCTGTTTGGGTGGTGACTTGTGAAGGGGGGAAAACCTTATATTGGTCTTATTAGCCTTTTGTCTCTTCAAAACCACAAGTTACCGGGGACATCTCCCCTGGGCCTAACCTCCCTAAAGAGAAATAACCTCCCCATCGTGGTGACATTGGGTGGGATAGGTTCTTGTTACGCCAGTTTGGCCCTCTACTTTATAGTCTTTCTTCCTAGCTACAAACTGTGCGATAACATCTCCAATTCGTCCAATGCATCCAATAAACCAAATGGCACATGAAACTCATCTGGAATGCACTAGATCTAATGACCGAGCCCCTGAAATGAAAACCCAGGTGCTAGAATCTATCGAAGCCCTTTCAATCCCTTGGAACGAGCTTCCCTCAAAGAATGGTGTGCCCCCCTCGCTGGAAACCCCCAATGGTGCACCCTCCTCTTCCTATGCCTATGGCTGGTGTAGAACCCTCCTGCACTTAATAGATCAGACTAGAATGGTGTGGGAGAGTATTGCATCTCCAAGACCAAGCTTGGGACAAGCTAGGTGGAATCTTTCACCACCGAATCGTCCTCTAGGGTTTGTTAAGTCAAAACCCTCAAAACCCCCAATGCTAGGCTCACTAGCTAGAAGCGAGATATCAAAATATGATCATACATGAATCAATGAGTAGAGGCCCTTGCCTTTCCTTTATACTTTTTGCTCCCCTTGTCCCTCCAAAGTGACATTCATTTTATTAATATTTAATTAATTAATTAACCTTTTTACCTCTAAAAAACACCTTATCTCTCCTTGTGGCTTCCATGGCCACTGAAAGTCACTTCTCGTCATCCTATCATGTAGTGTTGTTCCTCCTGATTCCAATGAGCAATTACACTGAGAGGTTCCTCCAAGTATAGTGCCCAAAATGACCTCTTAAGTGAATTTAACTGATTTATAGCCAAAAATACTCAAAACCATGGAAATCGTCGAAATGCCATGGAACCAAAGCCAATCTGTGCAGAATGGCTCATAATGATGAAATAGGATGAGTAATGCAAGCTGGACCCCACAATGCCTCTCAATAACCCATGTACTCGCTATAACATCCATCTGGCTACTCTGGTCATCATAAACCTCTGCAATGTAATGATGTCCCAAAGTGGAGACATTACACGCACCTACCAAAAATATCAACACTCCCTCTTAGCTAGGAAGGTATTCTTCCAAGATGTTTTCTACTAGTAGTCCAATGACTACCACCATAGTCTCATGACTATGTTGCAATCATTTAGTAGACCCAAAACTACTACCATGCAATCCAGTAGTACAAAACTACTGCCATAGTTTACTCCACTCTCTTGCAATCAACTAGTAGCCCAAGGCTACTACCATGCCATTCAGCAATCAACCAGTAGCCCAAGGCTACTACCATGCCATCAAGTAGTACAAAACTATTGTCATAGTCTCCACAACTATCCTGCAATCAACTAGTATCCCAAGGCTACTACCATGCCATCCAGTAGTACAAAACTACTGTCATAGTCACCACGACTGCGAATCTAGTAACACAAAGATACTACCATCATCTCCAAGATTACGATATGATGTTTCTCCGCTCCTAGTAGTCCCATTCACATCCATCCACTGGGAAAGACTACTACCATAGCCCCAAGGCTACGCCATGGTCCTAAGACCACGCTACAAGTTCCAAGACTTGTACCAGGCTACATATTAATGTTAAAGTTTAAGCTATTATTAGGTTTCTTTTCAATTTACTAGATAACCATAGCATAGATAGGATCACTGAGAGAAACACAACCACAGAGTACACAAGCACTTATCCTATGAAACCCTCAAGGGGAAGAAAACCCAACAAAACTTCTTTAATATAGATTTAATAACCAAGTACAGTACCAGAATAACTCTCTCTCTACGAGAAACAAACTACCATGATGCTAGACAAGAAAATAATCAAAGAACCATAGCCAATCCAATGCCAAGACAATAAGCCAAACACTAGAGAATATCCTCTCCCAAGCAATGTGCCTCTCTCTCTTCCTTCTTCCGACAACTGTAACTCTCCAGACTTGCGCACTTGATGAGTGAATGAGTGAGTGAACAAGTGAGGCACTGGCTTCCTTTATTTATACTAGCAAGCACTGAAAGGAGGTGTCTATTCACTGGCAGGGCCGACTTCTCTTTCTGGGTAGTTAGAACCACTTCAATTTGTCTGGGGGCCGACTTCTTAATTTGCATATTGCATTTAGGATTTAATCCGCAAAAGGGGATAAGAATATTCTTTGCAGTTACACAATATTTCAACAATTACTCCCTCAGTCAATCCACATCACTGATATGGGAAACCTTTGTCCAAAGGGAAGCCCACTGGAAGAGAAAAATCACACCTCCCTCTCAACGATGGTGGACATTTTGCATCACGCCAAGCTTGTCTCTGAGGTACTCATACTTCACTCTATATAGAGGCCAAGTGAGAATGTCCACTATCTGCTCATCTATGGATATGTACCGGAGCTCCACTGCTCCTTTCTGCACCATGTCTTGGATGTAATGGTATTTGTTCTCCAAGTACTTTGACTTGTCATGGAATATTGGACTATTTGAAAGCTTCACACAACTTTGATTATCACAATATATCAAAGTTGGCTCCAATTCTAGATCAAATTGTTGAATTTTCATAGCATTAGGTTAAGCATGTAGTTCATTTAATTTCATCATGTCTTAACCATAAACAAGAATGTTGCAGCAACCAAGATCACAAGAAGAAACACCATAAACAAGAACACAAGATATATCTTGGAAAACCCTTCTCAAACAAGGCAGAAAAACCCAGCCAAATCTTTTGCTATACTCTTCAAGAGAAAGACCTTTCACCACCAAGAATATCCTAGCACACAAGAGGGTGCACAAAACCCTAGAACTCTAGCGCCCAAGAGAGGTGCGTAACTTTGACCAAGAAGTGTACTTGCTGAAATTTCCAAAACTCACAAGTGTGTGTGTCTACAATGAAAGATTTCATCTTACTTATATTAGACTTGTCCTAACAACTAAAGTGTTTATTCGCACAATAGGGCCGACCTCACTTAGACATAATAATTGTTTATTATTATAATAATTAATGGTAATATTAATTATCTTTTACAGTTTATTGTTAGACACAATAAGATAGGGCCGACCTGTACCCTTTACACAATAACTAGGGTTACAGGTAGGTCTGACACTTGAACAACATATAGCAAAGGATCTGATACACCCACTAGTGCTCATCCACTAGGGGCACATCCATAGGGATGTCATGTACCTGATTCACTGCATCACACAGATGAACCAGGTCTTCACACATGTACCTGTGCTCGTCCACAGGCACATCTGCTCGATAGATCTGCTTTCCCACTGCCACCAACAGGAGGATCATCTGGAGTCTTCTCCTCAACTCTGTTGTTGTTCAGAGGAGGCCATCACATCATCTTTATTTCTATTCTCATGATGATGTGCCCAACGCTTTTTAGGGATTTCCCAAATTCACCTTGTGCTCAGCCACAAGCACGTCCTAACTCAACAGATCGCTCTTACATCGGATAATCATCTGGAGTTCTTCTCTCTCACGTCATGAAGGAGGCCATATACATTCCTAGCCCTTGTCCTAGGCTGGAACCACAAACCCTATATTAGGGGTTTTCTCTCAGGTTTGTAAGATGAGAGTAAGACTTCACATAATATTCCACATCTCACAGGTTTGTAAGTTGGAGGATGTCTCCTATAGTTGCATTCATCAACACTCCCTCTCAGCTAGGGACGCATTCTCCATCAAACCAAGTCTCATACCGATGTATTCTTTTGTTTTTTTGGCCAATGGTCATCTATACTCCCTCTTAACTCAGAAGGAGTTCTTCACCAAGTAAATATTTGGTGTAGAAGTTTGCAGTCTTCTCAGGTGGAGAAGAGTACTACAAGTATACAATTTTTTTTTGCATCATATCTCTAATATAAGAAAATTTTATCTCTCTGTGTGACAAACCATGAGGAAGCTCTGGGTTCTGTAAGGAGCTTCATATATGGCTCTCTGTCACCAACATAGGATCTACCTCATGGTCAAGTAGATATGTCGAAAATATGTGAAGCCACATTACTTTGCATACTTACTGCTATATACTCTGTCTCTGGTGCACTTAAGGCTACAGAGTTATGTTTCCTGCTGCAATAGGAAATCATGGAAGATTTCAAGGTAGAGCATCAGCAGGATGTGCTCTTCCGGTCCACTGTACTTTCTGCTCAATCCGAATCGACATGAATCAAGTCTGGTGTTTAATCGAGTACCTCAGAGATCCAATCAATCGTGGATTGGTCTCGTCTTGAATCAACATCAATCTTCTTCTTTAAATCCATCGTGGTGGATTTGTAATTTGTTATACTTCTTGTCCCAAGAAGTAGTGTATCATACTCAGATCCTTTATGAAAATCAGAAGTCAATGCTAGCTAGTTTTAACAACTAGGCTTTATGAGTAAGTCATCCGGATCAGGTTCTTGTCACCAACACTGTATAGGTTTGGATCAACAACACTCTTGCTGAAATCCAAACTCATCAAGAATCTATCTATCTTATATAGATTCCAACTCATGGATGGTGGTACGGATGGAAGTGAATCGGTTCACTGGGTCAAGTGTCTCATCATGGACGACTCCCTCTGTTTATGAGAAATCTCTGTCTATGGATCTTGTTTTGTATTTCTTGATACTTCCATAAGCTGCATGTTTGATCTTATAGATCCTCTTGGAAGTTACAACAAACTTCCCTTTCTTGTCCCTGAATAATATCTTATGCATCATTCTTTAATATGTACGGGTATTCTTCTGTTATGGCATTTGGCCATACTAGTTATCTTCTTGTTTTTCTAAGACATGGAGTCTTATCCTCAATGAAGTGTCTCATGACTGGAGGATAGCTTTGAAAAAACTCTTTTACTTTCTCGAAAGGTGCCTTGAGAGGCTTGTATGCTTTTATGCTTCTTGCATATTGAGTCTAGGTAGGCATTTTATGCCTTGTTGCAATATCGCTGAACATATCAACTGGAGCAATAATGTCTTTCTCCCTCTGAACTGTTGAAGGCGGAGAA
>ML791699.1:562534-575766 GCA_009831015.1 Picea engelmannii | reverse complement strand
AAAGAACTTAACCTAACTAAGCAAACTAAATTAATTGCCTACCTAGTTGGGAGAGGAATACCCCAATAGGTAAGGTTAAGTGGTTGATGATGTGATTAGTGATCTATGGGCTAATGCTATAATTACTTTTGTTTTAGATCAAATACATAATCATTGTCTTAAACCTATTGGGCAACATAATAAGTAACCTAACTAGATCCTTTACTTGCTTAGTTAATTTTCAAGTCTTTTCTTCATGCACATGTTTAGATCTTAAATGCTTAAATCTCTAAGTGCTTAAATAAGTGAATGGTTTATTTCTCTATTGCATCTATCTATTGGAAGCCACTTGCTTAGGCTTGAATATTATAGGAATTTTGGTAACCTGCCCAGAATGTATATGCTTATGAGGTGCTCCATGTGAATGACTTTTACATGTGTATTTCAATATAGGAGCGCAACATCATTGAACCAGATCCAACGACTTTGCAGATATACCCAACAGTTGGTATCTCACAAAGTACAAAACTAAAAACCTGAGGTAGATCCTTGCTATGTCATTCCAAGCATTTAAATGCTAGCAGACAACAAGGGTTATATATCAACACTAGAGCAGTCAACATCGACTTGTTCTCCCCACTAGTAACTCATCAAAGAGCATCAACACGTGGCTAGCTTCCATGATTTTATACATGGTGATAGGCGATGATAAACATGCACTATTGTGCAGTAATATGTACCCCCACTCGATTTTTCATTATCATCCCACGTGATGACGGTGTTGTTGACACTGGAGCCACTCAGAATTATGAACAATTTCTCTGCAGGAATCATCACCTTCTCCTCATAAATGTCGGGTTTAACAAGAATTAAGACCAAGTTCGTGTTTTTCGTTGGAACCGCATTAACATCATGGATTGTTGTAAAATCGTCGTTGCCCTTCTCCTTGGCTACGACTATCACTCTGGCCGCTACATCATTCAATTTTCAAGGTGATCTGCTATTCAATTCCCTCAAATTCTTCTCTCCACAACTATCATACATAGCATGGCGTTGAGATATTGTACCGATAGAGTAGGCAAGTTTGATGAATGGTATATATAAGAAGAAGGCCTAGAATCATGCGAAAGTCGTATGAGTGTCCTTTCAATTAAAGAGGCCCTAAAGGAATCAATAGTCGTCGGAGAGACGAAGACAGTGCAAGCCAGAGATAGTTTTCCCTGTAATCGTTTGACACTTGAACGAGGCGGGGTTGTGAGTTCTCCGCTGAATAGCATGGCCGACAATCTTCTTCTTAAGCCTTGAATAAAACGTGAGTTCCATGACTCCATTTGAAGTTTGATTTGTCTTAAAACAATCGTCTTAGTGTCTGCATTAAAATTACAAATGAATTTGTGAGGATAGCTTTAGAGTTACAAAACTGCGAAGACATATCCAGAGTATTGTTGACTTTGTTGTATAAATTCATAACTACTACTTCTTAGCAGCTTCGTCAATTTCATAGTAGGATAAGCTTTATATGATATATATTTATCACCTAATCATCAACAAGAACTTATCATGAAAGTCAGTTTGAATTTGGTTTGGAATCACAATTTCGATCATGGATGTCTTACAAGAAATACGAGGAGAACATTACGGTGAGAAGCCTTTGTGGGTCATCAATCCTCTTCTTCCTCAATCAATAATTGAGGAATATGCTTCCGTGTAACAAAACTTAAGCTAGCTCTCTTATTTTCCTAGGCCCTCTCGTGAGGGACTCAAGCCTAGTCCTGCTCTGATACCATGTTGATTTTTCTATATAAGATATGATCAATGTGTTTTATTACAATGATGAGTGTTCCATATATAGAGAACATATGGTGACCATCCATGAAAGGATGCATCCCTTGGATAATAAATAACTATTTATTATTATTATTATTTAACAATTAATAATTATATTATTAATTATTAATCTAGAAGAATGTCTTTCCAATGTTGTCCAAACATCAACATAAACAAGCACAAGAAGACACAGAGAGTTATCCTGGGAAAACCCCAAACTCGGGGGAAAACCCAGCCAACCTTTCTTAGATAGATTCCTTCTGATAATATAATCCAACCATGAACAAGCTCACAAGAGCAAACTGATAATGAAGAAACCCTGATACAAGTCTAGTGCACCAATCAGAGGCAACGCACCAAGCAGTTGTTGCAGCAACACCATACAAAACCAGTGCACCTCTTCCCACAAATAGTGCACAAGAGAAACCACCACCAAGAATAACCAAGAACCCCAGTTGCTGCAGAGCTATGTCTTCTTCTTGCCTCAAACTTGTGCCTTCTTCTTGAGTGAGATAGTTGAGTGAGTGAGTGTGTACAAATGAGAAAGGCATCACCTTATTTATAGTCTTCAAGTCACTTTAGCCGAGGCCAACTTCTTCTCTGGGAAATTCTATTCCCCTTTATCTTTTCTTGTGGGCCGACTTCTCTTCCAAGGTATTCTTCCACTGTTCAATGGTCTTCCTGTGATTCTGGAAACTTCTTCTCTTCTAAGAAAGGTTGTCTAGGAGGGAATACCTCCAACAACTACCAAAAACATCAACAAAAAATGGAGGGGGAAGAGCTCCTTTATTCTCCTCCTTTCTTTCCCCTAAACCCTAAGCCTAGGTAGGTCCCAGCCCACTCATAAATTATAAAAAAATGTGATTTTTTTGGTATAGCCTGGGAGCATCTGAGTCACTCACAAGAGCGATCATAGAGTGTGTTCGGAGTGTGGCTAAAGCGATGTCGGAGCATGGTCCAAAAATTCAGGCACGAGATCTAGAGCATGGAGCTCCTAGATTGGCAAGGAGTGACCAAGACCACCATGGAGCACGCTCCAAGGGTAGCTCCCTGAACACACCAACTTGGAGCGAGCTTCAGAGCTTCGGAGTGGGGGGGCACTCCTGGTAATGTAGGGTGGGTCTTGTTATCCACCAGTTTGCACAAGCTGGATTTTTTGAAGAGCCGCCAGAGAATGAGAAATCAGTGCTCATATTTGCAGATTTCAGAGTTTAGCCAGATTTTACAAAAGACCCATTTTTTCCGCATTTCCACCATTGTAATAAATGTCCCAAGTATGAGATATTGTAAAAGGCTATTTGCCACCTAAGACCAGGAGTGAGCACATACTTTGGAGTGTTTTTTTCTACTTGTTAATTATTTTTTCTGCTTTCCTTTGTGAGTGATTAAATAATTTCTAAGTTTTTTCACTCAGAAGACTAGCTCTAGAGCCGGAGTATGTGTTGGCGAGCAAGTCTTGGCATGAAAAATTCAATGTCTAGTGTCTAAATGTATATGAGCTCATACTAAGACATACTGATTGAGTCATTTGGAAATTGCGGCTAGGTTTGATAGGTTTTTTTTTTAAGTTTTTAGTGAATTAATTAAATTCCTGCAAAAATGGAATTTATTAATTCTAAGTCAATAAATTGTAAAAATATGGCATCAAACATTGTCAGATGCCATATTTACAGTCGTTTTCCAGTCCAGAACATCATGTAAACCCCTATTTCTCATCTTTCGAGGTAAAAAAGTGATTATTATCACTAAAAAATCAAAATTACTCGAAAATTACGGAAAAGGGGTAATTAAATTAATCTCCTAAATTTTAGGAGAACTGAAGAACATGATTGAAACATGTTTTTTCATGTCTTCAATTGACTGGAGGCTTTGGGCGAGTTTAAATGAGGTAGGGTCGACTTGATTGAGGTGACATGGAGTTAGGGGGAGATCCCAATGTGGGAACTCAACCCCTTCTCCTAGGTGGCGCATTCCTAGAGCATAGCGCATGTCCTAAGGGCCCACACCTTCCCTAACTAGTCCATCACTCACCCCTCCCTCTCTCACCTCCCACCACTCGCCTTCACTCCACATCACCCTCCATCACTCCACATCCACTACACTCATCTCCTATTCACTCCCACGTATCTCTCCCTTCACTAGTGCACCACTCCCTCATCACCCACGCATTTCCTAAACCCTAACCCTAACCCTAGCGCATGCTCACTTAGGAATTGTCACCTCAAATGCTATTTAAGCAGGGTCAACCTCCCTCATTGAGTTAGTTCAGTCTTGGGCAAGCACTTGTAATATTGTTGTAATCATTATGGAATAAGAAAGACTTTGGAGCTATTTTGGTGTGGACTCAAATGTGTGGATGCTTTGATTTAAATGCAATTGTCTTAATGAGGTAATATGTATCTTACATTTCAGTTTTGTGGTTAATTGGTAGAGCCTTGTAGGTATGCTATCATATAATAGAGTAAAATTAATCTAGCTTGATTTATCTTATTGCTTCTTTATTTCACAGACTTTTACATTGCATGCTTTATTTTCAATTAAATTAACATGCGTGTGTGAATTGTGTTGTGTAGGGAAGACCTTTAACAATTTTGTTGTAGGATTGAAGTGTATAGTTACAGGTTCCTCAAGCTTGGAGGATCGACAGGTGGTTGTTTCAACCGCCATCGTCCAAGAAATTCAAAGATCAAGCTCCCTCTTCTTCACATCAAGAGAACCCCATAGCCCAAAAGTTCCAGGCTCAGGCGGAAACTCCGAAAAAATCGATAAATTTTCTTTCCCCATCTTTTTCTTTAATTGCATGCTCCTTGGAATAACTCTAAATTTCAATTTTATACATCTAGAGTTTGCATGCATTGTTTTCTAGATCTAAGCTATAATTTGTCAATTTCAAAAGATAGATCTATGCAAGTTTTAAGCAACTTCTTTGGTCTTTTCACCTAGAACTTAGATCAAAGTTTTTGCTTGGTTTTAAATTTCTTATTAAGCTAGTTGGCTGCCTTATGTTTGCTGTTTTAAAACAGCAAACAGAAGCATTCAAAGGAGCTTAAGTTAGGTCCATGCAAACTGCCCAAAAGGCCTAAAAATTTGCATTTTGCCTTGGAAAATTTTCCAAAATTTTTGATAAAAATTTTCCAAAATTTTTGATAAAAAATTTTATTGTTTAAAACTTTCTCTCATCATTTTCTAACTTTGTTTCCTTGCTGTTTTCTTGCAGCAAATACAGGTTCAAGACAAGATTATGCCGGTTTTGGGCAAAATCAAGGCTCCTGGGGCACCCTGGGGGGTTTTAACTTCGTCAAACGAAATTTTCCTTCTTTCTATATTTTTCTTGTATTTCTTTAAACGATCCAATTATAAGGATCTCTTTCTTTCTAAAAAGCTAAAAGATTAAAGAGAACATTGGTTCTCTGTTGTAATAGTGCAATAAAAGTGGGCCCTTTGTGCCCAGTTTCTTCATCCCCATTAGGGGATTTGTGTTGTTGGTGTGTTTTTTATTGTTGTGATTGATGCATGCTTAAAACCTAGTAATCAAATACACAAGTCAAGTACATCGGACACACTACAAACACTCTAATTTTATGCATGTTAACCAAATCTTAATCTATCATGCATGCTTAGTTAGCTTTGCTTCAAGTACTTTCCTTTTCAAATCAATCTTGCAACAGTGTTTAAATTTCTAAAGGTATCTTGTAAATCCTTTTCTCAACTACAAAGCAAGGTACTTAAAATCTAATAGTTGCAAATCTCTATCTTTACATTTTCAAGTGTTTGTGCAAGTACTTCTTTCAAGCTTTATCAAGTAATTGAACCTTGCTAGCTTAATAGGACAATCTCTGAAGTTGTTAGTTCATTGGGAGGAAAAGGCCTAAAAGTTACCTGCGAAGTAAGACGGTTTACCGTGTTGTACATCCAACACTTTTGGTGAATTTACTGGTGAGACCATTGGGTTTCGGTAAACTCTCAGCAAGTCCAAGCAAAGAGCTAGCCTCTAAAGGGGCCAATTACTCTTCACTAACTAAATACAAAATTTACCTTAATAAAATCTTCGATCTACACTGCCCACGACTCCTTTTAAGGCACTGGTTAAAAAGTACATTTATTTATCTTATGTGAGCAATTACACTTATGCATTTGTCTAACTTTATTTTATGCTCTTAAATCTTGCAGATATTGTATCCTTTAAATTTATGAATGTTTTATGAGCAAAGTATTTATGATGATGATAAATGCTAAGTGTTGAATGATCTAATTTTATTTCAAGCAATAAACTCCTAGATTAAGTGTGTTTTCTTTCTTAGTTTAGAAAAGCCTTAGATTTATTTTTATAGGGACTACCCCCCTTGGCTTCGTTGGGAGTTGGCCTAGACGAAGGAGTTGAGGATCAGGTGACAGCACCTTGACTCGAGACTTGCCCCCAAGGACACACCAAGTGGATTGAAGGTTTCTTCCACGTTACCCCAGGTGTGTATTAGGACGGCAACAGGTCTAACCCCCTTACAAGCCATTAGATGATGCACATCTTATGTTTCTCTTCTAGCAACAACTTAACAAGGGTTAATTTTAAAAATTATCTAAGTTTACAATGGGGGGACACTTTTAACCCCTTATTACATGTGACAAAGACCAAGACAAGCAATATTTCCTAGATAACCATGTTAGATGTAGGTGAAAAGGTGAATAACTTATAGAAAGGGAATGGGAGTGTTATGTAATGACCCTCAAAGCCTCCTATGATGATAAAGGTCCTTTTTCTAGTCCAACTAGCTTTCAAGAGCTAGGTATCTTCATTATTTGTATATGTAAGCCTTCTAAGAGGGAGCTTCTTCTTGGAGTTACCACCCTTGCTCTTTATTTATTTCCCCTTTCTTTTCTTTGCTCTTTATCTGTTCATTTTATTGAACAAGTGACTTTTCCTTATATATTCATAGACAAGCATGGGACTAGGGGCATTGACCTTTTTAATGAGGTGGCATGGCTCCAGCCTTATTGTATTTTTATTTTATTTTTTTCTCTTCACCTTGTTAGAACAAAAACTGCACTGTAGGAAATGGAATGACTTCGGAAATTTGCAGTGAGAAATCAGTGTTAACATATAGGAGATTGAATAATTTGTCACGAACAAATCTCCTCAACGTTTGGGTTGGTGCTTTTCCAACCTCAGGGAGGGTCCTTAGCTTTTCATGCGCTGAAATTACCCTATAAATCTGCTTACAAACCTGTAAAACAGCACATAAAATAATCCTTCTCATGCAGTCAAGCAACCAAAGATGAGATGAGAAAAGTTTTGTAATAATTCAGTGGAAATTTTGCGTTTGCAATAGCTTAAAAATGGTAAAGAAAAGAAATAGAAGGGTACTCTAAGTAATAAATATTATCAAAATAAAGGCCTAAGAACTTCTAGAATGTCATGCAAAGAAACAACAATGTACCAACAAGTTCCAAGAGCCGCAAAGAAGGCATAGTCAAACTTTATTTTGCATTAATCAAGGTTGATTTCACCATAGAGACAAATACAAAACTAATCCAATGATATCCCCTCCACAAAGTAAAAGAAGCTAGAAGAATAGAGAATGGGAGAAGAATGTTGCTGTCATGAAAAAATCCTCTCTCCCACCTTTAGCGACCCCCTCATTTCATCAATCTTTGAGGTCAAATTAGGCATGCGAAGAACCCATGCACATTGATGAGTTGAGTATAGATATCCCCTCATGCGCCTTAGCCAAGTATAGATACCTCTTGTTGAACTAGGGATGGAGTGTAGAGTGAAGTGTCCATGCACCCTAGTCCAAGTGGAGAGAAGTAGCCATGCGCTTGGCCTAAGTGGAGAGAAGTAACCATGCGCTTGGCCTAAGTGGAGACACCCTTATGCGCCTTGAGCTTACTAGAGCCAGCTAACATGCATGCATCCAGTTAACTCAAAGAAAGAACCTCTTATCTCCTCCATGCACCAACTCACTCCTTATCTCATGCATGTGCCTTAATCACCCTCAGTTGACTCATGCATGTGCCATGTTGACTCAAGCACACATCTAGTGAACTCCAACCATTTGTCACTCCCAGAAATTACCACATGTCATAACCTGGAACTACCACATGTCACTGCATGGCAACCAAACTTGCTAAAATAGCAGTTCACCCAAAAAATGGGAGAAGACAAAAATGTCAGGAACTGCTAGGAGAACACTACCAAATATAGCATGCCTAAAAATAGCCACTGCTACAAATAGAAACTTCTCGCATATCAATGAAATCAAGCGCATCAGATTCGATTTTCTGCAAGGAATATGAATATGTGCTCGGAATCGTCATCTGAACCCGAGAACTCTAATTGCTAAAAATAGCAGTGTCTCGCATTTGCTCGAAAAAATTTCATTAGCATAGTGATCTCACAAGAATCCCAAATATGTAATCATCTCTATCATGCGGACCTCCAAACTCTAGCTCCTAAAAAGTAGGAAGACTGCTAAAAATAACTATTTTCTCCAAAACCGATGAAAAGCGTGTGTAATGTCTCTAACTCCGAACCACGATCATATCATTGAACCATCCTGCATCTGAACTTTGTGGGAACCAACATCTGACTCATGAAAATTGTCTCTGGAAACCAACTCTAAACACCAACCGGATGAAGCAAGTTGGCTGTTAACCCTCTAGTTTCAAAAGGAGAAAATCTAGGGGTTAACACACCTCTAGCCTTTTTGGTTGTATTTGACTTAGGCATACATTATCTTTTCATTTTGTTTTGGCTAGACTTTGCTAGATGACATATGATAAGTCAAACATGAGTAAGGAATTGTTTTTATGAACAAGATGGAAGTGAGAGGGAAAAGGTGTAAAGGTGTTATGTATGGTTGGGATATGGACACGATGCACCACTTCATCACGAGTAGTATGACTTGATTCAAGACCCATCACATCTTTAAAGGAAAATCGTGTAACCCATGGCAAAATGATACAAAAGATAAAATTGTTAACGTTATGGAGTTGCTATTAGATAGCACTTGAATGTTTACCATTTTCATGATTAGATTAAAAGTTATAGCACTATTTCCGAATGACAAACCAATGCATGGGAAGAAGAGCACAACATATTAAGTGTTAACAGTTACATCTTAAACCAATGTACCATGACCATGTATACTGAAAACATAATATACCAAGTGCATCTGTCATCTGAGGTGCGAGGCTGGATAGAATCAATGTGCCATGGCTGAGGTGGCTGCGTGGCGAAGGCTGAATCGTCATGCAGCTGAGGGAGAATAAGGAGATAATCTGCATCTGAATGGCATGATCAACTAATCTCATGCAATCTGGGACATTCCACACCGGCTGATTGGGTGGCTCTAGGACTGTTAATACTAAAAGGGCAACAAGGTGAATCGACGGATTTACTAAAGATGCCATCCACAAATGTGGGAAACATCCCTTGGATTTCCCTGTGAGGTTTTCCTTGAAAAAAATAAATAAATAGAGTTATCCCTACCTTTCTCTACCCTCATTTTTAGTAAAGCATGGGCTCATTGCAACTAGATAATAGTTTTTGCAGGTCAAATGCCTCTTTGCCTCTTGGACAATCCGACTATAATGCTGATTACAAAACAACAATTGTAAATGGGTTGTACCATGGAACAATAATAATAATAATCTCCATGTCAAGTTTAACAACAACAACAACAATAATAATCTAATTTAAGTTCATGACCTAGCCAGAGGCCAGATTGACGCATGAGACCCCATCATTAATCTAATTTAAAGTCACAGCTTAGCCAGAGGCCAGATTGATGTATGAGAACCCCTTGTTTCTGGGACAAGGGACCCCCTCCATGCAGTAATTTGACTAGTTAGTCTACAGAGGTCTACATACACTCCTCCCTTCAGATTCGAACATGTAACCTTGAAGGACGAAACACATGTTGTTCACCTTTAGGCACACTCCTTTCTCTCTCTTTTAGCACTCTCTTCTGCATGATATCACGCATGAGTTGGTTTAAGGTTAATAAGATGTAAAAAAAATTTAAGTTTCTAGGTGCATGGGTACAGAGTCCAGACTACAGCCTCAAAAGGATGCTAAAAAGTGATCTCAGGAAAGTGAAACAAATTCCATTAAATACCTTGTCCATCCTAGCAACTGAAAGACTGGGTGTTGGGTGAATCTCACATCATCGTTTTCAATAATTTATTCAAGTGTATGCAAGCTTCAAAATCTATTTTAGTCACTTTATAGTTGAGTTTAAAGGAATTCTTACTCATTTTTGGCAACAGATTTAGATTAGAAACTTCTCTGGAAAATAGTTTAATCTTGCGTATACAGTGAACCCTTTAGGCTTAAAACAATTTGATTGATACTCGTATATACAAATGTCAGTACTAAGCTTCACAATCTCCTCACAGAAAAACCCTCGACTCTGTATCAGAAATATCACAACTACAAACTGTGTGTCAACTTTGCAACAAACTTTTGTTCAGCCAAGCCTATAAATATTCTATTTTAGCTTCCATACACCAAATCCTATCAATCGGGACAGCATAACAAGAATATTTAACTGTTTTAAGGCTTCTATCGTAATATTTATTCAGGACAACAAAATGAAATGAACTTATCATCATAAAGGAAGCACTCTCATCTTAGAGATTCAACTAATCTCTCAAGCAGTCATTTTCTATACCTGGTTAATTGATCGACCAGTATGGTGTTGATGCTGAAGAAACCTTGTGATCAGCAAAACCTGCAGGTACAGCAAGAAAGTAACAAACCAGGTAACAAACTTGTTTCTGCATTGAAATGAAAATCACCAAAAAAAATTCAAGTAGCTATTTAGTAATTTACAATAACAAAAACACCATTAACATGGTAATGCAAGCAAATCCTGCAGGTACAACAGAAGGTTAGGATCAAAACATGACTAATTTGTTTCCGCATAAAAATAGAAAACACTAAAAAATCTTGAAGCTACCTCTCTATAATGACAAAGATCCATGAACATTAATACCGGAAAATTAATGATTTGCACATTTCTAATCTGTTTCCAAATCTGAGACCAACAAAAGTTCGCTCACACAAGACATATCCAAAATACGTGGAATATAACACAATAATCCATGTAGGACTGTAAATAATATATAAATGTATAAGAGAATGAATAAGATAAGATAAGATGATTACAATGAGAATGAGGGCCCATTTATATACCCTCGCAGGGGATGCCCTTTCATGAACAGACACGTCTTTTGGTTAAGACATATATTTTTATTTATGAAGTATTTTATTATTTTATTATACATATTTCTATATATTTGTGTTCATATCATTGCCTTCCCCTTAAAAATGCTTTGTCCTCAAAGCATGATTAGAAAAAGAGACATGTCTTTTTATTTATGATGTATTTTATTATTATTTTATTATACATATTTCTATATATTTGTGTTCATATCATTGCCTTGCCCTTAAAAATGCTTTGCCCTCAAAGCATGATTAGAAAAAGACCTCTCTTGTTCTAGCTTGAACTGTCTTCTCATGATCTTTTGTTTTTGTAGTTGTGATACTTGACAAGACAAAACGACATAATCTTCGAATTCTTGAAGTAATATGCTGCATCTTTTCGGGAGTGATCCATCCCAAATCTACTTTCATAGAAACTTGTTTATATTTTGCTTGATCTTGTTGTTGGTTGTAACGATTCTTGTGATTTGGATGACGATAAGGCACCTGAATCTCTTATGGATCTTGTTTGTTGGATCTCTCTTCAACTTTTGATGTTTGTGGTAGTTTAATTGGATCAGCGTTTGTTCTCTTCTCTAAGGTTTGGACAGTATTTGGTATCTTCTTTACGGGATCAATCATAGTTCCCCTGTCGACCATTGATCTTGTACTGACAGTTTTATACAAAATATTTTTTTGCAACACTTTTTCATCTTCTAACTTCTTAATTTGTTCGATTAAGAAGAGTCTTGATGATGACTTTTAAGGTGACAAAATTCATCATCCTTTTCGCCTTCTCGAAATCTTGATTAGCTTGTTCTAACTTTTGATCACCTTGTTTTTTATTCTTTAATTTCTTGATTTGTGTAATCAAGCTTTGATTATGATTCTTGAGACTACAAATTTCCTCCTCTTTATTATCAACAACTTTGTCAAATTCTTCCTGCCTTTTTTGTAAGGTCATTTGATCATCCTGGTTGATCATCTTTGAAATATTTTTAAAATCTTCTCATGATGGAACTTCTGAATCTGACGTTATTGAAATATCTTGAGCGTAATTTTTTTCATTTTGCAATAAAACATCAAAAACTCTTTTTCCACATTTACGATAAAGGTACCTAGTGTTTCTAGCCAGGTTAAACCAAGAATTATACCAACATCAGGTTGAGTCATTTTTGTAACATTCAATTTGGATATGTATTTATAACCGTCAATCGTTACTTGTAAATTCTTAATTTGTGTCTTGTCATAGTCCTTTTTTATTATATTTTACTCTAAAATTGATAATTGATTGGCAATATCGACACTAATGTAATTTTCCTTCTTGTACGAGCAAATTGCAACGTTAATATTTTTTCCTTGAACAATTCCTTTGACTTTAATATATGAAAAATAGGTGTTGAAAGTCCTCTATGCGTAAACCTTCCTTCGTTTACGTTTAAATCCATTTTTTTATCCCTTTATTACTCTTCCTTTCTTCGAAAATTGACCTTTTTTATTTTCTAATATATATAGAGAGAGAATACTTTCGAATATAATAAAATATTATTTTCTTTACTTATACTTCACGTATTCCCTTCTTCACTTGGAGCATTGAAATCTTGAAATATATGAAGTCTTCAGCATTGAAAACTTTGGATAATTTGTTTGCCACTTTTATAATAAAATTTATAACTTTACATTCTTTTAATTAACACTATATAAATTTTATCTCTTTTCCTTGGCCTTTTTAATAAACTTAGTAACTTTTTTGTTGAAATAATGTAACTGCAAAGTGCATTCTTATTGTTATTTGATATATTATTCATTGGATCAATCCCCATTGTGGATTGATCATGTCGGCTATTGTAAAAAGACCAAATCCCTTTTTGCGGATTGGTCATAATATAATTGTAATAGGCAAAAAGAGAAGTCGGCCCCAGAATATATCAAAGAGGCCCCGGAATATAATAAAGGTGGTTATAACCACCCAGTAGAAGAAGTCGACCCTGCCAGTGAAGGGACACTCCCACACGTGCCAGTCTTGTATAATAAGGAGGCTAGCGCCTCACTTAGACACACTTCACTTGCTCATTGAGAGGCACACTTCACTTGCTCATTGAGAGACAAGTTTTGGAACTGCAGTTGGAGAAGAGAGAGAGAGAGAGGCGCATCTTTAGGAGAGGACTTTCTGTATTTGCTTGAGTTATCTCTTGGCATTGTATTGGCTATCTATAATAAGGAA
>ML791699.1:541825-553413 GCA_009831015.1 Picea engelmannii | reverse complement strand
AAAGGGGTACAGCTGTCATGAATCTATAGCCAAGGGGCACGGCAGGTTTAGTAGCCACAAGGGCCGATCTACCACAGCCAAGGGATACTAAGGCTTAGCCATCACAATAGGCAACCATAAGGGCCGATCTACCACAACCAAATGGCAATGAGGCCGAGCCATCACAACAGGCATCCACAAGAGGGGCCGATCTAGAACAGCCATAGGATCTTAAGGCCGAACCACCACAAAGAGGGCCTCAAGGGCCGATCTACTCCACAACAAAAAGGGAAGCCGATCCACTCCACAGCAGTAGCAAAAGGGGGTTCACATCACACGGCCACACCACAACAAGAGGCTGCATCAACAGCCACACAAGAGGCCGCACCTATAGTCACCCCACAGCAAGAAAGGAGGGGTTGCACCTACAGTCACCCCACAGAAGAAGAGAAGAGCCGCACCTACAGCCCTCAAGGGGAGCCGCACCACACCAGCAAACTCTTCAACAGCAAAAGGAAGGAGGGCCGCAGCATGTAGGAGAGATCCACTCACCTTTGGAGAGCATAATAGAATATGTGTATGGAAAGGAGGAGGGTAGATCTCTTTTTATACTAGGGCTAAGGGTTAGGCTAGGGGTAAAAATAATAAAATGATAATTAAAGGATTAACATATTCAATTAATATAAATATTAATTAAATATGTTATAAATTAAATATTTTAAATTAATAACCCCTAAAGCCAAAGATAAGCAAAAACCCCAAATAAGCACAAGCAAGGGTGAAGAGGGTTTTGGCAAGGGTCACTGGGTGGCAATACTTGTCCATTCATTCTCAAAGTGACCCTATTTGACTTTTATCATCACTGCATATGGGATACATCCCTCATGTGGGCATGTCCCCCTTCAGGGAGAGTCATACATCAACAAGATACCTGATCAAGGATCAGGTTGCCCCCAGAACATTTATGGGGTCTTATCCACCAAGGTCCAAGACCAAGGATCAACCCATGCCCCAGGCATGGGTACCCTGGACATTTCCAGGGGCCCTAGACATATCTAGGGACTTTAACTACTTGATCCCAGACCAAGAACCCAAGTCATATACTGGGGGCCCTCTCAGGGGTCTTTACTGCTTGGTCCCAGACCAAGAACCCCAGTCATCTACTAGGGGCCCTCTCAGGGGTCTTTACTGCTTGGTCCCAAACCAAAAACCCCAGTCATCTACTGGGGGCCCTCTCAGGGGTCTTATCCACCAAGGTACAAGACCAAGGATCAACCCATGCCCCAGGCATGGGTACCCTGGACACTTCCAGGGGCCCTAGACATATTTAGGGGCTTTAACTGCTTGGTTCCGGACCAAAAACCCCAGTCATGTACTGGGGGCCCTCTCAGGGGTCTTTGTTGCTTGGTCCTAAACCAAGAACCCCAGTCATATACTAGGGGCACTAACAAGGGTCTTTTGCCATGGCACTGACTGTTTGGTCCCAGACCAAATCCCTAAGAGTGCACTGGGGGCCCTAGATCTCAGCTAGGGTCTTTGCCATCCTCCCGGAGAATGGCTCTTGCAGCTGCTTTAAATTTAACACTCCCTCTCAGCAAGAGAGGCATTCTCAGCTATACCAAGCTTGTCACGAAAGTATGCAAACTTTGTCAGGGACACTGGCTTGGTAAAAATATATGTTGTCTATTCTGCCGTCAAAACGTTCTAAATGTTGAGAACGTTTTTCTGAACTATGTCTCGAACATAGTGATATCTCATCTCAATGCATTTCGATCTGTCGTGAAACACTGAATTCTCGATGAGCTTTACACAGCTCTGATTTTCACAGTGAATGACTATGGGTTCAAGCTCTGAACTGAACAAGTCGGAGAGTAGCTTCCTAAGCCACAATACTTTTCTGCTTGCAGCAATGTATTCTGACTCTTCAGTGTTTTGGGCTATGGAGCCTTGTTTCTTGTTGGATCAAGAAATCATTTCCGAACCCAATCCTGAAGCAATATCCGGAAGTGCTCTTTCGATTTACTGTATTACCCATCCAGACTAAATCTATAAAACCATGGAGCATTACACCTCCACTGGAAACATATCTCAGAATATGCTTCACAGTAACTATATGTAAATGTTTCGGTTCACACATGAACTGGCTGAGAGCATTTTCAGCATAACAGATGTCTGGCCTCGTATGTACGAGGTACATCAGGAACCCAATGATCTGCCGATATAAGGTGGGATATTCTGGATCTGAACCTGTGGCCTGATCTCGTAGTTTCTTTAGATTAGAGATCATTTGTGTGCTCATGGACTTGCAGTCCATCATGTCAAATCTGTGAAGCACATCAACTGCATATTTACCCTGTGAGAGAAATATCTCTCCTGATTTCTGCCAAAACTCCAAGCTCAGGAAGTAATGTAAAAGATCCAAGTCTTACATTTCAAGTTATGTTGAAGAGCTCCCTCTTAGTCTGAGCTATATATACAAAATTTCCTTTCCTATAAGGAACAGATGAAGATTTTGGACAATCTTCATATAAGGATGAACCCAAGACTCTGTCAATACTTTTTTACTGAGCTCTTAGAGCTTGTTATAGTTCATGGGACTCTTTCCCATGGATAGCCTCTTGTTTAGCTTCACTGTTTAAGAAGAAAATCTTAACATCTATCAGATGAAGTATTCAAAACAAAAATTGCGACAAAAAATCCTGATGGAGATAAGGATCTTGTCATAGATCATCCCTTCTTTCACTAGTCACAAATATACCCTCCACACAACCATCTCTTGTAGGGTTTATTTTATAAGGCCAATGGAGGTTTCCACTAATTTGTTATGAGATCTTTGAAAGTACAAACCATACATCATTCTTTTCTATCACAGCATCTTCCCACATTTCAAATGTGGAAGGTTCTAAATCAATCACAAGATTCAATTTATCTGTAGGGCCAGAGTACTTAACTGGTTTCTGCTTTCTTTGAAAGTGCCCTTAGGTGCTTGAAAGCTTTTCTGCTTCCTTTAGTATTTCTCGGCACCAGGTTGGTTTCCTTTTAAAGAAACTAATAGTGTCCCTGGATTCTACCAAGCTGTCAGTTCTGCTGTAGGTCAAGGACTAATTCATATACAGGGACTGCTCCCTCTGAGTCTCATAACATGTCTGCCTTTCTCTCATATGCAAATTGGCTCCCTCTAAACCTATACAAACTTTTGACTCTGTTCTGGTGTTCATATCGTTTCAAGATGTTCTTGGTGTCAGTACCAAGTTCAATATGTAAGGTTGAGTCAGACTTCAGAGCTCCTGTGTCAATGGCTCAATTTCAATTAAAAGAGATAGGGTTCTCAAAACAAAACATATATACCCCAACTAAGGTAAATTGTTGGACTCTTTAACCAAAGAAAATAGCTCAAGGTTATATGTTGTCTTTCATAAAAGACCAACAGACAGCTAGGTTTCCAACCAAGGAGAAAAACTTAGCTTACATCAAAAATAAGTACAGCATCCTTGGTCATAAAAATACACATGAGATTCTGACAGTATTTCATTGAGACATGGATACATAAAGTTGACAGGAAAGTAAACATATCTCATTTGTGTTATTTGTAATCACAAAAAATATCCATGAAACTTGTTTAGGCTTTTAAGACATACTTGAACTTTACTTTCATAAAAATCTGTTAGTTCAAGTAATTCCAATATTCTTAAGTGGTTATCCTATGGATAAAGCAAAATTCATCCATATGCAAAACAATACGTTTTAAAAGACTGTAATGACAAAATATGTTCTTACAAAAATCAGCCCACACATGTTTTTCCTCAAAGCCAAGTACCAGTATTGTTTCCAAGTTTCCACCACTCAAAGTATTGAGGTTAACTTTAAGGCTTGTGTACTCTTTGTAGTACAAAACATATGGATGACCATTAAGTGCATAAGGTGTTGTCATTTACTAAGGTTACACAGTTTAAAAAAAACATTACCAGTAGCTCTGTTAAATCCATTGTATTTTACCAAAAGCTTATTAAATGAAAGTTGAGCACTTTCCAAGCATTAGTAGCAATAACATTATAAAAGCCTTAAACCTATCACTTATCATCTTAAGATGATGGTTACATTTCCAAGCATTTTGTATCAGACCTTTGACTAAATCTTACCTTCTCTCAACTGAGTTTATCATTTAATTTTCAGTCAAAACAGTGAAAAAGTCTTGAAATCAATAGAAGATCAAGGGTAAACTAGAGGATTTACTAAGAGTCCCTTCTAGCGATAAAGGGCCCTAGCCTTTAGACTTTCCTAACAAGGAAAACTCTCCCAAGTCGCATAGGTCACTCCACCAAAGATCAAACAGGTATCCTTTGGCACCCAAACTAGCATCTCACATGTGTATAAGACAATAAACAAGATAGTCTTTCATGTCAATCAGTAAAGGATTTCTACTTGTCAAAAATAGAAGCAGAGTTAACAACCTCCAAAACTATCCAAGTCTGATAGTGACACAAAGATTTAAAAGAGCAAAAATAGTTTCCAAGGAATACCTTTCTGTTGACAAGGATATAAGCTAGAAGAGGTCTTCTAAACCAATTCTAATGCTTGCAGCTTAGCACGCGGAAAAAGGCTGTCAGGTATCATTCTTGGACCTTGACTAACAATGCACAATTAAAAAATTGGAGAGATTGAACTTTCTTATGTTCAATCTTTTCTTATCATTTTCTAACAGTTAGAATGACAATAATTCTAGTTCCTTTCCAAAGCATAAATGAGCAATAAACAATTACCTTTTCACAAAAGATTTCAGGACTGCTAAGGAGAGTGAAGGTATTTGCTCACCTAATTGCTTAACCAAAATTGAAACCCTATTTCCTTTCTCAAATCTACAACGAATGCCATTCCTTACTTCTGATCTGCAAAACAAACTTTGAGAACAGGATCTTCGCAGGCTCAAGTCTGCAAGTCTTGAGCTCTTTTCACGCCCTAAGCTCTAATACCATGTTAGAAATTGAAAAATAATGCAGAACAGAACTGTCTTTTCATTTTTCAGTTAGCAGAGCAACTATGTCTTATTCAGGAAAGTAAATCAAACAAAATTACTTGAAGTCTAAACAGAGATAATTTCTGAGTGTGTACAACCACTCAGATTTATGCTAGCAGAGTTAGATTATAAGATCATAGTAGTAGATTCTAGATTATACAATTTTTCTGATCTAAAGATCAGTATCCGAACCTAATATATAATACAGACATAGATCTATACAAATCAAAAATCAAACCAATATTTAGATCTGAAATAGATCTAAGTAGTGAGCAACCTATAACATTTGAATAAAGAACAACAGATCTTAAACTGAATATGTCTCTTWCCTTGTAGTCTTACCTCCATAGAAGACTATACCACACACAAGAGATGTAGAACCACTTGTAATTATGCTCAGAGAAATCCAGGGTCATGATCTACCATATAGGTTAGATCCTTTGCTAAAAATGAAAGGACTTTCTTGCCACCAGTAGGAGAGAAACACCACACAAAAAAAAATTGTGATCAAACCCTTGTACTCATATAACTTTCAGCAGATAAATCACATATATGAAAAGGGGTACCGCTGTCATGAATCTACAGCCAAGGGGCACGGCGGGTTTAGTAGCCACAAGGGCCGATCTACCACAGCCAAGGGATACTAAGGCTTAGCCATCACAATAGGCAACCACAAGGGTCGATCTACCACAACCAAATGGCAATGAGGCCGAGCCATCACAACAGGCGTCCACAAGAGGGGTCGATCTATAACAGCCATAAGATCTTAAGGCCAAACCATCACAAAGAGGGCCTCAAGGGCCGATCTACTCCACAGCAAAAAGGGAAGCCAATCCACTCCATAGCAGTAGCAAAAGGGGGTTCACATCACACGGCCACACCACAACAAGAGGCTGCATCAACAGCCACACAAGAGGGTTGCACCTATAGTCACCCCACAACAAGAAAGGAGGGGCCGCACCTACAGTCACCCCACAGCAGAAGAGAAGAGCCGCACCTACAGCCCTCAAGGGGAGCTTCACCACACCAGCAAACTCTTCAACAGCAAAAGGAAGGAGGGCCGCAGCATGTAGGAGAGATCCACTCACCTTTGGAGAGCATAATAGAATGTGTATGGAAAGGAGGAGGGTAGATCTCTTTTTATACTAGGGCTAAGGGTTAGGCTAGAGGTAAAAATAATAAAATGATAATTAAATGATCAACATATTCAATTAATATAAATATTAATTAAATATGTTATAAATTAAATATTTTAAATTAATAACCCCTAAAGCCAAAGATAAGAAAAAACCCCAAATAAGCACAAGCAAGGGTGAAGAGGGTTTTGGCAAGGGTGACTGGGTGACTGGGTGGCAATACTTGTCCATTCATTCTCAAAGTGACCCTATTTGATTTTTATCATCACTGCATATGGGATACATCCCTCATGTGGGCATGTCCCCCGTCAGGGAGGGTCATACACCAACAAGATACATGATCAAGGATCAGGTTGCCCCCAGAACATTTCTGGGGTCTTATCCACCAAGGTCCAAGACCAAGGATCAACCCATGCCCCAGGCATGGGTACCCTAGACATTTCCAGGGGCCCTAGACATATCTAGGGACTTTAACTACTTGGTCCCAGACCAAGAACCCCAGTCATCTACTAGGGGCCCTCTCAGGGGTCTTTACTGCTTGGTCCCAAACCAAGAACCCCAGTCATCTACTGGGGGCCCTCTCAGGGGTCTTATCCACCAAGGTACAAGACCAAGGATCAACCCATGCCCTAGGCATGGGTACCTTGGACACTTCCAGGGGCCCTAGACATATCTAGGGGCTTTAACTGCTTGGTTCCGGACCAAGAACCCCAGTCATGTACTGGGGGCCCTCTCAGGGGTCTTTGCTGCTTGGTCCTAGTCCAAGAACCCCAATCATATACTGGGGGGCCTAACAAGGGTCTTTTGCCATGGAACTGACTGTTTGGTCCCAGACCAAATCCCCAGGAGTGCACTGGGCGCCCTAGATCTCAGCTAGGGTCTTTGCCATCCTCCCGGAGAATGGCTCTTGCAGCTGCTTTAAATTTAACATTTGTCTTAGTTCATCAGCCCTTTAGGTCACTAGGGACATCTCCCTTGGGGTAACCTCAAAATACTCCTAAACAGAAAGGGGTTTCCTATTAAGGTGACAGTGATAGGTCACCCCCTTGTTATGCCAATCTTACTTCACTTGCCTTAGGCTTTGGGCTAGTACAGATTGTGTGATAACATGCCCATAACCTTAGAAAAAATGGGTGTGCTCGTTTCACCATAGACAATATAGAAATATTGTCAACCAACCATAGGCACAAAGGCCACCTTCGAGCAACTTAACCTTGACAGACAGAATAATTCTGGAAACAAACCAATAGCCAACCAAGGTAGCGCACCTTTCTCCAAGGCTAGCGCACCAAGCAAGAATAACCAAAGACCAAGCAGAAAGTCCAAACCATAACCAAGAGACCAAGTCACCATTGTTGCAGCTGCAGCTATCCTCAAGTCATGTGCACTTCTTATCCTTATGCAGTTGTGAGTGAGTGGGTGACAAATGATCTCTAGCACCCTCTATTTATACTGCTCTTTCTCACTTGACTGGTCGACTTCTCTTTATGGATGCTAATAACTCAATATTAAATATTCTCTTGAGCTAACTTGTCTTCTAGGGTTATTATCCAACGTTTTAGGGTTTCTCTTGCTTCTCGGAATATTCTAGTCTCATCAAAGGTTACACGTGGAGGTTAATATCTCCCGCAGCTATCGTAATATCAACAGTGCAGCTCTCATAATCTCCGAGCTAGATTTAGGACAAATCCCAACATCATGCCCGAGGATTTTAGCTAAATGGTATTTCAACCTGCTAATCCCTCTCGACATATGCACCCCACACAATTTGTGGTTTAATCTTTGTTGGCTTGCCCCATCTTCAAGGATCCCATACAACCAAAATGGATCCAAAGGCTTCGGCATATTTTCTATGGAAATTGACATATTCAAAATTCAACCCTAAGGCACCAGAAAAACAAGAAAATGATATTAAACCTATAATGTCCCCCACCTCTTTCTGAAGAGGTATTGAGAAGACTCAGTGGCCTAGGCATCCCCACTAGGCCATAGTCTCACACTAAGGGGAAGGGTCAACCAAACTAAAGTTATATTATTAAGTTGACTTGATGAAAAGGTGAAAAAGAGTTAAAAGATAACTCAATGGAGGAATAGAAGCGCTGGAGGTTGAGTTAGGAGTTAACCCTAGGGGTTAATCTAACTAAACAGAGAAATAGAAGAAAAGTATAAAGGGAAGGCTAGGGCACACCTATTATTCATTCTGGATTTTGGTATTTTGCTTGTTGATTCTCTTGAGCATACAATTTTGAGGGTTTTGATATTACAAACCCTAGTGAGCAGCTCAGTGGTGAAAGATTCCACTCACCTAGCTCCAAGCTTGGTCTCGGGGATGAAATACTCCACCCACACCATTCTACAGCTATCATCGATCTAGGAGGACTAGCAGGGCCATACCATTTGGATCAGCAGGGCCGTACCAGCTAGGGTTTTCTTGCAGGGGCGCACCAGTTGTTGAGGAAGAGTTCGATCCAGCCAAGGGAAGAAGCTTGAGAGTTTTCCAGCATTAGGGTTTTGCTTGCAAACCCTTGCTCATCAGTTTGAGAGCTTCTTGGAGGAGTTATCACGTCCCCATCATTTACTGCAAGTTGGGACGATTTCAGGAGGAAGGGTATGACTTGGAGATTCAACAATTCTCAGATCTAGAAGGCTATAGGCTAGATCTGATCTTGAGATTTCTCTCAAGTGCTTGTGGAAGCCCGATCTATCATCCGGGAGAGTTTCAGACGATTCTGAGGCCCCATTCAGCTAGGCCGTACTATTGGCCATATTCAGGGGTTCAGGAGGGTCGTACCATCCTAGGGTTTCTGCAGATTGAGGAGGAAGCTTCAATGTTTGAGCTTCATACTTCAGGAGGAGGCTTCCCTTCCCTTGATCTATCATTGGGGAGAGTTTGGCAACATCAAGAGGTCTATATCTTCAGGAGGGTCGAACCCTTGGTGTCCTTTGTCTTCAGCAGGTCGTACCAGTAGTCATCAGGGCCGTACCAGTTGCTTGAGGGGAGGTCGAAACCCTGGTCTTGCAGTTGAGCGTTCATCTTCTATTGGAAGCCTTTGGGAGGCTTGATTTGTATCTCCAGGAGCATTTTGTATACAGCTCTAGTATTGCCTTGAAGCCATCTATTCAGATCTGCTTCTCTATTGTATCAGGTGCTTGCTTTCTTATAATAAAGTTCAGCTATTTGCTTGTGGTTTATATCTTGTGTAGTGTTGATGATCTTCATATGATGGCAATGATGTTTATGTAAATCCATGGTTAAATAACTGCATAAACCCTAAGGCCAAAATATTCATGGTCAACCTGCATACACAACAAATAAGAATCAAATCAGTGGTTAGTTAGTGATTCCAAGTGAAAAATTGGCTTGGGATCATTACCCACTAGAAAAAAAAAAACAGCCCATTGGTAAAAAAAATCAGACCTCTAGATTATTAGCAATGAAAAATGATAATAAGAGGGTGGAGAAAAAATTAACATCAAAGCTCAAGCTTGCTGTCCCATTAAAAAAAAAAACTTATATTGTTTTATGGGCATGAAAATCACGGCAAGATGACAAAAAAAATAAGCAAAATGTAAGCAAGCAAACATGCATAAATCTATGAAAAATAAGCATTAACATGGTGGGATTTAAATACATACCTATGAATGTAAGATTCAACACCGGTTAGCAAATGAAATTGAACCCTTGCTCCACTAAAAAATCCTTGATGGTGATGATGATGGTTGTTTAGCTATCTCCACAGTGGTTGAGGAAGACCACAAACCCTTCTCCTTCTCCTTCCTTCTCCAACAACAAACCAGAGAAATGAACCAAAAATAAAATTAAAAACTCCTTTATCCCCACGAACTCAGCACATTGAGCGACTTTTTCCATCGTGGCGCGATTTTTCGGTACAAGTCACAATGTTTTCGGAAAAATGTCTCAACTTTTTCAAATTTAAAAAAATCGCAATTTTTTCAAATATCACCGATTTTTCACTGCTTTTTTCAACACTAATAGCTGGATTCCATTGGTCCTCGGCAAATAACTAGATTCTTTTTCTTATAAATATCGGCAAGAATATTAAACTAATACACTTATTGTTTCTCTATCTTGTCTATTTTTGCTTACGGTTCAGTTAAGGACAGATGTTAATTATTTGTATTGTGAATGAATATAAAAGTGTGTCAAATATTTTCATTCTTGTAACGTTATAATTTATAACAATATTCTTTGTTTTAGTACATCTGAGAAGCAGTGATAATATTGTCATTGGTGATATATGCTACATAAAAACATTTGGATTCCTGGACCACTTTCAAATTAGTCTAGAAAGAGACGAAGTAGTTGAGGATCTTATTTACTCTTGCAATTCCAATTCCATTTTGCATTCCTTTGTTTTCATTCTTTCACTGCAGTTCAGAACAGAATGCATGTTGACAATGGCAAATTTGAAATAATGAAGTGCATATATAAACCAAAAACTTCATTCGTTCCTCTTTCAGATTTAGATTTTAACCCATTGTCACCATCAATAGAAAATCAACATGTAAATCTTCAATAGAAATAATTTAAAGAGAAAAAATGAACAAGCTGCCAAATATAAGCATCAATTAAATGTTGCAGAACTCAAATAAACAATATGAAGCCACTTCCTCAAAGAGGGCCGACAGGAAATGGAGAACAGAACTATAAAATTTCATGAACAGCGAGTAGACAATAACTAAAATCTTAATTCATGGAACTATGATGACTGGATTACAAACAAGAAATCCTACATTTTTACAGCTGAACTTACCAGGCAATATGAACTCAGACCGCCAGAATAGGGATGATCCAAACATCGATCAGTCAGGAATTGTTTCAGTACTACAGCCAGTGGTAATATTGCAGGAAACTTCCCAGTAAGTTCTCTAACCTGATCATGTCAGGCACAAATATGAAAACTACCTATCAGGTTGTCATGTTTATAATCACACTTTTAAATTCAGTCATACTTAATAAAGCTATTCAAGTGAGTTCTTCACAATACAACCAGCTTGAAATAATTACAAAAGTAAATCAATAGACCTCCCAAATCAACTGAAATATCTCCAATTATTTTCCAGAATCAACAACTTAAGGAACCTTAAGGAATGTTCTTGAAATTATAAACCTTGAAAAGAGCAGAAAAATAATGAACAAATACACTGGAAATCTTTTGAAACACTCAACTGAACAAGCCTTTTCCCATGTCAGCCTACGAAAAACGCATTGCAAAGGATATCAGAAAACTTTAGCATACATCAACTTTCCTTTAAAGGTGATATGAAACAGTTGTGTTTCCATGTGGGACAAAATTGTGTCTTGTCCACCATGCCTGCTATCATACATTAGATTGCAGATCTAACTCATTATAAGGAAAGTATTTAGGGGGTTGTCCACAAGGAACCTATTCCATATCACATCTACTCTAAGTTGTGAGGGTACAAGCACATACCTA
>ML791699.1:508804-518814 GCA_009831015.1 Picea engelmannii | reverse complement strand
TTGTTCTTCACCCTTTGGTTTTTAAGTGTGGGTTTGATTGGGGTTTGGTTTTTGTTTTAGGGCTTGATAAGAAAAAATATTAATTACTGTTTAATTATAACATATTAAATTAATATTTATATTAATTAAATATGTTATTTTTAATTATATTTTTATTGGCCTGACCCTAACCTAAAACTATAAATACAAACCCTCCCCCCTCTCACTTACACTCACTCTTTTCCTTTCTCTTCAAAGTGTGGCAGATTGCTCTATGTGTGGTGCGGCCCCCTTTGTAACAGTTGTAGCTCAGTCTTCTTGTAACAGTTCGGCCTCCTTTGACATTCTAGATTTCGACCTCATTCATTATTGTTGCTTGTTCTGTGTTTGGTGTTGAGACAAGGGTTCTTCTATTGTTGCCTAAAGCCTTGATTGAGGGTTGTTGTATGTTGAAGGTTCCTATGTGTTGAGGGTTATGTTGCCGCCCTCTCCTCCAGCCAGTCTAGTGCTTCCATCCCTCTCCTAAGAGGTTGTCGTCCCTCTCTTCTATGCAGATCTGGACCTCTTTCTAGACCATGGCCCTTCTTGTTGGACAGACAAGGTTGGAACTTAGACAGTCGTACTAATTTGGAGCCTCCAACCTTGTTATTTTTCTTGTTGTCACATTTTGTATGTGGTTGGAATGAGAGTTTGGTTTCCAGATTTTTCTGTGTGGGGTTTTTGTGGTGGTCCTTGAGTGAGGTTTCTCCTTGGTGGCAATTAGTCCTACATTCTCTTATTAGAGATCTAACCCTTTGAGGTAGATCCATGATTCCTAAACTTTTCTAAGCATAAGAACAGTGCCATATCATCCATTATATGTGTCATGCTCTTCTTCATTGCACAGAGGTAAGTTGCTACTTCAATTTTATTTTATTCTTTATGTATTGATCTATTGATTAGCATACTTGGGAATAAGTTCTATGGTTCACATCTAATTGCTAAGAAGTATTTCTATGGAACATTTGTTTTATTTGCTCAGAAATAACACTATTGTTTAGATCTGGTTGTTTTGATCATTCAGGAATAAATTCATTGTTAAGATCTAACTCAGAAATTTACCTACTATTTAGATCTGGTTGATTTGATCATTCAGGAATAAATTCATTGTTCAGAATCTAACTCAGAAATTCACCTACAGTTTAGGTCTGGTTATCTTGCTTACTCAGAAATAAATTTATAGCTTAGATCTAAGCTTATTTTCAGATCTACTGCCTTACTACATTTCTGCTCTGAGTTTGATTTAAATTTTTATGCTCTTGTTGTTCTATTTAACAGAAAAATTTTAAAGAAAGTATTTTTTCTGTTTTTCTTCCCTAATTCTAACATGGTATCAGAGCTTAGGGCGTAAAAGAGTTCAAGAAGTGTGCAAACTTGAGCCTGCATAGATCCATATTGTTAGGGTTGTTTTGCAGATCAGCAGCATCTCTTTTACTAAACTGATCCAGATCTCAGCATGGCCTCCTCATCAGTTAAAGTTAAAGACAAACTTATAGGGGCCTCCAACTTCAATGCTTGGAAATCCAGAATAGTTAACATTCTTGAAGAGAATGAACTAGAAGAGCTGATTACTAGGTTCATTGAAGAACCCACTTCAAACACAGCCAGGGCAGCATACAGGAAGAAACAAGCCAAGGCTAAAAGAATCATTTTTTATTCTGTTAAGGACGGCATGATGCCCACAATTGGTCATCTAAGGATTGCCAAAGAATGTTTTGATGCTTTGGCAAACCTCTATAAAAAGAAGGCACCAACTCAAAAAAGAATATTGAAGAAACAACTATGTACTTTGAGAATGGGAAAAGATGAATCCGTTGCTACCTTCTTCTCCAAGATTGCTCAAACCAAAGATCAGCTTATTGCAATAGGAGTTTCTGTAGATGATGATGACCTTGTGCAAACTGCATTTGATGGACTTCCTGAGTCATGGAGAGTTTTTCTCGCATCTGTCAATGGAAGAGAAGCCCAGCCTAACTTTGACAAATTATGGTCTGACTGCTTAGAAGAAGAAGGAAGACTCAAAAGTAGAAATGATCATTCACTCCCAAGAGATCATGCCCTTTCAGCAAAAACCAAAAAATGGAAGTTCCCTCAAGCTAAAGTCAAAGGTAAGAAACCTCAAGGTAAGTTATCTCATCTTAATCCTCATTTATCTAAAGTAAAATGTTTTAACTGCAATAAGCTAGGACATTATGCAAGAGATTGCAGGAACCCTCCCTCCCAGCAGAAAATAAAAGGAAGGTTCCAAGTCTCAGTTGCCATGAAAGAGACTAAAACTCAAGAGGAACCTCAAAGAAGACAAACCAGGGCAGCCACCAAAGAGCAAGAACAATATCAAAAATATTATCTCATCTCAAACTCTTTCTGGCACCATAACCAAGTCGGAGGAGATTTGGTTAATATATAGTGGTCCCTCCAAACACATGACAGGCTTCAAACAAAACCTTGCAAACTATCGGGACAAGAAATTCAAGGTAAAGGTGGAACTGGATGATGATGGCACCTATGACATAAAGGGTTTTGGATCAGCTTCTTTCCAACTTCAATCAGGTAATATCTTTCATATTGATGAAATTCTTCATGTTCCTGGTTTAAAGAAAAATCTAATCTCAGTTCCAGCATTAGAAAGCAAAGGTTATTCAATAGCCTTCACCAAAGGGAAGGCCCTCATGTGGTCCTCAAATGAAGAGATATGAGCACTGTTATAACAACTATTGGAACTCGTGAGAGTGGTCTTTATAAAATTTCAGGTCAGGTTATTCAAGCACTAGCTCACGAGATGGAAAATCCCTGAGCTTTGGCATAGAAGGCTTGGACATCTAAACTACAACGCACTTCCAGGTTTGCAAAAGATGGTGACAGATATGTCAGTATTTTCTTTTGAGCATGATAGTGTTTGTAGAGGTTGTGCCCTTGGTAAGAATACAAAGAAACCCTATCCTCACAGCAATAGAAAATGAAATGGCATTATAGATCTAATTCATTCTGATCTTTGTGGGCCCATGACTGCTCCATCCATGAATGGTTGCATTTACTATATCATTTTTATTGATGATTGTTCTCGTAAAACTTGGATTTATTTTTTAAGACTAAACATGAACCTTTCAGCAGATTTCAAGATTTCAAGAATCTTGTTGAAAATCAAATAGGCAGACACATCTGGGTTTTCAGAACAGACAATGGTAAAGAATTTGACTCCTTCAAATATGATGAACTATGTCGGGCCTCTAGAATTAAGAGGGAGTTGACTATGTCATATAATCCCCAACAAAATGGGGTCGCAAAAAGAAAAAACACAACTATCTGTGAAGCAACCAGGGCCATGATGTATGACCAAAACTTACCGGTATCTCTTTGGGCTAAAGCAACCAGTACTGCACTCTCCATTCAGAACAGATGTCCACACAAAGCTCTTGAAGTGAAAACTCCAGAAGAAGTTTTCACCGGTATAAAGCCTTCAGTTGATCACTTAAGAATCTTTGGCAGTCCAGTCTATATTCACAACCCAAAAGAAAAGAGGACTAAGCTAGAGCCCACCGGAAAGAAAGGAACTTTTGTGGAATACAGTGAAACCTCAAAGGCTTACATAATTTATATCTCGGATCAAAAGTTCATCGAAGTAAGCAGAGACGTCACTTTTCATGAAGAAGCAGCTTTTCGTCGGGCCAGAGAACTTCCATGTGATACAGGGGAGCAGGAAGCTCCACCACTTGATTCTTCAGATTCTCCTCTTCCAGATGAGCAGAGAGTAGAAACCTCAGAACTTCCAGGGGATCCCTCAAGGGATTCTATTGAGTTTCCAATGGAGATACCTCCTATTAAAAGGAAACCAGCCTGGTGTCGGGAAATACTAAAAGAAGCAGAAAAGAATTCAGCTCCTAAGGGCACCTACAGAGAAAGTAAGAAACCAGATAAGTACTCTGGTCTCATAGCTAAGTTGAATATTGTGATTGATTCAGAACCTTCCACATTTGTAGAAGCCTCCAAACATCAAGTGTGGAGAGATGCTATGATAGAAGAATATGATTCAATTCCAAAAAATGATGTATGGGCAGTAGTTCCTAGACCTCGTGGCAAATCAGTGGTAACTTCCAAATGGCTTTATAAGATAAAGCATGCAGCAGATGGCAATATTGAAAAATACAAGGCTAGATTCATAGCTTGTGGTTTCTCTCAGAAAGAAGGAATTGACTATGACGAGATCTTTACTCCAGTTGCCAGATATACTTCCATCAGGATTTTTATCTCTCTTGCAACAGTTTTTCGTTGGAAACTTCACCAAATGGACGTTAAGACTGCATTTCTTAACGGTGAAGTTGAGCAAGAAGTATATATCGAACAGCCCGAAGGTTTCGTGATCCATGAGAAAGAATCTCATGTGTACAAACTCAAGAAAGCCCTGTACGGGTTGAAACAAGCTCCAAGAGCTTGGTATGGTAGAATAGACAGCTTTCTACAAAGTCTTGGATTCACCAAGGGCATAGCAGATCTCAATCTTTATATAAAGATTGTACAAAATCATTCAGTTATCTTAGTCTTATACGTAGATGATTTGTGCCTCACTGGAAAGGAAAACTTGATAGCTCAGACTAAGAGGGAGCTTTCCGTAGAGTTTGAAATGAAGGACTTGGGGCTCATGCATTATTTTTCTCTAACAAAGCAAATATGCAATTGATGTGCTCCGCAGATTTGGCATGATGGACTGTAAGTCCTTGACCACTCCAATGATCTCTAACCTAAAGAAACTACACGATCAGGTTACAAGTTCAGATCCAGAAGACCCCACCTTATATCGGCAAATCATTGGGTCATTGATGAACCTTGTACATACTAGACCGAACATTTGTTATGCGGTGAATGCCCTCGGTCAGTTCATGTGTGAACCGAAGCATATACATTTGGTTGTTGTTAAGCATATTCTGAGATATGTTCGGGGAACTATAGCCTATGGCCTCAGATACACTTCTAGTGGAGGTGTAATGCTTCATGGATTTACAGATTCAGATTGCATGGGCGGTACAGTGGATCGGAAGAGCACTTCCGAATATTGCTTCAGTTTGGGTTCAGCAATAATTTCCTGGTCCAACAGGAAACAGGGCTCCATAGCCCAGAGCACTACAGAAGCAAAATACAATGCTACAAATGCTGCTAGCAAAGAAGTAGAGTGGCTTAGGAAGCTACTTTCAAACTTATTCAGTGCAAAGCTAGAACCCACAATCATTCACTATGACAACCAAAGCTGTATAAAGCTCACCGAGAATCAGGTGTTTAAGGACAGGTCGAAACACATTGAGATGAGATATCACTATGTCTGGGACATAGTGTAGAAGAACGTTCTCAGAACTCAATATGTTCCGACAAAACAACAGACAACGGATATTGTGACCAAGCCACTGTCCCTAACAAAGTTTGTGTACTTTCGTGACAAGCTTGGTGTTGTTGAGAATGTCACTCTTGCAGAGAGGGAGCGTTGAATTTAATGCAGCTGCAAGAGCCATTCTCCCTAGAGGATGGCATAAGACCCTAGTTGAGAACTAGGGCCCCCAGTACACTCCTAGGGTTCTTGGTCTGGGACCAAGCAGTTAGATCCATTGCAAAAGACCCTTGTGAGGGCCCCCTGTAGTTAACTAGGGTTCTTGGTCTGGGACCAAGCAGTACAAGTCCCTACATATGTCTAGGGCCCCTAGATATGTTCTAGGGTACCCATGTCTAAAGCATGGGTTGATCCTTGGTCTTGTACCTTGGTGGTTAAGGCCCCAGATTTCTTCTAGAGCAACCTGGTCTTTGATCAGGTAGATCTTGGTGTAATACCAAGATTGGTTGGTGTGTGATACTCTTCCTCTCTTCCGGGATGGTCCACAGGACCTAGGAGAGATTATGAAGATGAGCATGACCACATGAGAGATGTACCCCATATGCAATGATGATAAAGTTAATTGGTCCCCTTGAGAATTATATGGACATGTGTTGCCACTAAGGAAGCCTCTCTGAAACCCTTACTTGTTCTTCACCCTTTGGTTTTTAAGTGTGGGTTTGATTGGGGTTTGGTTTTTGTTTTAGGGCTTGATAAGAAAAAATATTAATTACTGTTTAATTATAACATATTAAATTAATATTTATATTAATTAAATATGTTATTTTTAGTTATATTTTTTAATGGCCTAACCCTAACCTAAAGCTATAAATACAAACCCTCCCCCCTCTCACTTACACTCACTCTTTTCCTTTCTCTTCAAAGTGTGGCAAATTGCTCTATTTGTGGTGCGGCCCCCTTTGTAACAGTTGCAGTTCAATCTTCTTCTGACAGTTCGACCTCCTTTGACATTCCAGATTTCGGCCTCATTCATTATTGTTGCTTGTTCTGTGTTTGGTGTTGAGTCAAGGGTTCTTCTGTTGTTGCCTAAAGTCTTGATTGAGGGTTGTTGTATGTTGAAGGTTCCTGTGTGTTGAGGGTTATGTTGCCGCCCTCTCCTCCTGCCAGTCTAGTGCTTACATCCCTCTCCTAAGAGGTTGTCGTCCCTCTGTTCTATGCAGATCTAGACCTCTTTCTAGACCACGGCCCTTCTCGTTGGACAGACAAGGTTGGAACTTAGACAGTCGTACTAATTTGGAGCCTCCAGCCTTGTTATTTTTCTTGTTGTCACATTGTGTATGTGGTTGGAATGAGGGTTTGGTTTCCAGATTTTTCTGTGTGGGGCTTTTGTGGTCCTTGAGTGAGGTTTCTCCTTGGTGGTAATCAGTCCTACATTCTCTTATTAGAGATCTAACCCTTTGAGGTAGATCCATGATTCCTAAACTTTTCTGAGCATAACAACAGTGGCATATCATCCCTTGTATGTGTCATGCTCTTCTTCATTGCACAAAGGTAAGTCTTCAAGAGGTAAGTTGCTAATTCAGTTTTATTTTATTGTTTATGTACTTATCTATTGATTAGCATACTCAGGAATAAGTTCTATGGTTCAGATCTAATTGCTAAGAAGTATTTCTATGGAACATTTGTTTTATTTGCTCAGAAATAACACTATTGTTTAGATTTGGTTGTTTTTATCATTCAGGAATAAATTGATTGTTAAGCTCTAACTCAGAAATTTACCTATTGTTTAGATCTGGTTGTTTTGATCATTCAGGAATAAATTCATTGTTCAGAATCTAACTCAGAAATTTACCTACAGTTTATTGAAATGTAACAAGGGATGTCCTCATTCATGTTTTTGTGTTTTGTCATGGGGAGGACATAAAGTCATATTTCCTAGACATGTTTTATTTGTAAAGTGACTTTTTAAATAAAGTGTTTTTATAAAGTGAATGTACTTTACAACTTAAAGTGATTTTAAGTTGTGGGACCCAAAAAGTATTTAATGAGCATTTATTACTTATTTTGTAATTAATGAGGAGCATTAAATATAAGCACTCAGATTAAACTTATGATAGCCATTAGATTGAGTTAAACTTATGATAGCCATTAGATTGAGTTGGTTATGTAAGTTAGGGTTTCTTGGGAAAAGAGAAGAGTACATATACATGCTTAGGGATGTGAGAAGAACACACCGAAGAAGACGAGAGGAGTTGAGTTAGAGAGATTGCTTGACAGAGGAAAGTGAGCATCAAGAAGGGCACGATTCCCAAGAGAGCTAGGGCGCAAATCCCAAGTAGGCATTTTCTGTTTTGATTTGTTGCAGTGTTATTTGTTGGGATAGGTCGTACTGTACAGATACGTACAGGTCATACAGTAGCATTCTTGAGGCACAAAAACCGAGGCAAGCTTGGGCACGATTTTCGAAGCAGCCCTTGAAGAATTTTCTTAAGGAGGACAGGCGTATAGAAGACAAGGTACAGCTGCCTGTTGTGGCACGAATTTCGAGGTGCCAACTTTCAGCAAATCCGTACAATTGTACGGACTGTGGCACAGTTTTCAAGACAAATTTGTGGGGGACAGATTTTGTGCTGTAAGAGGTATTTCTCTTGGCTGAAAAGTGTTATTGATGTTGTTCTAAACTTTCCTTAAGCATAATAATAGATCTCTCTCTCTCTCTCTCGTTGGGTTTCCCCACATTGGGGATTTCCCTGGCATTTGCCTAAATTTCTGAGTTATGGGTTGCTGTCCACTGTGTATTTCCGCTGCATATTTTGCTTAGCAATGTGTATTTTTTGTTATGGAAATTTCTGAATGTGGGTATGCATTTCTGAAATTTATGAAGACAGTTATCTCTAGGTTGCTAAGTGTTTGACGAAATGTGTGAATGAAATATTTCTGATTTTGTCATTAAAAATCTACATGGTATCAAAGCTTGGGCTCTGAGTGATAGTAGGCAGTGTGACTTTTGGGCAAAAGGGTGTGATTGTTTTCCTTGAGTTGTGACAGGTAATATGGCTGCAAGCATTAGATATGAGGATCGATTGGATGGCATTTCCAACTACTTGCAGTGGAAGGTTCGTTTGTCAGTCATTCTCAAGGAGAACAAGATCTATAGCTATGTCAGCTCTGTTGTAGCAGATCCTGTTGCTTTGGACTTGCATGAGGTCAAGGAAGCCAAAGCTTATAGGATTATTATGGATGGGGTGAAGGATCACCTTATCCCACACTTGGCTGAGAAAAACACTGCCAAGGAGATGTGGGATGCACTTAAGAACTTGTTCGAGGCAAAGAACGAGAACCGAATGGGTAAGGAGGAGAGTGTCTCTTCTTATCTTACCCAGGTGGCTCAAGTTAAAGATGAGCTGGCAGTTGTTGGAGAGGTCATTTCGAATTCTAAGTTTGTGATGATAGCCTTAAATGGCTTCACCAAAGCTTGGGAAGTCTTCGTGAAGTGCGTGGTGGGTCGTGAACATCTGTCAGATTGGAGCAGACTATGGAATGATTTCACTCAGGAGGAGATCCGAGAAAGATCTCAGAGCAGTGATCAGAAGACAGACAGAGCTGATGAGAATGTTGCTCTTGTGGCAAAGAGAAAGAAGAAAGGAAGTTCTGGAAGGGACTTGAGTAAAGTCAGATGCTATTGGTGTAACCAGTTGGGGCACCTTGCCTCTCATTGTCCTGAGAGGAAGAAGAAGAAGGAGTCAGAGGGGCCTGAGACAGCTGCTACAGCAGCCATAGAGGACTTTGCTTCAAAGTTCGATAGGGAACTTTCTTTGGTTACCCTAGTTTCCAGTGTCGGCAGCAGAGGATTCGGAGGTGATGTCAGATGGATTGTGGATAGCGGAGCCTCTAACCACATGACGGGAATCTGGCGAGTATTCCCAGACTTCACAAAGATTGGTCCTGGCCGACAAGTGGAAAATGAAGGTGATATGGCGAGAGTTGTACGTGGAGTTGGGAATGTCAGATTCCAACTCGAGTTTGGGGGACTCTTGGAGATTGATGGGGGACTCTTGGAGATTGATGGAGTTCTCTTTGTTCCAGGGTTGAGTGTTAACTTGCTCTCAGTCTCAGCCTTGGAGGATGTAGGATATTGCGTATTGTTCAAGAGGGAACATGTCTTTATCTACAGAGAGGGAGTGGACCCGGTAGAGCTGCAGTTGATCGGTAACCGGGTGAACAGGTTGTATATGTTGAGAGGACAGCCTTTGATGTATGATTTAGCATCGGATGAGGAGCGTGAGGAGGCTTCTGAGATTGTGGTGGCGCCAAGGTATCAGTCTTGCATTCCGAGAGAAGAGAGTGAGTCTCTTCTAAGCACTGGCAGAAAGCTCAGCCAGGTTGATCGAACCGATGCTCAAGATGAAGTGAGCTCAGGGTTCCGGGAGATTGCTAGGAGAAGATCTTCTAGTTCGAGTTCTGTGCAGGTGTTGAGGATGGCTCTAGGTTCAGAGGGAGCTCCTACAGAGCACAGTGTGATGGGACCAGATGAGGGAGATGGCAGCGAGTACATCCCTCGTTAAGAGGGAGTGTTGAAATGTAACAAGGGACGTCCTCATTCATGTTTTTGTGTTTTGTCATGGGGAGGACATAAAGTCATATTTCCTAGACATGTTTTATTTGTAAAGTGACTTTT
>ML791699.1:474522-489917 GCA_009831015.1 Picea engelmannii | reverse complement strand
CGTACACACCTATGCAAAAATTAGGCCCAACGTTCAAGTGGAAGGTGCTGAAACTAGCAAAATGAAGAGGGTCGTTTTTGCAGTTGCAGCATGAAGGTGATGGTTGGCTTGGAAAGGGTGTTGGAGGGCTTGTGCAATGGTTCTTTCAAGAACCCTACTCTGATACCATGTTGAATTTTAATGCGCTCATGCACATGTAGTTTATTTCAATTTAGCATGTACTTGAACCATAAACAATGCAGCAATACCATATACAATAGTTGCAGTAACCAAGATCACAAGAAGAATAACCATGCACAAGAACACAAGAGTTTATCCTGGGAAAACCCTTCTCAATCATGGGAAAAACCCAGCAACCCTTTGCTATAGAGTCAAGAGAAGATCCCCCACACCATAAACCCTAGAGCACAAGAGGGTGCTCTATGACCTAGAAACTTGTGCCTAAGAGAAGTGCGCAGTTCAGTCGTACAAGTAGCTTAAGAGAAGGTTCCAATGAAGTGTGAGTGAGTAATCCACAATGGGGATCTACTCACTTATATATAGAAGACCTAACACAACAATAGGTCTGTCTTTTGGCACAATAGGGCCGACCTGTACAACTCGGAAATATAATTAATCTTTACACAATATTAATTATCTTTTACATGGTGGGCCTAACATGTACCCTTCACATTACAAATTAGGGTTACAAAAAATCTTACACTTAGACAATATAGCAAGGATCTCTCACATCCTCTAATGCTCAGCCACTAGGGACACGTCCACCTGTGCTCAGCCATAGGGACGTCACTCTCAACAAATCAACTCAACTAAGTCCATAGGAGTACCATCTGGAGAGCCATCTCAAGTCGACTCAACTAAGTCCATAGGAGTCTGACAGGAAACCATCTCAAGTCGTCTCAACTCGGTCTAGAGGAGCACGACAAGAGACCACACGTCATCTCAACTCGGTCCAAAGGATTATGACACACCCATCACATGGGCTCTCTCACAGATGTCTCAACTTAGTCCAGAGGAGAACGATCTGGAGAATGTCTCATGAAGCTGCAATCAACAACAATTAACAGGGAAATGTAAGTCTTACCTGCGGGCGCCTTTGTAGAGGGCGAGTTGCACCCTGTCATAGATGCCATTGTTTCCTAGCCCATTTACTGCCTTTTACTCTTAGCTTATTTATCTTTTGATCTTTTGCTTTTGTGCTTCAAGGGAAGAGTTAAGGGACACTGTAGTGGCTTGGTGACAGCGTTATCCACAAACATTTCACGGAGATGAGAAGTTTGGCTCGTGATGAGACCCCCTTTCTCTTATTAGCTATGCCACCAAGAGCCACTACCCTGGTTTGGTCACCAGATAGGTGGTGGTGTCATACCGCTACATGCCCATGGTCATAATAGGCCAGCTCGTGATGAGACCTTCTATCCACCAACCAGTACCTTGAGTGTCTATTCATCTTATGGGTTCCCTTTTCTTACTGAGAAGCTTTTTACTGCTTTCTTGGGAATCCCTAGGAAAAGCATCTCAAAGTTTTAAAGGCTTTTAACTCTTGCCAACTACTTTTACCCTCTGGGCCTTTAGCCCCTTCTTCCCACAAGGCAAGGTACAACCCTTCCTAGTGTGGCCAATCCTAATGCCTAAACAAAGGTAGGCGAAGATGAAAGGAATAAAGATGGAGAGTGGTATATATGGACTCTGGAGGGAACAGACGATGACCTTTCACAGACCCACCCAGTGGCAACCCATCCTAAAGGGAGATCAACTTACTAGGGCATCATGTCACCCTTCCAGGTATGAACAAGTCAAAGAGCATAATTTTCAAGCAAACTTTATGAAATGAAGGAGAATTCAATGCAACATATTCAAGTGCTTCAAGAATCAGAGTGACACATACCATGATACCCGAACTCATTACCTCATGGAGCAAGACTTACTGCTACTTCAGGACCAGGCTGGTAGGATGGATACTGCTGTTGTTGATAAATGGGTCGCACTGAAGAAAAGAGGGGCCCTTCGGGGCCATGCTCAAGTCATCTGGCTCTCGACACTCCATGTCTAAGACCTGTGGGCTTGAGACATGATCTCCTTAGTTATCCCTAGGGTAGGGGATAACATCTAGCTCCAACTCGGGGACATGTGTTCACCGTAGAGCGCATGAGAACCTCAACATCTTTGATTTGACCTGTGCCTACTAAATCTCAACAAAATGTACTACTAATCCTTAGGGTAGTGATATCACCCCTTGTTCATATATGATATAAAATAAAAATAGCATCTCTAATCTAGCTTATAGTCATGATCATACATATATACATAATGGAAGAATACAATATGAAAATGAAACTACAACTATGCTAACATGATATGCAGATGGTATATACAATGGATGCAAATGCCTACCTAATCTAACTTACATGTACTTACCTACGAAGTCAAGTCTTTGCCCCATGATGGGGTTTGAGGAGGCGTCCACTAACTGGCAATGGACGTTTTCTTCCTTCCAGCATAGACAAATAGTATGCATCATTCACTGACTTCATTATGATTCTGAAAGGTCCAAGCCAAAATTGTGCATTCCCTTTAACATTGTTAGGCTCTCCTTTCTTTGTGTCCCACATCCATATGGTATCTCCCTCTTGATACTCCTTTGCTTTAAACTTGGTTGTTCCCTGTATAACCCTAGTATATCGTCTTGAGGGAGGAGGGTGGGACTCAACTGTAAGGACTTCTTGTTGACTCGATTTAACCAATATATCATCATCCCCTTTCTTTAGTAACTTGACACTTCCAACTTCTTTGTCCTTATATTTATCTAAGAGTTGTTGATACTCTTCTTTCTTTAGCCATTGTATCTCATCAAAATCTTCCTCTGAAGTGAAAGGAAAATCCTCTGGAGAAAATATAGGAAGGTTTTCCTTAATTGGCTCATGTGTTTCATTTGATCTCAGTATCATTGTTAATTTCTTGTACATGGGCCTTAGCCATTGGCATATTTGGATGGCGTTCAATTGTCCCATTTTTCATCGGCACATTGATATAAGTTAGATCCATCTCTAATGTACCACCCAACATTGCAGCAAACTTCCTGGACAAAAGCATTCCCCACACATCAGGGACGTCCACCACCAAAATATCCATATGGATCATTCTCTCAGGATATTTACCAAGGCGCACTTCAACATTCTCAACTACCCCATGAGTGGGTATGGCCCTGGACTCAAAACCGCACACATTCCTATAAGGTTGTGTAGCCTTTAGGCCTAGTTGCTCCATGACTTTCAAAGACATCATGTTAGCACCTGCTCCTAAGTCAAGCATACAGTTGTTAAGACATTTGTTATTCACTAGCAATGATATAAAGAAGGGTGGGTGTCCATCATATTGAACCCTAAAATGGTCTCCTTGTAACATAATAGGAGGGTCCATTGGTTCATCTGATACATTGAAAAAAAAATTGAACCTTTCTTTCATGGATGGAACTTCGATAACTTCCCTCAATGGGATGGTCACATGCATTTTGGCCAATGTACCTTCCAAATCAAATTTCAAGTCAATCTTGTCAATCTTAGGAGTAGTTTTAGGAAGAAGTATGTTCATAGGTGGAGTTTTTGGCTGTGAAGCTGTAGGTCCAGTAGAGAGAGGTTGGTTCATCCGTTTTTGTCTAGTATACAGTTGGAATTCTTGTTTTTTCAACTTTTCTCTAGACTCTTGATCAAGGTTGTTGATTACCTCCATCCTAGCCTTCCTGGTTGCTTCCTTTATGCCTTCTTCATGTTGTTCAAGTGTAATATTAAGACAACATTGTGGCCCCTCAATGGTATGATTGATAATATTCACTTGATCATGTTCACCATTGTTTAGAGGGCATTCATGCTCCCAATGTAACTCTCGACATTGTAAACACTACGGGTTCTCCTCTACCACGTTTGTGGGGGATAAAGTATTAGAGAATTCTTGATCATTCTTAGGCTTGAAACCTTGAGTACCCCTTTGGAATGACCACTTATAAGGAAATCTAGGAATTTGTTGTTGGGCTCTCTCTAGATTGACAATCCTATTCATCATTAATTCTTGGGTTTTTACCATGCCATCTACAGTCAATTGTAGCTTTGCCAAGCTAGCGCCAATATTTGAAGTAGACTCAACATTGTGGACCACTTTGGGTTTAGCATCCATTTTGACTCTTGGGGCAAAGAAAGGTTCTACTTTGGATGATGATAGGTTATCTTCGATTTTCATAGCCATCTCATGGGCTTCTTAGACTGTCCTAGGAGCTTTGTATCTGAGGAGGAAACCTATGTCCTGTAAAGGCTTTGGTGTAAAGAAAGAGAAGAAAATTGTTTGAAGGGTGATGGCTTGTTGGGATTTGTTGTATTAGCCTTTCAAATTTATCATGAAATTCCCTAACAATTTCATTCTCAGCCTTTGTGATGTTATTGAGCCTTATTAGCAGCATGTTAGGGTCTTCCTTGACACTCCATCTTTTAAGGAACACTTTCTCTAATTTATCCATAGATGTAATACTAGCGTCAGGGAGACCGTTATACCATCTTTTAGCGCCATCATAGAGGGTAGCAGAGAAAAAATTCATTGCTAAATCTTCAACATCATCATTGATAGGATGAAGCTGAAAGAAGGCCCAGAAATTGCTCATATGGTCCTCGGCGTTGACTACATCATTACCAATGAACTTAGGCAGCCACTTCACATACCTAGGGGTAATTTGCCGAGGGTATCCTAGAATATTTGTCATGTCTAATGGTTTAAAAAGTTTGGATGACCATTGTTTTTTGTTATTAGCCTGATTTGGATTAAGGGTCTGAGTCTGAGCGTTAGACATTGTGTTTAAGGGAAGATTGCCTCCAAATAACGATTTTACTATAGGAGAGTCTCAGGGAGGCTTTCTTTTGTAAGACTTGGGAGGGTTTGTATACCTCCATGAACTTTGTGGAGTCGCCAGATAATCTTCTTGAAATCATCAAAGGGATGAGGGAATCACCCTCAGTGGAGTCGCCAGGTAAGCCTTGTCAAAAGAAGGCTTTGGATAAAGACTTACTGAAAAAGTGTCGCTGAGGAATATTGACTCAGTGTTCCACGCCAACGGCACCAAAAAAGTTATCGCACAATCTGTACTTGCCCAAAGCCCAAGGCAAGTGAGGCAAGATTGGTGTAACAAAGGGGTGACCTATCACTATCACCTTAATAGGAAACCCTTTTTTGTTTAGGAGTATGTTAAGATTACCCCAAGGGAGACGTCCCTAGTGACCTAAAGGGTTGATGAATTAAGACAAAGAAGCAAGAATACTCCCCTCTAACTGGTCACTCAAGTCAAAAGGTTCTTTATGTCTTTAAGAGATGAAGCAAATGTAAAGATGAAGTGTACCTGCCTAGAACAAGACAACAAAGCAAAAAATATGGCAGCTTTCAAGTACAAAATGATGTTAATCCCTTAAAGACCATAAGAACCTTCTGAATTGAATGACCAGTGAGAGGGGGATTTTCTTGCATCCTTGCCTTAGTTATCAGCCCTTTAGGTCACTGTGGACGTCTCCCCTGGGGCAATCTTGATATATCCCTAAATAGAAAGGGATTTCCTATTAAGGTGACAGTGATAGGTCACCCCCTGTTACGCCAATATTGCATCCACTTGCTTTAGGCTTTGGGCAACTACAGATTGTGCGATAACAGTGCCCCTAGGCTCTCCCATGGAGGTTAGGACTTTTCCTCCTAGATGAGAGTTTGAGTGGTAACAGTGCTCATTCATTGTAAAACCTTGCCCCTTCTATAACAGAGAGACAAGATATACCACTGGGTGTAGTGAGACAGTTAGAGTGTTGAGCTATTGTATTGTAATCTTTCTTTATTTCAGTTAATAGAAGATAGAAGTGAATGAGCAGTTCAGATTTTGTACTTGTTGTTCGTATTTTCAGAGTGATGTGTTCAGATTTCCACTGTTTTGAGAGGTGTTAATCAGTTTTCAGTTCCTAGTTTTTGGGTTTAGATTTTCTGAGTGCAAATCTGCTTACCATGATCTGAAAATGACATGGTATCAAGTTTCAACGCTGTGTATCTTAACTCTTCTGGGATCCATGCATGGATTGAAAGGGAATTGTCAAAGGATCTCCACAGGTGTGATGCTCTTGCTTCAATGATTGAATCTGATCCATGACTAAGATAGGCACTTGGACATGTAAGATATTTTGCAGGTGAGATGCATGTCAGAGTCCAGTGATTGAAGTGTTCATTTGTGCCTGTAGTAGGCGATCCGCACCTGTGATAGGTTGCTGATTTGATTGGATTCTGGCTAATCTGTTTGTTTGAGGTGTGCTAGGTCTGCAAGAATGACTAATCTAGGTGTCAGAGAGTGTGACCAGTTAAAAGGTGCTTCCAACTTTACACCTTGGAAGCACACATTGCAAATGTTCTTGGAGGAGGTGGATCTTTGGAGTTTTGTTGAATTTGAGGTTAGGTGTGCTAGGTCTGCAAGAATGACTAATATAGGTGTCAGAGAGTGCGACCAGTTAAAAGGTGCTTCCAACTCTACACCTTCGAAGCACACACTGCAAATGTTCTTGGAGGAGGTGGATCTTTGGAGTTTTGTGGATTCTTATAATTACCTTAAACAGGAGTTTGAATAGTTTAGGGAAGGAGAATAAAAATAAACCAAGCCCAGAAAAGATACGGTAAATGTTTGTATCTGCCTTTAAGAAAAGTAAGATAAATTACTCCAATCATGGCATTTCAAACAGAAGGGAAAAATAAAGGATTGCATTACCTGCAAACATGTTTCTTTTATACCATTGCGGCCCTCCAAAATGCCTGCCTCTTTTATAGGCTCCTACAAACATTTGAGGAACATACAAATTCTTGTTGAGTTTTCCTCCAATTCATGAAAAAGAATATTACCAATATTCTAAGCTATTTAAAAAAAGTAATTTTCCAACATATGCTTCTTACCAAATTTCTAACTGGAGGAAGACGAACAACAAGGTCAACATCACTTGTAGGAAGGGCTAATCCAGTTGCAATGGAACCAAATATCTTTGTACTAGATCTTGGCCAGAGGACCTGCAGAGCTCGAAAAACCTTCCCCACAGCAGCATTAATGAATGGTTTCCTCATTAAATTTTCGGTAGCAACCTGGAGAGGTGCAAACAATAATCATAAAAGCTTAAAATAATCTCTTGGAAGATAATGATCACAAGGAAAGTATTCTAGAACATAATAAGAATAAATTTTATCCCAGTTGATTCCAAAGGTAACAAACCAATTTCTTCTATATGGATGGCATTCCATGAATGTAATGAACCTGTAAGTTGTATCTGGCATAAGGAAGGTTTAAGGCCTGTAATAAGCCAACTAAACATGCAACCAATTACTCATAATATGTTTCAGAGAATGGTTATTACATAATACTTCAAGTCCTTCGTAAACTCACGATACACACCAAAAGGGGTAGGGGTATTGACTCAAAATTCTAATACACACCACCAATTCATAAACTAGAGGTAACAGGCCCATGTAACCACAGTTCAACCTATACAAGGAATCTAAGCACTTTCAAAAGAAAACATTAGGCCCAAAAAATAGTTCCCCTCTACAAATATGGTAGAAACAAATTTTCTATAATAAATTGGAATGGTGATGGTGATAACACGTGGCCACGACTCTAGTTCTATGCCAGATAAGTCTCATTGGACTCCTTACAACTATCATTAAATCCATTCCATCATAGAGATTAATTCAAATTTGGATAGCTTATATTGAACAAAAGAAACGATTGAGTAACTACACACTAGAAGTTGGGGCATTTTAAACTCAACCATGTTTTAGGATATAGGATATTTATATAAGCCTCTAGAAATTATCCATGCAATTACAGATTTAAGATTTCTGTGGTGTGTACTTTCAGAATGCAGATTTTCCGGAGTGTCCATAGTAGTCATCTTGTGTGTCAATGTTTCGAATCCATAACAGGATTCATCATCAGGACAATGAATCAATGGTATGGACTGAGGATCTGATCAATTAATACTAAATATGAGAGAAATGATAATAGCGGACAGTACAGTCCCTGCAATGTTTCAACAGTATCATTTCCCATAGAAGATATATACTGCCACTCCAACCATTACACTCAATACCCAACTGGACACTTCAATATACGGTGATGCTCAGGCCAAAGACAAACAAATTTCTTGCTCAAACTTTCCAAAATTTTAGATACTTTAGCATTCGAGTTTGTATTCAACAGATCCCGTATTGGCACAGAGTCAACAAACTAGATAAAATATGCAACAATGACATTTTAATTAGTTGCAGACAATGGTCAGTTGTGATTCGAACTCTGGTGGTTGATCAGATTGTTGTTGGTTGTCAGTTCCACAGCCTCTGCACAGTTTGGGCGTTTTACCTTGGTATACTATTCAGATCTGCCTCAAAACAGACTTCAGCATTTTCTTTGCATTTGTCTCTTAGCTTTATTCACCATGACTTCAGAGGTTGTTTCAGTTCCCGAGTTAATTGGCACTAACTATCTTGCTTGGAAGAGAAAGATGTTTGATATTCTCCGGGGGGAGAATCTCTGACACATCTTCAATAATGTAAACACATGCTAGGTACGAAGGTACCCACTAATAATTGAAAGGGGCCCTAATGTACAAACACAACCCATCAATGTGAAAGATGTGTTGATGTCGAACACTAACAAGGATCATTCGGTCAAGGCCTAATGATGATCAGCCTTGCCGAATGCGAAATGACCGCCAATGAGGCTAATGAACATCAAGGTGCTCCTCTTCTGTGTTAATTACTCTAAAAACAGCAATCTAAGCAAACAGATCAGATCTAGATTACTTTACTGGAATTAACTGTTTCTTGCAGCAGAAACTAGAAAAGCAATCACATATGCACAATTATTGTTCTGCTCTTCTAAATCAGTTCATCATTCAAATATCTTCAGAACTTACAAGAGCTCTCTCACTAGGAAAATGACTCTAAGAAATACAAACAAAACTAAAAACCCACAAATCACCTCAATTGCTGCCCCCCGAGACTGTTGTACAGCCTGTATTGTACGACCTGCTATTGTACAGATCCGTACGAATCTGTTGTATGGATCCGTACGGATCTGTTGTACGACCCTATTATACGGATTCACGCGTGCAGCTGATCTGCCCACACGTGCGACCTGCTGAAGCTGTGCGGCCTGTTGGTAATTACTGGCTGGTCTTCTCTGTTGAATCCTCCAACTGAGATCTTCTCACCAATGGCTGATTTTCTCACTTACTCACGTGACTTGGGAATAAATGTTCTTTGTCTTTGTCCTTTTCCCTCTCTGTCTTTTAAAATTTTGACTTGAGCCAAATCCCTAATCTCAACGGTCGGGATCTAACTATGAAATCAATGGCTCTCTTTTAATTAAATCACTAAGGACCCAACTTAGGCACTTTATTAATTAAAATTCACTTTAATAAAAAGACGTTCACTTTATTAATTAATTGATAAAGTGAACTCTAGAAAAAACATAGGATACATTAAATGACAATTTCCACAAGTAGACACCGTTGCCACTAACACTCCCTCTTAGCGAGGAAGGTATTCTCCACCACTCTATGCTTGTCTTGAAAGAAGACGAACTTGCCCTTCACCAAGGGCTCGGTGAAAATGTCTACCAATTGCTCATCTGTAGGAATATATTGGAGCTTGACTACTCCTTTCAGCACCCTATCTCCGATGAAGTGGTATATGATCTCGATGTGCTTTGACCTGTCATGAAACACTGGATTCTCCGAGAGTTTTATGCAACTCTAGTTATCGTAGTGGATTGTTGTCGGCTCAAGCTCCTAACCAAACAATCCTATGAGTATCTTAAGAAACCAGATGGCTTCACAACTAGCTAGACTAGCCGCCATGTACTTGGCATCATCTGAACTCGGTGCTACTGAGGTTTGCTTCCTGCTGAACCAAGAAATGACTGCTGACCCCAAGCTGAAGCAGCACCTAGAGGTGCTCTTCCGATCTATATCACTTCGTACCCAATATGAATCTGACTAGACCTGCAACCTCACACCACCTCCACCAAGGTACTACAATCGATATCCTACTATGTTCTGCAAGTATCTAAGCACATGCTTTAATGCAACCCAATGAACCTCCCTCGGTTCCACCAAAAACTGGCTCAAGGTGTTAATAGCAAAGCAGATGTTTGGTCGTGTGTTGACCAGATACATCAATGAGCCAATCAATTATATGTACTATCTAGAGTCTGCCAACTCTGAAGCTGAAAAATCAATCTTCTTCAGGTTGGTCAACATTTGAGTGGCCATCGGTCTACTATCCTCCATCCTGAATCTCTTCAAGATCTCTAAAGTGTACTTCCCATGTCTGAGGAAGATCTCGCCCAATCGCTACCATACCTCAAGTCCCAAAAAGTAATGCATTGGCCCAATATCCTTCATCTCAAATTCCGACGCCAAGTCTAACTTGCATCCTGCAATCAACCTCTCTACACCTGTCAGAATGAGATCATCCACATACAGCACTAAGATGAGGGGCTCAGATCCAACCAGCAAGAAGTATAGGTTGGGATCTGCCTCACTCTTGGTGAAGCCCATGCCCTGCAGAGAATTTTCGATCATGGAGTACTAGGCCCTAGGCACCTATTTGAGTCCATACAGGGCTTTCTTCAGCCTGCATACATGCGTCTCTCTGTCATGGATCTCAAACCCCTGTGGTTGCTCGATGTAGACCTCTTCTTCGATGACTCTATTGAGGAAGGTGGTCTTCACATCCATCTGATGGATGCTCCACCCCATCTCAGAAGCTATAGAAAGCACTGCTTGAATAGAGGAGTATCTGGCTACAGGAGCAAAGGTCTCCTCGTAGTCTACTCCCTCTTTCTAAGAGAATCCTCGAGCCACAAATCTCGCCTTGTACTTCTCCACACCACCATTTGTTGCATGTTTTATCTTGTATAGCCACCTAGAAGTCACCACCGACATTCCCACTGGACTCGGCACAATCTCCCAAAAATCATTCCTCATGATGGAGTCGTGCTCCTCCACCATGGCATCTATCCACACCAGTTGGTTGGTTGCTTCCTCAAAGTTGGAGGGATCTGAGTCTATAATGTTGGTCATCAAAGCCATATACGTCGAAAACTTCCGAGGAGGCCTGCTCTCTCGAAATGTGGTCTAATGAAGCTCAACATGCTCCCGAGCATCCGGCAAGGTCTGTTCAACCCACCTAGGCCTCCTGACTACTCCTCATCCTCCTCTGAAGTCTGGCTCCTGCAATGGAAGTCTCTACTCTCGGTTCATCCTTTAGGTCCACCACTTGTGGTCCCTCTGCAACTCTGGGTAGATCCTAAGATTTCCTACATGCCAAGTTCTCCTCGAACTTAACATCTTGGCTCACCACTGTCCTCTATTGATCTATCAAGAAGACTCTATAGGCCTTTGAATCCTCGTTGTAACGCACCAAGATGCCCCTCTCTCCTGAGGGCTACAACTTTGTCCTCTTCCCCATAGGGATGTGGATATAGACTGGACAACCAAAAATCATGAGATGTCCTATCTCAGGTCTCCTTCCTGTGAATGCTTCCTCTAGTGTTTTATCCTCCAATATCTGGTGTGGGCTCATGTTCTGCAAATACATAGTTGTGTTGCATGCCTCAGCCCACAAAAACAAAGGCAAACTCTGATCGTGGATCATGGTCTTCACCGCACTGATGATAGACCAGTTTTTCCTCTCTACAACACCATTCTGCTGCAGGTTGTAAGCCACATTCTTCTCCCTCTTGATCCATGCCTCCTTGCATAAATCAGAGAACTCATTTGAGGTGTACTCACCCTCATTGTCTATCCTCAACACCTTGATCTTCCTTCCTATCATGTTCAACACCTAAGCTTTGAACTCTTTGAAATGACTGAAGACCTCATCCTTGGTCTTCATGAAGTACATCCAAGTCTTCTTGGAGAAGACCTCAATGAAGGTCACATAATAGGATGTGCCCTTCACTGAAGCAACTGACATAGGCCCACCAACGTCAGAATGTATCAGATCCAAAATTCCTTTGAATCGAGTCTTACTGCTAGGAAATGATGCCTTGGCATTCTTTCCAAGAGCACAGCCTCTGCACACCCCCTGATGATCCAGACTGAAGTTTGGAAGACCAATGACCATCTGCCTCAAGAATGGTAGAGATTTGTTATGGGGATGTCCCATCCTCTTGTGCCACAACTCACACAAGCTCTCACTGGTGTGCATCAATGCCTGAACAGGTTGGCCCTAAAGTCTATATAGGTTCCCATCCCAAACTCCAATCCTCAAAGCAGTGTCTGGACTGGATCCCTCTAGCCAAATGAACACCTGCCCCCTCTGGAAGTTAACCACATAACCTTTGTCCTCCATGACTGAGATGGAAAAAAGATTCTTCTTTAGGCCAGGTACATAAAGTACCTCCTGGGCATCAAAGGATCCTCTTGACTCAAGCTGGAACTACATTGTCCTCTGACCCCTCATTGCATACTTGGCATTATTGCTATAAGCTCTATGTGGAGCTCTAAGTCTTCCTCTGATAAACTGATGAACAATTCTCTAGTCTCTGTCATGTGGCGGGATGTACCACTATCTAAGTACCATGCACTCTTGGGAGTAGTGCTGGTAGAAAGGCAAGACACAAGTGAAAAATCAACCTCAAACTTTGATGTGAGTTCACTCAACTGTGTCTATGTTGCCACTGCAACTATCTGCGTCTTCCCCTTTCCTTTCTTTCTCTGTGGACACTAAGAAGCAAAGTGGCCATTCTTATGGCAAATGTAACATTTGATCTTGCTCATGTCTCTCTTCTACCCAGACTGTTATCCCTCTCTCTGACTATCACCCTTTTTGACAAAAAATTTCCCTTTGTCTTTCCTGGTTTTGCTGACAAGGGCTAAGTTTCAATCTCCTCCTCCTCCCTGCTTGTCGGACATGGACTCCTTCCGAGTCTCCTCCTGGATGCAGTCATCCCAAAGTCTCTCCCACTTGGAAAGATGCTCCCAGGCACAGATGCCCATGATGAACGGTTCTCGAGACTTGGTGAACCCATTCAGAGCAACAGTAACTAGCTCTACCTCCAGGACTGTCTCTCCAATAGCTACAAGCTAGTCACGAATCTATGTGATCCTCATAAGGTAACTAGTAACATTGTCAGAGTGGGTCATTCTACATTCTCTGAGTTTGGTTTTGAGAATCATTTTCCAACTCATATTATCACTCTGGAAAAGTGGTACTAGGGCATCAAACATGTCCTTGGAACTAGCCTTCTCTGCCACATGTGGAATCAGAGGATCTTTGATACCTTCCTCCCTACATCCCACAAGGGGATCCCGTCCTCTTGAGTCACCATTGTTGACCCCTAGATTTTCACCCTTGAAAATCTTGAGGGTTAAGAGCCAGCATGCATTATTTTGGTTGGCATTCTAAGATTCTCCCAGAGTTTAGCACTTGTGTTGAGCAAAAGGTTGGTTCCGATCAGAAACAGGTATATCATCGGTACATGGTTGTTTGGTTCAGAGTTAGAGTTAGCTTGGTTTCCCATGCATTTGAGAGAGATGCTTACGTACAGCAGGTGTCCCTACTTTTTAGGAGATACAAGTTTGAGCAGGTCTCTTGACAGTTTGGAGTAGTTCTGAGCATACATGGATGGTCCTTGCATGACTCTAGGTCCGATAGCACTTTTCCGAGCAACATGCAAGAACTTTCTATTTTTAGCAATTTGAGCTCAAGCCCCAAGATTCAAATTCTAAGCACACATTATGGATCCTTGAGACATTCTGAGTCTTTTGGACCTCTTCTGGGATGATTTGTCACAGATTTCTATTTTTAGCAGGTTGAGCACCAAGGCCCGCATGTCAATTCTGATTGCATATTATGATTCCTTGCAGAAAATCGAATCCAATGAGTATAATATTATTGACATGCAGGAACTTTCTATTTTTAGCAATCTATTTTTAGACATTGGACACATGGCAATGGTCTCCTAGTCATCCCGAATGATTCTGGAAAGTTTGGAAGAGTTTCGACGAGTTTTAAATTTTCAGGATCGGATGACTACTTTTGGAAACTTCTATTTTTAGCAGTGGTCGTGGCAGGCTCAGAATTCTGCCATTTTGGTAAAGTTTCAGGGTGATGTGGCATCTGCATGGCATTATTTGACCAAGGGCACATTTTCCAAGGCATAAGCGTTAAATGAGTTAATTAATATTGGAGGGCATATGGATGAGGTGGCAAGTGAACTTGGGCATGATTGAACTAATTAGGGCTTAGTCACCATTTATTTCCCGTCAACCGCCATAAAACCACTTTACCCATGTCCTTTCTCTCTAAACCTATACATATTACTTCCCCTATCCTCCTTTCCCAACTCATACATATCTCCCTCACATGCATGTCTTTATGTTCACGTCATCATCCACTCATTTGCACCTGATCTGCATGCTCCCTTTTTCCTAGCACATGCTCTCTTGGTCATCACTCCCTCCACTCGTGTGTTAGCTCCCTTACTCCATGCTTGCATCTCCCTTTGACCTAGCGCATGACTCATGGCTAAATTAGGCCTTCCTCCACACATAGTAAACTCATACATTGACCATCTCTCATGCACATCACTCATCACATGTGCGCATTAAACACTCATTCCTCTCACCCTCTCCTACCATTCTCCTTTCTCCTCATGCGCATCTTCCATAAGACTAGTGCGCATCTCCCTTTTCCACACGCCTTCCTCTCCTTCACTCCCTATTCTCATGCGCATGTCATCCATACTCTCTCATGCACATACTTTCATTCTATCGCCTCCTATGCGCCATGGTTACCTCCTCTTGTAGATGTGCGCCCTTGGATCTATATATTGGATGGTCGGCAAGAGTTATTGGTCGGACTTTTGCAGCAGCTAGTACACTCTTCTCTCATTCCTCTATCTCATTCTTTAGTCTAGTTACTCTCTATTTGAGCAAAGTGATCATTGTATTGGTTGTGGACTGTCATTTGTGGCACAACCAACCCTCTTGCAAGCCTATTAATAAAGAAGTTTAGTGTTTGTGTTCGAACTTTTCTTCTTGCTGGTACTTTGTTGATTTTGCAATTAGATTAGTGACTTTTTTACTATTTGTTATGGTTTAATCGATTTTTTGAGTAGTTTCTTTCTTATTTCCTCTATGTGCTAACCCGCAGGATCCCTCCAAGCAAACAAAACTACTTTTCCCCATGTTTTGAACAGAATTAACACGCTGTCCAAGACATTACAGCCGCTTAATTTTGTCTTATTTTGCAGAAAATCAGACTTAGGACAGCAGCAAATCACCCGAGGGACTCCCCCCTGAAACTAGCAAGCACCAGCCCAAACGGAGAGGGGT
>ML791699.1:397132-415546 GCA_009831015.1 Picea engelmannii | reverse complement strand
AGCCCTAGCGAGAGCTCCAGCTTGTTGGCCACGAAAGCAGCGAGGCTGTAATAACCCTTGGCCTTCAGCCACGGCAGCTCCTCCCACTTGGAAGCCGACGGAGGAGGCTTCGCACTTCTCAGAAAATCACGGTTAGAAATAGCGTCCATGACTGCAAGAAAACGGTCCACGTCTTCAACTAGATCCTCGGCGACGGTAAGGGAATCGAACCGGGTACATTCTGGAGATGGAAATTCGCCTTCTGTGGAGCTGAAAAGCCTGAGGCTTTCCGTTAGAATTCGCTCTGCCTCGTTGTCGGAGTTAACCCTGGCCAGAAGGCCCTTGGCTTTTCTGTAGCAAAGGCTGGGAAGCGCATCGTCGTCGACCTGGGGTTTGAACCCGTGCCTGTACTTGCCACGGTCGTTCTGCGCGACGAGGACGTCTGGAAGCAGAATGAAGAATCCTGGCCCGTCCGTTTGAAGGCGGGCGTGCATTTGTAGCACAATGGCGAGCCACGATTTGTCTACCGTTGTCAAGGCGGCTTGCCGTTGCTCTGCGGTGAGGGAGGACATCCATTGAACAGCATTATTCCGAAACTGGGATTTCGAAGGTTTTGAGTTCGAAGTCGAGTGATAGAGGGCCACATGGTCTGCTAGTGAATCTACCAACTGTTTTGAATTTGAATCCATTGTGACTGCCGATCTTCTGCTCCTACGTTCAACTGTGATCTTCCTGCTCCTGTGCTCTGATGTTTTCTTCTATACAATTTTCAGTTTCTCCGTCACTTGTGTTCTGTTTGTTTATATACGTATGGATAAATATCTCTCCTCGAAGTCTCATTGATCAGTCTTTTGCTCCGTGTTTGGCTACCCTGGACTTTCAAACAATAATAATAATGACTGTCAGTGTTCGCAGTGACTTCCAATTTTGATTCACCTAATAATCCAGTTTTAAGGTTACTGGTCAATCTAAACAGCAAATTGGTACCAATATGATAACTATATTAATTAACATGATAGTTTGATATAGCTTTACATTCAATTTATTTTATTTTATTTTGTTAATAGGTAGAATTTTATTTATTTCCAATCTTTTTGTTATGTAGTTATATGTATTATCCTAGGAAGACTAACTCTTAACAGTTATAAATATCTCAAATTTAAATATTTTCTTCATTTGAGTTTCTTACTAGAAGTGGAGTGTGTACACAAAATGTTTTAAGAGTTATAAACCTTTTAAATTTATTGATCATGTAAATATTTTCTTCATTTGAGTTCCTTATCAAAGGTGGAGTGTCTACATAAAATGTTGGGATCTTTCTAAACTCCAACACAATTCATATCCAAAAAATTTATTACAACTATTTTTGTATGTTGATTTATTTTGTTTTCTTAATATTAATTTTTTTTTCAATTTTACATTACTCATTTGAACTTTTTTCATCTTAGGTTATTAATGTTAGGTTAAACATCTCATTTGTAAAATGTGTCACAACCTCAAATGATTCTTTTATCGAGTTCCATTCCCATTAGTTGTTTTGGTGCTTTGAGGTGGTCATGGCGATCCACAAAGATAGAGACTTTGTCATTTGAATCTTGTTAACGGAAAGACATTAGGCATTAAGACCTACAAGCGATGACCATATGGTGTCAACTACATATTGGTTGGGTCACGTTCAACTTTGATGGTGCATGTAAAAGCAATCTAGGTTTGGCAAGGGTAGGAGGTATTTTTGGAGTATAAAGGAGTTACTTCTTAGTCTTGTCCTTTAGTTTTTAGGTAAAAAATCTAACAACCAGACAAAGTTTGAATCTCTAGCTTTGGGTTGAGCCACAAAAGTTGTCACAAGCTTCATATCATGTATTTGGCCAACAAGGTACTAATTGAACCCAAACACTACCTTACAAATAAGCTCGAGAGCCCATTAATGTAAATTTCACACTAAACTACAAATAAGCAATATCTCTTAAAGAAATTACATGAAGTATTTTACTTAAGATTATCAACTCAACAAACAAAAAGGAGTGGAAATAACAACTTAACGCTTGTCTTTCTAAATATTAAACATGACATATGGTTGTCACGAACCAATTTACCACTTGCTTCTAAGCCTCCCGTGTGAACACCAACCTTGAGTTAGACTATGAGGTAACAAGGGTAGGCACTACAAACTTATCCACTCTCTCTCTCTTTATGAAAAATCCATAAGATAATGCAATAAGGTTCAAGCTCGAAGAGCAATTCCATAAATAGCTAGCATGAATCCCTCAACAATCATATCGATGCATATTCCAGCATCACCCACTACAAACAACGATCTAACTCTTTGTGGATTAAGAGACAACGTGAGATGCAACCTCTGCACCGCCATGAACTTCTCACTAACAATTTATAACCAACATGAAGTCCAACAACATATGGATACTAATAACAATGAGTAAAGACAAGCCTTCAAATCTCAATTAAGGGTATAAATGAATGGAAAAAACATATGCATAAGAAGAAGAGATGTCAAAACTTAATCAAAACAACATTCATAGTGGTGCCACCTTACACTTGAATGTAGAAAAGATCAAGGATGTGACTCACGTGTTTTGGGAATGTTCTACATCTTTCATGGGTAGAGGAGGACTTGAAAAGAGAGCACACAGTTTACTTGAATTTTCCATTCTTACTCTCTTTTTGTTGCTCTTGTAACATCATATCCCCCTTTAAATGTTCACTTTATATTAGTTTTGATTTGCATATTACAATAATCTTATGCCATAACTTGTATTTTATCATTTGAAGGAGGAAGGGAGGGACAACATGTATGGTGGTGGAGAATCATCTGGAAATTAAGATGTCCTTCAAAAAACAAATTTTTAATGTGGTTGATTTTAGACAATAGGGATCCCACCTAGGAAGTGCTACAGAAGAAAAACTCCAATGGACCTAGTTGGTATAGCTTATGTCAACAAGCAAAAGAAACCATTGTACATTTAACTGTGGCTTGTCCTTATAGAAAAGAGGTATGGAAAGAGGTGGAAAGAATGATTGAATTAAGAAATGCCTGGGAATGTGAAGACATAGAAGAAACATTTAGATCATGGTATGCAAAAACGGATACAAAGAAGATCAAAGCCCTTCCTATTAACATAGCTTGGGGAGCTTGGTTAGCCAGGAACCTGAAGTTGTTTGAAATAAATAAGACTTTACCTCTTAAATGTGTTGTCCATGGACTAAATATATTAAATGCTTTCCCACAGAATGAAGATAAACAAAACATTCATGAGCTGAAAGAAGAGGTCATTGAGAAAGATATCCCATAGGCATACTTTGATGGTGCCTTGCAAGGAATCCCCCCTAGGGGAGGATCAAGAGGAGTTTTATATTCATCTTCAAAACATTGCATTTATTTCAAAGGGATAGATCAAGAAACTTATAATTGCATGCCTCTCAAATAAGTTTTGAGGTTGGCTCAAGAGTTTGGTGCATCACAAATTCAAATATTTGGTGTCTCACTCCTAGTTATTCAACGGTTGCGCAATGAAACAACATTGAGAAATTTTACTTTACAACCATCGTATGATGATGTGCAACTTCTATTGGCAGTGTTGTCCCAAATCTCTTTTGTCTCACATATATAGGGATGGGAACAAGATAACAAATGGACCATCAAAAAATGGATTATGATTGGATAGAGAAAGTTGGATTATATCGATACTCCACGATGGGCACACAATTGAGTATACTCATGAACCTTAGCTCTAATTATATACTACAATAAAAAAAATTGGTTAAGTTAGAGGACAGTTTCAGGTTTATAGTTTGAACGATGTAACTTTCATGGCTTTTGTGATAGGAAACAAACTTAATATTCATGCTATAATTTTATTGTTATGCTTAAAGAGGTAGGTATAAAAAATTGTTTTGTTAAGTAACTTTAGTGCACTTTTGAATGCCTTTGGCATATGACTATGTAATTTTGTTTATATTTAATAAAGTTGTAAAAAACATTCTTTAAAAAAAAACTTTTATTTTATCCTCAAACAAGCAACTTCATAAATATAGAATATCTCAATTAATCTTTTATCATTTTCAATGATCATTAGTCTTGGGATCTTCACTAAGAAATTAACTACATACATAACATGTACAATACATGCATTTTTAAATACCCTTGCCAAGTCCACATGAACTTCTAAGCTAAGATGACTTATTTGCATATCAAATTATGTACAACTAGGGATAACAAAATGGGATATTACCTTCTCCTCTCCCTTGGAAAAGCACTAGATTTAGTGTGACTTTGTTTTTAACTAGTTGCAAGAATGCAAAGTATTGCCCTTGCTCTTGAATGTCTTCAAAGTAAAGCATGTGCAATTTATTCCAATAGCATTTCACCTTATTGATCCTAACCATAAACAATGTCATCATTATGCCATACATTTGTCTTCTTGTTAGCTTTGGTCAACTTAAAGGAATTGCAATATATGACATATATTATTTACCTTGCATTCCCAACCACTTACAAGATCATCATTATATTAGCAAAGCTTCTTCCTTGTCAACTTCAACTCACACCATCTCTTCTTTACTTTGTAACAAATTATGGCATTAATCTCCTCTTCTCTTGTGCTGATGAAATTACAAGAAAAAAATAATGATATAATAAATGATAACATCTAGGAGCTATGCAACACTTGTCTTTGAATGTAGTGAAAATAATTTCATAGTATATTACTCATGTTGGGGACAATGAAGGCAATATTGGCTTGCCAATCTATCATTCTTGACATTGTCCTCCTTGAAAAGGCACTTCTACAATACAAGGCTATAGTGTCGTAACTTTCCTCCTTGACAAGGCACTTCTACAATACAAGGCTATAGTGTCGTAACTTTCCTCCTTGACAAGGCACTTCTACAATACAAGGCTATAGTGTCGTAACTTTGCATCATTGATGTCCTTTTTTTCAAACGAGAAATTAACTCGATTTATATTAGAGATATAAATCATTTACATCACAAGCAGCCATTACAATTCGTCCCGGAGACCCAGCCGGATTTGACCTCAAGACCTCCTCCCAACACTTGGAGAAAGGTACTTGTCATTACCAACCGCGCTGTCTCACGGGACAAGCATCATTGATGTCCTATTAACATTGGTTGAGTCATTTTTCCGTAGCATGCATCATTAATTTGTGTCATCCAATGTGTCGTTTTTTCATCATTATACAATGCAAAACACTCTAGACGTAAAAACATATTTCACATATTCACATTGTTATTATGTCTTCTTGCATCGACTTTTGCATTGTGTGATGACATAAAACACAATGCAAGATAAATGTTGGGATCTTGTTTGCATTATTATTGTGTTTTTGATAATGTAAACATGTCAAATCGTGTTACAACGCAAACATGACACCTAATAAATACTTTATAACAAAAGCTAAAAGCTAATTTAATCATAATTTATTATTGTTAAGTATAATCAAATACTAAATTATAAGAGCTTTAAATTAATTTATTAGTTACTCGTGTATTATTAATTAATAAAAATTAGTATATTTAATTAATAATATTTTTATTATTATTAAACATAATTTAATAATAAACTATAAGAAATTAAAAATATTTTTTGAATAATTATCATTGTTATTTAATTATTAAAAATTATAATAATAATAATAATATAATTTTAAGGGCACGACCAAGCCAAACACCAAATTGGTGTATGAGATCTCATTGTTTATGGGACAAAGAACCCCTCTACACAGTTTAGTTGGGAAATATATGTTGAACAATAAAACTTAATATAACTAAATGCACAAGTAATGAATATTTTTTGTCAAAAAATAATAATTGAGGGTTGTTTGTTATTCAAAATGTATAATGAACCTGAATGAAACTATAATATTCATAAATATTATATAAATATAATAAATATATTATAAATATAATAATAAATAATATATTAGATAATAAATATAATAATGCATAATAATAAATACATAGTATAACTTTTTCTATTTATATGTGGTGATTGGTGAAATTCATTGATTATGTAATTAATTTTACATATTGAAAGACGTGAAGGGAGCAATAACACTTCAATTTTATCAACCAATTAGAAATGAAAAACACAAATATTTTTATTATATCCAAAAATATATATTTGTTTTCCTATGTTAAACATTACATTGCATACACAAATTTATGGTAAAAGGCAAATTAATGTCGCATCAATGTCACATCAAAAGCAAACTCATTTCTATAATCCCATGACATGAACTAATAATAATGAATAAAGAAAATCCTTCAAATCTCAATTAAAAACATTCAAGCATATACAAATGGAAAAAACATATGAAAAAGGCATAGCAAAACCTAAAGCATTCAAGTACACATGAATGGAAAAAACATATGAAAAAGGCATGGCAAAACCTAAAGCATTCAAGCATATATGAATGGAAAAAACATATGAAAAAGGCATGGCAAAACCTAATAAAGACAACATTAGTAATGGTGTCACCTTGCACTTGAATGTAGAAATGATCAAGGATGTGACACATGTTTTGGGAATGTTCCACGTTTTCCATGGGTAGAGGAGGACTTCAAAGGATAAACATATAGTTTATTTGAATTTCCCCTTTTTGCTACTCTTGTCACATTGTAGCCTTCTTTCAATGTTCATTTTATATTAGTTTTGATTTGCATATTACAATAAAGTTTATTCCATAACTTGTATTTTATCATGTTGAAGAAGGAAGGGAGTGACAACAAGTATGGTGGTGGAGGATCATTTACAAATTATGATGCTTTAAAAAAAACAAAATTTTATGTGGTTGATTTTAAATAACAGGGCTCCCATTTAGGAGGTGCGACATAAGGAAAACATTAGTGGACCTAGTTGGTGTTGCTTATGTCAATAAGTAAAATAAACCATTGTACATTTAGTTGTGGCTTGTCCTTATAGAAAAGAGGTGTGGAAAGAAGTGGAAAGAATGATTGAATTAAGAAATGCTTGGGAATGTGAAGACATAGAAGAAACATTTAGAACATGTTATGCAAAAAATGATACAAATAAGATCAAAGCCCTTCCTCTTAACATAGCTTGGGGAGTTTGGTTAGCTAGGAACCTAAATTTGTTTAAAGGAAATGAGACTTTACCTCTTAAATGTGTTTTCCAGACACTAAATATATTAAATGCTTTCCCACAGACTGAGGATAAACAAAACATTTATGAGTTGAAAGAAGAGGTGATCAACAAGGATATCCCATGGGTGTAATTTGATGGTGCCTTGCATGGAATCCCTCCTAGGGGAGGATCAAGGGGAGTTTTATATTTATCTTCAAATCATTGCATTTATTTCAAAGTCGGGATAGATCAAGAAACTAATAATTAATGTGAATTGACGACTCTCAAATTAATTTTGTTGCTGGCCCAAGAGTTTGGTGTATCACAAATTCAAATATTTGGTGTCTCACTCATGGTTATTCGATGGTTGCACAAGGAAACAACACTAGGGAATTTTACTTTACAACCATCAATGTATGATGATGTGCAACTTCTATTACCATCTTTCTCCCAAATCCCTTTGTCTTACATATCTAGGGATAAGAATAAAATAACATATGGACTATCAAAAGATGGATTAGGACTAGATACATATAGCTAGATTATATCCATACTCCAGGATGAGAACACAACTAAGTATACTCATGAACCTTGGCTCTAATTGTTGATGTTTTGACAACATCGGGAAGACATTCTCTCAGATTAATTATTAATTATTAATAATATTATTAATATATATAATAATAATAATAATAATAAAATAGTTGTTATAATTATTAGAGACACATCCTTTCATGGATGGTCACCATATGTGTCATTAGGTTCTCTATATATTTGGCACATTCATCATTGTAACAATGAATCCATCACATCATCTCATATAATCTCTCATATATAAAAATTCAACATGGTATCAGAGTGGGATTGGGCTTAACTCCCTCATAGGAGGGCCCGAGAAAATGAGAGTAGAGTAAAATGTTGGGAGTGTTTATGGAGTTGTTACAATCTCTATGTACAACATATTTACGTTTTACTCCTACCTAAATTATAGAAAGAATTCCATAAATTATGGTGGGCAATAATTTCTAGTAAAAATGTCTAATTACCTAAATATGAAGAATGCACTGCATATTTGCTTCTACCTATATTTATGCAAAGAATCGCATGAATTATGGAGGAACAATTTAACAAAGTCAAATACTATGTGGATGGATTATAACCATGTTAATCTTTGGGTAGTTATGGGAGGTATTCTCCAACTATTTATAAGAAAGAGAAATTAATTTAATTTTCAAAAAGACACGTCTCTCTGGATCAATTTAATATTACTATTAAAAACCACTTGAAAGACACAACAATAGACACACATATTTTTTCTCTCTCACACGTGGGAAGTGATATAAGGAAGAGACTGAAGTTTCTAAGTAGTTGAAATTTTTTTAGTGTAATTACTTAGTGATGTTCTAGAGTTTACTAAAGAGATGTTTTTTTTTGTTCTTGTTTCTTGTTCCGGGCAAGTCACCGGTAATAGCTTTGAGAAGGAGCCATAATCGCGGTCGCAGGAAGCAATATGAAGCATGTAATACCCTTGTTTCCCCCAGCTTGTAAATATAACTATAACTTGTCAAAAGACTATGGCAAACCGAATATGTGTGAATGTTGGATTTGATGAACCTTTTTGTTATAAAAGGTAATGTATGTATTTATGTTATTAATTAAAATAGATAGTGTTGCATAATTATTGAAGGGGGTTTGCCAAGGTAGATCATGATGTTGTGAGAGAGATGGTGAGGGGAACCAACAATGGTTGAGATGACCCCCACCAGACCAGTACCTTACTAGATTTAAATTGCTTAGACCCAGAACAGTCCTCTGACCCAGAAATAAATTACCAGTCAGGCTGGTAGTTGGGAAGCCCTCCTCAAGAGTTAATGAGGAGATGGGAAGAGTACCTACCTGAAAGACTTCCTGACCTGACCATGAACTAGGGATTTAGACCCACACAATCTTGTTGAGGAAGGAAAGAAAAGAAGGGATGGGTGGGCAAAGGCATATTTGCGAGGAAGATGAGTCGAGAGACTAATCTCCCAAAGAGAGAAGAGTTCTTGCAGCTCTCTTGTTCAGAGGAGAACTGAGAAACAAATTTGTTTTGGGTGCAAGAAGTCATTGGCAGCGTTTTCAGTCCAAGCTGATAAAAGGGGCTGCAGAGAAGACGAGTGATTGTGGAAGTACTCATTGCAGACCCCCTTGCTTGGTAGAGAGAAAATCGTTTTGCCAAGTTCTCATGGGAGGAGGAGAGTAAACTCTGTCCCTGGCTGTCATTGAACAAGAAGAAAGAGTCTTTCTCAGAGCATCATGGTCTAGCTAGGGGGTGGCCAGTGGTAAATTCATTCAAAAGTGGTTGTGCCTACAGTTGGGTGGAAATAGGCACCCCTCTCAACAGTTGTTTCACAATTCTGGTTTCTGATAAGTATTTTTATACTTTGTGAACTTGAATGGAAGTGATGGTTGAATGTATGTGTTTATGGTTAAATTTTACAGTGTTTGATAAATCATTAGATGTGATTATTATTCTTCTGTAAACTTTTGTATTTACATGGTTTTTGTTTGCCTCTACTTAGCAGGAGGAGAACTATTAGACATGGGTCTTTAAAAGAATTTAATAATAAGTTTACGATTTATGTACTTGTTGGAAAACCCTTAGGGAAATCTTCCCAAGGAATGATTTTGTAATATAGGAGTCGGTGTAGACTTCGCTGGAACACCTCAGTCATATTGACCCCTCAATTCACCCTTAGCAGGTCACTAAGTTCGAGCTCCGTGGAAGGAGGGTGCCTCCTTCAAACCCTTCACATGTGTGATCGAGGGCTCGGGTCCACGGTTCTAACCAAATCACGGCCAAGTGTTGAACGTGCAACCTTGAGAGTTATCAGAGGATCCATAGGACCAAGACCTTAGAAACCTTCGCTAGGCCCAAAAGGAGATAAGCTATCTTTAGCTTCAGAACTCTGAGAGTTCGGAGCTCTGAGGCACTATGACTTTACAACCTTCAAAACCAACCAAAGGCAACCTGCTGGTTCGGTTACCAGTGAGGTTGACTAACATCTGGTGGTTTCCCTAACCGTGACCATGGGATTTGACCCAATGTTAAATTATGACCCACTTATCGGTCGCGAAGTAACGCAAGCCGTAGATTTGAGGGTATTTGGAATCCTCCATGATCGTTGGATCTACACCGCAGTGAGTCTGGCGTTAACCACTTCGGGAGAACGGAGGTGTCATAATTCCAAAACCCCTGAATGTAAAAATTGTGAATTAATGCGAGTCGTAGATCTGAAGACCCTAGGGGTCTTTCTTGACCATTAGATCTAAGTCATGGTAAGTCCGATGTTGACCACTACGGGAGAAAGGGAGTGTTAAGCAAGTGAAACCCTCGAACGTCGAACTTGCGAAGTGATGAGAACAATAGATCTGAGGACACTTCGGGATCTTCCCTGACCGTTGGATCAACACCGTGGTTAGTCTGGTGTTGACCACTCCAAATGAAAAGGAGTGTTAAGCAGAAGGAACCCTCGAACGCTGAAGTCATGAAGTAACATGAATTGTCGATCTGAGAATGCTTCAGGATCCCTCCTGACCATCGGATCTAGACCGTGGTCAGCCTTACATTGGCCACTCTGGGAGCAAAGAGGAAATTACACAGCGGATTCCCCGAACACCGAAGTTACGAAGTAATGGAGGTCGTAGATCTATGGATCTATGTGGACACATATTGACTACGAAATCTAAGGGGCGTTGGAAGGTTGTTAGTCTGGAGTGAAGTGGCACACTGACGTCACCCAGGGTGACGTGGACCCATGTTCAACGTGCCACGTGTCACCTTGATTCGTGCTTTTCACAAACCTTATGTGCTCACTAGAACGTGACACATGTCACCCACTGATGGGGCCACATGTCACCTCTGCTTTGTCGTGTGTCACCCCCTAGCACATATTCGTTTGGCCTATTAGCGGGTGGAGTACTTGGGACCCACCTATCCTTGCCTCTACATTTAATACACCATCACGTAAGAGGGTAGACCCTTCGAGAGTCCGAAGTTTTGGGGTGTAGTATCTTAGATAAGTCGAAAGGGCTGAAGGCCAGAGCCACATGGCAAGATTTTAGGGTCCTTCAGGAGTTCGAGATTTCGGGACTCTGGAGGATATGCACATAGAAAGAAAAACGGGCGTTCAGTGCCGAAGCGTCGAACGTTGAATTCCCCTTAAACTTATGTGTTAAATGAGGATGAAGTTTCACCGTTGGATTTGATGGTGGATGGACTTCCACCATAGATGTAGGAACGTTGAGGAATCTCCGGGACTTCAGGGAACCTGGGATGGTATGAATGAGACGGACCTACGTGGGCGCCACGTGGCCCTTGACTAATATCGCCCAAAGAGATTTGGAAGAGTGTATCTCCCAATCCAGAGCTCAAATTTGAGCAGGGTAGCAGTTGTTAGATATCTCTTGATGAGTAGAAGAGGACAAAGATCCCGAGGAAAGGATTCAAGATAATTAAGGAAAGCGAAATTTTGATGCCCCATCCCTAAAAAGGGTACTTAGGGGTCAGGTGTGTTACAAAGCAAGACTATCCAGACATAGAGTTGTGCACATTCATGTAATGAAGAAGAAGAGGAGGTCATCACATGTAGAGGGAGCAGATGACTCCGAAGACTATAGAGCCTCGGAGGGAGTCAAGCTTCAGAGGGAGCATGTAGACTCAGAGTGGGATTGGTCTAAGAGAGAGTCAGTTACTTAGAGAATTTCATTCAGAAAGGATTCATGTTTAGGTACAGATTCAGATGGGAGAGATGTCCTCCGAGACAGAGAGACAAGAGGCTAGACCTTAAAGAGATATGAGACCTCCTAGAGATGATTCCCTTGTTTCAGTGAAGGAAGCCAATCATAAGAACAAGGAAGGAAACATATATAACAACCGGTATTGTAAGTCGTGAAGCAGCGTGGTTTCAGAAGTTTCTTGCAGGAATTCATCTGAGACATGATGCAGAAGGGAGTTGTGAAGCTTCAGTACACATCCACAGATGAGTAGAATCAGGCAAACATTCTCCCAGAGTGGCCATGTTGATTTGACTGAGGAGAATGATACATTCACTCACAAAATTAGTCATGTTGATTTGGCTAGTGGTGAATGGCCTAGGCGCAGTCTTTCTCCTTAGTCATGCCGATTTGACCAGGAGTGGAAAAGACTCAAGGTGCTAATGTTTCTCTAGGTGGCTGCATCGGGCAGACATTCTCCCTTAGGGGTCATGCTTATTTGACTGATGAGAATGATACATTCATTCACAGGATTAGCCATGTTGATTTGACTGAGGAGAATGATACATTCACTCACAGGATTAGCCATGTTGATTTGGCTAGTGGTGAATGGCCCGGGGCATTGATGTTCTCCAGCTATTAACATTGGGGAGAAATCCTCCCAGAGGGGCCATGCTGAATTGGCCGAGGAGCATGATACATTCACTCACATGATGGAATATTCCAGGTATAAAATAGTATGTAGAACATAAATAAATAGCTAGAAATGGCAGATGAATAACAATATAACCAGAACAACACCACAATAATACCAAAATGATACCAGAATAACACCAAAAAGAGAACTTTAATTACTGGGAGCAATGTTCACTTGCCTCTTCGAGGGGGAAACCTCCAACAGAGTAGAGCTCTATTACAATAATATCCAAGACAAAAATTTCCATACCCTCGACTCCTATTTATATTAAATATGTCTATCAAAAGAACCATCTAGAGGAAGATCCTTCTAGAAGTGGAAGCTTCTATTAGATCTTCTTACATTGGACGTATTCTTCCTTATTTCTAGGCCTTATTAATATTGAACTTTATTACATGGAAATATATTATTCTACCCATGTGAGGGGTTAGGTCCCTAACATGTCCTCCCCCTTAAAAACAACCTTGTCCTCAAGGCTTGAGATGGGGAAATTGTTGCAGAATGGTAGTTGGTTCCCAAGTGGCATCTGCTGGAGTTGTATCTTTCCATTGGACTAACACTTCCTTGATTGTTCGATGATGCAGATGACACTCACGCTGGTCGAAAAATTCTTATCGTTGTAGCCAAATGGAGACTTCTTCATCCAACTCAGGAAGGTTGGTTTGAGTTTGGCACTTAGTTCCAATCACCTTCTTTCAGCACGAAACATGAAAAACATGATGGAGCTTAGAATGAATGGGCAAAGCTAACTAAAAGTCCATCTGTCCCACACGCTTGAGAATGGTATAAGGACCATAAAATTTGGGCGCTAGTTTCTAACAATGGTCAACCTTGAGGGAATTTTGCTTGTAATGTTGCAGTTGAAGAAACACTTGATCCCCTTCTTCAAATTGAAGTTCAAAGTGACCTTGATTTGCTTGTTGCTTCATGTGATTCTAGGCCATGACCAAATTCTCTTTGAGGGTATGGAGAATATCCTCTCAAACTGTAAGTGTTTGGTCAACCGCTTGGACCTTCGAGACACCTGGCAAATATGAGAGAATTGAAGGTGGATTTTGTCCATATACCGCTACAAAAGGAGTCATGCAGGTAGTTGTATGGTACAAAGTGTTGTACCACCATTCAACTAACCATTGACCCCACTGATTTTGCCTTTCCGATGCAAAACACCTCAAATATGTTTCCAAACACTTGTTGACAACTTCAGTTTGACCATCAGTCTAGGGATGATAAGTTGTGTTGAGATGCAGTTGGGTGCCTTGTAGCTTGAACAATTCTTGCCAAAAATTGCTGGTGAAAGTTGGGTCGTGATCATAAACAATAGAATGTAGCATGCCATGAAGCTTGAAGACCTGATCCATGAACAATTGAGCCATAATGGATGCTATAAAGGGGTGTTGAAGAGCACAGAAATGAGCATACTTGGAAAGACTATCAACTACCACCATGATGACTAATTTATTGCCCGATTTAGGTAAGCCTACAATATAATCCATAGAGATATCTGACCAAATAACAGGTGGAATTGGAAGCAGTTGTAGTGTGCCAGGAGATTTGACTATTTTTCCCTTGTTGCGTTGACACACATTACATTCAGCCAGAAAATTACGAACGTCTTGTTTCATACCATCCCCCCCCCCCCCAAATAAAATAAAATAAAATAAAACAACGTTTGACCCAGTCATAGGTTTTTGGTAAACCTGGATTGCCCAGTTGTGGGTGTGGAATGAAGCTCATAAAGTACCATGGATTTAAGTTTTCACTGTTTACTTAAATACAAATGACCTTTGTATCGAATCTCATCATTGAGCCAAGAGTACCCTGGGGAAACTGGAGAATTGGACTGCAATTGTTGTATCAGATGCAGACTTTTGGGATCGTGTAGCCATTCATGGCGAACAACTTCAAGCCAATCTGGTACAATGAAGGAGAGAGAAAAAATGGACCCTTCATCTTCATATTTTTTGGAAAGTGCATCAACAACCACATTGTCTTTTCCTTTCTTTTAAATGATATCATAATCATATCCAAAGAGCTTAGTCACCCATTTTTGTTGCTTTGGGGAGGAAAGGCGTTGTTGCAGAAAATACTCGAGGCTTTGATGATCTGTCTTAATTTGGAAGCGTTGCTAGAATAGATAAGGGCTCAAAAGATACACAACATGCAGAATATCCAACATTTCCTTTTCATAGATTGATTTGCCCAAATTTCGCTCGGACAGTTGTTTGTTGGTAAAGGCTAAAGGCCGACCCTCTTGCATAAGGATAGCACCAATTCCTTTACCAAAAGCATCACATTCTAGGACAAAGATCTTTGTGAAATCGGGAAGGGCCAGGACCAGAGTGGTGCACATGGCCATCTTCAAGGTTTGAAAATCTTGAGCAGTTGTTGGAGTCCAAGTGAAAGAACTCTTTTTAAGGAGTACAGTGAGAGGTGCTGCAATATTTCCATAATTCTTAACAAACTTGTGATAATAACTTGTTAAACCTAGAAATCCATGCAAGCTTTTGAGATTGTTTGGGTGAGGCCAATCTTGCATAGCTTCAATATTTTTAGGATCCACCCTGACGTCGGCCTTGCAAACAAGATGACCCAAGTACTCGACTTCTGAGGTGCCAAAAGAAGATTTAGATTCTTTGAGGAAAAGTTGGTGTTGAGAGAGTAGATGGAGAACTTGATCCACATGAGCAAGATGGGTTGTCTAGGTTTTACTATAGATGAGGATACAATCAAAGAAAACTAAGACAAAATGATAGAGAAAAGGACGAAAGACATGATTCACGAGGCTTTGGAAAGTGGAGGGAGCATTACACAAGCCAAAGGGCATGAACAAAAACTCATAGTGGCCCTCATGAGTTCTAAATGCAGTCTTAGGAATGTCTGCCTCTTTCATACAGATCTGGTGGTAGCCACAATGAAGATCAAGTCTAGTAAAGAACTGAGTGCCACTCAATTCATCCAAGAGGTTATCGATGACATGAATGAGAAATTTGTCTTTAATGGTGAGTTTGTTGAGGGCGCGGAAGTCAGGACACATGCGCTAGGAACCTTATTTCTTAAGGACCATGAGCAAAAGAGAAGAGTAGGGGCTCGTACTAGGGCGGATAACACCTGCGTTGAGGAGTTCTTCAACATTTTTCTCAATTTCATTTCTTGGGGAAAAGGGGTGACGATAGGGACGAATATTGGGAGGAAGGGTTCCTGGGACAAGGGGAATGGAATGTTCATGAACACCACGGGAAGGAGGGAGTCCCTGGGGAGTGGAAAAGCCCACTTGATGTTTAGAGAGGATGGATTGGAGGTCCTACAACACAAAGGGTGTCTCAGTTGCTTATATGGCATGGAGTTGGGAAATAATGCCAGAATGACCTTTTTTTAGCATCTTTTCCATGCGATGGGGACTGATGATCTCTGGGAAACCGACAATAATGCCTTGGAACTTATATTGTTGGCCTTCCTGGTCGAATTGCATGGTTAATTCCTTAAAATCCATTTAAATGGGACCCAAAGTCCTTAGCCATTCTGCACCCAACACAATGTCACAACCGCCCATGTCGATAGCAAACATATGAGATTTCAGGTGGTATTCACCAATTTGGAGACACACATTTTCACAATGCCCTCCACATTTCATGGAACCTCCACTGGCAATAATGATTTGAAAATTATTGATTGCACAGATATAACAATTAGTTTCTTGGGCAATGCAACGATGAATAAAATTATGGGTGCTTCCACTATCAACAAGAATGATGACCTTCCTATGCTTGATGTAACCAATTAGCTTGAGGGTTTGGGGAGCAGAGAAGCCAATGAAAACATTTAGGGAAATGAACGGTTCTACTTCGGGAGGGTCCGGGGGAGGGGTTATGTCAGTGGGTTCATGTGACACGGACACAAGGGGAGCCTCAACATCCTCTTTTGAAACATCCTCCAAGATGGCCATAAAAAGATTTTATTCCTTACACTTGTGTCCCAAAAAATATCTGTCATCACAATTATAACAAAGGCCTTTGAGTTGGCCTTCAGCCATTTTGGCCCTAGTCAATTTATGGATCTTTAGTGGAGTATAAGGAGGAGTGGGAGTTACTAGTTTAGTGCGAGGAATAAAGGAGGGTTTTTAGTTTTGAGAAGAGACAACATGTTGTGCTTCCTTATCTCTTTTAGTAGCATCCACCAAACTCTGAGGCCGAGCCATGAGAACATGGGCACGAATCTCATCCTTGAGGCCACTGATAAAACATTCTCGGAAAAAAGCATCAAACATGCCCTCTGTACGAAAAGCCAATCGCTCAAAAGCAACTATAAAGTCTTCCACTGTGTCAGATTGTTTCAACTTTTTCAAACGACCTAAATGGTTGGTGTCAGTCTCAAAGCTTTCATAAAGCTCTGCCACGAAGTGTGTCCAAGCCACATACCCTTGGCGGGCATTTTTTCTCCATTGCGAACGTTCTTGATTAAGATGGAGAACACAATACCAGAGTTTGACCAACTCATATGTAATGCTATACAAAGAGAAATAATGTTCCATTTGAGTTACCCAGCCAGTGGGATCCAAGCCATCAAATTTGGTCACATCCACACGCGAAAGGCATAGGTCACGCTGAAAGTGATGGGGCTGAAAATTCTGGGAATTAGAGGAAGTTTCACCTTTAGTATGCAAAGGTGGGTCAGATAAGGAAAGATCTGGAGAGATATGCATCTTGGTGTAGATCATTGTAGTGACATATTCAAGCTGGGTAGTAATGTCTTCTTTGAGTTCCTCGATTGAGGCATCGATGGAGGAATGCATGTTTTTATTGATGGTGGCAATATTGGCACTGAATTGTCTCACTTCTTGTTGGGTTTCTGTGAAATTAGAGTGCAAAGTATTGAAGCGAGCTTCTAAGTCTTGGTTATGGGTATGGGCCATGATGAGAGGGAACGCAAAAAGGGGCGGGTGGGACCACATAAAAAATGGGTTATGGGTGAAGTGTATCACAATGATCGGGGTGGCAAGTTGAATCCAATGGGGTAAAGCCCAAATAATGGTGTTGGAAGGGGGTCAGGTCCACAAGAATTTTTTTTTGTTGAAAATGATAGGTATGACTGCTATAAGGGCGAAGAGAGAAATCCAACGGAATAGGTCTCAAATAATGGTGCCAACAGGATCCAATTTTTTTTTTCTTTTACTCACACGGAGTTATACTCCGATCTGAAAAATACTGCAGTGAAGAAAGGGTTGAGATAATTTAGATTCAAATTCATCATTCTCATGGTTACAAGGCTGATCAGTTTCAAGAGAGATTTGTATGCAAAGCTCATCTTTATGGACAGGCTGAGGGAAAGAAATAGGATCAACATCAACAACATAAGGAGGCTGCAAGCTTTCCTCTTCTAAATATGGACTTATAAAAGCTGGTTGATAATCTTCGGAGTATACAAAACAAAGGATAATTCTTTTAACATGTGAAGGAAAAAGTATAAAGGAGTTGATAAAGAATAACAGTAGTTCGTACAGTAAACTGATGAAATGGTACCTAGATTTTGAATTCAGCCTCTTCATCTTCTATCAGTTGGATCCTCCCCAGTGGAGTCTTGAACGTGGAGTCGCCAGGCAAAAGATTACACTCAATTCTAGTGTCTATCTCTTGTTTTCCATCAAGAAACATATCTATGTCATTCTCCCAGGGAAACTCTGCTTTCACTTTCGTATCCCCGGCAACGGCGCCAATTTCTTATCACTCCAAGAGTCTTTCCCTGACTGTAATGGGAATGAGCTTGGTAACTTAAATGTTTAATAATGTATGGGAAATGGAATCAAGTCAGATGACTAAATAAGACCTCATTCACTCAAGACATGCATAAACTCAACCAAATA
>ML791699.1:370643-384128 GCA_009831015.1 Picea engelmannii | reverse complement strand
GTTTTACACCATATGAATTTTGATCAGCTAAAAACATGTAGTTGCCTATATAATCATTGGTTATCATAGGCTCATTCTGATTTACAAACTGCTCATAAACTTCATACTCATACCTGTCTCTGGAATACTCTGCACATACTGAAGAATCTGATTCTGAATCTGAAATGTACTCACATGTTGGCTGTTGTCCCAAAACTGCTCCACCCTCATTTCTCTCCTGCTCAACCATGGTTGTTCCTTTGCTGGAAAACTGATCACCTTCTTGTTCCTTGTCTCTAGAACATTCTGCCAATGTTGACGAATTCAGATCTGAATCTGAAAAAAGCTCGTATGCTTTCTTTTGTTCTAAATCTGCTTCACTCTCATTACCTCCCTGCTCAAAATGTGAACCATACTGACATTGTTTTTTCTCATGTGCAAATAGATTGTCAAAGTCAACCCATTGTTGGATCCTCCTGGAAGCACGGATGTTCTCCTCCACCTCTTGAGCGTCTTCAAACAAGTTCCCTAACGATGAAGACTTCCTTTCTAGCAAGAGAAGGACAAATTCATTATGTTGAGCCATAAAATAGTATACCATGGCAACAATCTCAGTGATGTTGAATTCCTGCATCAATAACAACCATCTTGTTATCCTGTCATTAGTAATCAGTTTGTTCATGAGATATCTTATGGCAGAATGATCTGCATGGATAAAGACTTCATAACTAGTGATGTAGTGACAAAAATTATTCACAGCATGTACTACTGCCAACATTTCCTTCTCAATGACTGTGTAATTCAATTCTACAAGGGTTAAATTCATGCTAATGAAGTAAATAACATAAGTCATAAGATTTTCTTTTTGACCCAATGATGCCCCTATTGCAGTATCTGATGCATCTGTAGAGATATGAAATGGCAAAGTGCAATTAGGCCCTCTTAAGATAGGTGTCATTGATAACTTTTCCTTGAGTTTTTGAAAGGCAGTTTGACAATTAGTATCCCGATGAAAATGTACATCCTTTGCAAGTAATTTGAATAATGGCAAAGCTATTTTACTAAATTTTCAATGAAAGTTCTGTAATAGCCTGCATATCCAAGAAAACTTCTCACATCCTTCTGATTTGTTGGTTTTGATAAGTTCACAATGATTTGTATTTTTGCAGGATCCATTGTAATCCCTGATGATGAAATATGATGACCCAATACTATTCCTTCAGTTAACATCATGAAACATTTTTCATTGTTGAGAGACAAATTTGTTTCTATGCATCTTTTTAGGACTTTTTCCATATTTTTCAAGGAATCATCAAAAGTATTACCATACACAGAAAAATCATCCATGTATACCTCTACACATTCATGTATTAAATCAACAAAAATAACCAGAACTGCTCTTTGAAAAGTAGTTGGAGCATTACATAAACCAAAAGGTAATACCTTATAAGCATATGTACCCCAGGGGCATGTAAAAGTAGTTTTGTCCTGGTCTTCTAATGTTATTTTGATTTGATTGTAGCCACTAAATCCATCTAGGAAGGAAAAAATATTTTCCAAGCTAGTGCATCTGAGACTTGATCTATGAATGGTAATGGAAAATGATCTCTAAGTGTTGCCTTGTTTAACTCTCTATAATCTACACAGATTCTCCATTTTCCATTCTTCTTAGGTACAACAAATAATGGATAAACCCATTGACTGTTAGAGATAGGGTAGATAAATCCTACCTTTAACAATTTTTGCAATTCTTCTTTAACTACCTCTTTCAACATTGGATTCATTCTTCGTTGAGGTTGCCTTAGAGGTCTTATGTTATGATATGTGTAGATATGATGAGTGCATGTCTCAGGATGAATTCCCTGCATATCAGTATATTCCCAAGCAAATGATTTATGATATTTATTCAATAATGCAATCAATTGTTCTTCTCGAGATGGCTCAAGATTTGCACCAATATTCAAATATTTCGCAGGACTGATTTCAATTATTTTGCTTTGAGCATTTGTTATTGAGATAACCTGAAAAATGCCATGAAATGATGATTCTAAAGAATGGATTGTGCAATTTTCCTGAAAATTTTGTCCTAAAACCCGATCTGCAACAATGCATTGCATGTTTCTCAATTGTTCCGAGATATCTGGTTCATAAATGAAATAGTCTAACAAATATTCATTATTTTCCTCACTAAAATCAAAAGCTTGATTAATACTTAAGATAGGTTGAATCACTTCTTCCTGTTGTTGTTTTGTTTCATCAAGCCATGGAAATTGATCTATTACAGAAGGTGTTTGAGCAGGAGGATAAAGTGTGATCTATTTCCTTTCAGTTCCATGTGAAATAATCATATTCCCTGTTCTACAACCAATGAAAGCATCGGCTGTGGCCAACCAAGGTCTTCCAAGAATCAATGGATGGCCTCCTAGATTAGATTTTGGTTGAAGAACTAAGAAATCTACTGGATACTCCCAAGAATCTAAAGAAACCGTGATATCTTCAAGTATACCTTCTAGCACTACTTTAGATCTATCAACTAATTCTAGGATTGTAGTGGCTGGTCGAAGATTTTGCAGATTCAAATATCTCATTGTCTCTAATGTCATCACATTGATAGTTGCTCCTAAGTCAATTAATGTTTTAGGGATTGAAAATTGGTTGATTGTTATTGTTACCATTCGAATTCCCGGGTCAACATATTTTTCAATTGAAATAGTATTTGACATTAGGCCTGCTAAATTTCCAATTACATGAATTGTTGGTGGATCCTTCTTTCTTTTGCCAGTTTTCTTTGAACATAATTCCTTGATTGCTTTTGTATAGATTGGGATATCTTTGATAGCTTGAAATAAAGTATTTTTCACACAAACATTCTTTAATTCATCTAAGACATCAAATCCAGGAAGAGAAATTGATAGTTTTTCCTTAACTAACCTTTCTGGAAAAGGAGGTGTTTGGGTATTTATTGTTTTACTCTTCTGAATTTGATTGTCTATTGGTAATTTTTCTGTGCTAGGAATCTTCTCTTCTTTAGTTTGTTCTTCTATAATAACAGGAGAGACCTTTTGTAAAACTTTCCCAGACCTTAAGTGGATGTTTTGAAGAGGAAGTATTGAGTATGTAGAAAATGATGTTCCTTCATCGATGTTATACATGGGTTTTTCCACTTTGTTGTTAGGATTCGATACTCGCTGGGATGGTAATTGAGTTGGTCTGGGTGGAGGTTGGTTAGATGGTAGTTGAAATTGTTGAGGTTGGGTTAGTTGTGGTGCAGGCAGTGATTGCTGAGAATATGAATTTTGTGGTTGATTCTGTTGGAATTGTTGATAAGGAAAGGGTTGTTGTTGGTATTGGTATGGCTGTTAGTATGGCTAATTTCCATAAGCATGTCCTCGCCAACCTTGAAAAGGTTGGTTTTGGTTCTGCTAAGGAGGCCAAGCTTGCTAAGGCATAGGAGCATTCCATGAATTTTGAATAGGATATTGAAAATTCTGAGGAAACTGTTGAGAGAATTGAGAAGCAGAATTTTGAGACATACTTGTAAAACGTGGCTGCCAAGGTCTTCTTGGTGCTAAGTAGTAAAGAGATTCCATTCCTTGTCCTACTTCCATGTGAGTAGCCTGCAATTCTTTCAACTTTGGACAATCATCAGTTGCATGGTTATCTGTACACAGTCCAGAAATCTGAATGTTGTCTAAAGGACAGTCTTTTAATGCATGTTTCTTCCTACACTTAGCACAAAAGATGGATAATACCTGATCTTGTTCATCCTATTTCCTTTTAACTTTTAATGTATCAAATTGTGAACCAAGTGAATTCATAGGATCAGTTTTAAAATCCTCAAACAAATGTCCTAATTCTGATTTAGTTACACATTTGAAATTGATTTGGTTGCCTTAGTCACAATATCTCGTTGTCCTCGACCTCTTTTAGCTTTTCCTGTTGAATATTTCTTACATAATTCAACAATTTTAGGGAAAGGCAAGTGATAAATATCCCCTGCCCTCATTAGATTAAGAGCATCCAAATTTTCATCTAGAATTCCCTTTAAAAAGATAGTACGTATGACATCCAAAGGAAGATTAGTTTGCTTAGATTTTTGCACATTATAGAGAAATTTTTCTAGATATTCTTCTAAGATTTCATCTTCACTTTGAGACATTTCAAAAATATCTTCTTTAGAGTCTTTTGATTTACAATAGGGCTCATATTTAACAAGGAATTTCTTTTTCATGTCATCCCAGTATCCTATGGTTGCTTCTCCTAACCCCATGAACCATTTCAAAGCATATCCTTTCAAAGTTGCAGGAAATAAACAAAGTTTTTGAGCATCATTGATATATCCACATGTTCTACAAACGATATCAAATGCAAACATGAAAGCATCAGGATCTTCAATAGAGATACCAAAGAAATTTGGAAGAATAGAAGGAGAAATATTCTTCATTTTTATTTCATCTCCTAAGAGGGTTGGTGTATCGACAATTGGAAATGAAAATGTAGTTTGTTCTTCTTCCTCCTCTTCATCATTTTCTCCTTGTGTTTCTTCTCGATGTGATTCTTTGTCCTCTCGTTCTTTCCTTTCTCTTTCTTCATTTCTTTTTCTTTCTAATTCCCTTTCATGTTCTTGTCTTTCTCTTCTCTCCCTCTCTTGTCTGTCAGCTTCTGACATTGTAAAGAAGTTTTCTATAGTACAATCAGATACTTCTCTTGGAAAAAGAGGTTGTTCTATTTGTTTTTGTTTTCCTACAGAGGATGTTTCTGACTGTGTTTGTTTCTTCTTTACTTCACGAGCCAACAAAATTTGTCTTTCTATGAGAGTGAACCTTTGTCTAGAACATTGTTTTTGTTCTAATTCTTCCAAAGTGATTTTTCCAGCAGTTGGTGTAGTGAATTCATTTTCCTCAGTTGTATATGTTCCTGCTCCCACTGATGGATGATTAGTTTTTGGGGGGTTTTGTTTCAAAAATCTGCCTTTGTCATCTCTACGTTTAGACATAAAGAAACATAACTAAAATTAAAAACTAAATTCTGTTTCTGTGTTTTTATGTTTTTTTTTTTTACTACTTATTAAAATGATATTTCCTAGTCTATCTCTAAATGTGCCTCCCCGACAACGGTGCCAAAATGTTGGTCTCCAATCTACTGATGTAAATTAGAGTGTATTTGATTGTCAATCCGGTGTTTGTAAGACTTAGAGACACATCCAAAATGTATGGACTTAGAGATAAATTTAGTTCTTTAAATGGAAATAATTCAAAAGCTAATCTAAGTGTTGAGTATGAAAGAAATGCTAAGATTATTTACAGAAGGTGTATTCATAGATCTCTTACCATTGATCAACAAGCTAAAGTAAAAGCATTCAACTAATATTAAGCATTCAAATCAGTAAGCATTCAAACTAGTTTAAAGACTTGTAAATGTCAGAAAGACTAAACCCTTTTACAAGAGATGCATTTTTTTCTTTCCCATATTCATCAACAACATAACTAATTTTGAAATCAAGTAAAACACAACAACATTACCTACAACAAAATGTAAACTGAACCAAAATTTACTTGAAAAGAATGAAAAAGGAGAAGTGTACTAGCTTGGTAAAGGGGGCCCTCCAGTGCTTCACTTGTACACCTAGAGTTGTCTCAGTTAAGAAGTAACTTCCAGTAGAATTCACATAATAATCTCATAAACATCATCAAGAAAAAAACACCAAACTGATCTCGAGATTGAAAATTCAGAGTTTTCTTCATCAACATCAGATGTCATACTAGTCCATGTCTTGAAGTATTTATACAAGAAGTTTGAAACTGAAAATGCTAAAAAGTCTCCTAAGATGATGATCAGATCCATAAAATATGCTAGGAAGGTCGAATACCCATTTCAGATCCATAAAATATGCACAAATCCCAATAAAATCTAAAACTGTCCATGATTTTATGCTAAAACAAGGTATTTTTTGCTGAAGTGGCCCTGTTTGACCAGTTTAGACCGAGCACCTGGAAATATTAGATCTCGAACCTGATAAGTATTCATCCATCCTTGTACATCAAGGATCATGACACATGTCTCTGATTTCTCCCAACTGTCCTGAAAGTACACGAACCTTGGAGCAATTACGAGATTTAGTCAAATCCTGTAATTTCTGATAAATTTTTAATTTTAATGCTAAAAATTCAAAAAATTCAATTCTTAAGATAAGGAATGATAAATGTACCTTGCATAGGCTGTTTTATGGAAAACATGGAATAAAATGAAGGCAAAATGGATGTTTTTGGAGACAAAAGTATGGTTTTATGAAGTGAAAGGAAGCATAAAAATGTACTCAACAACCACTATCTCATAAGCCATTTCGTACGAACCCACTAGCCCTATTTTTTCCCTCTTATATCCCTGATGGTCCACACCTAGAACCGAGGCCTTGACAACCACATCTATTCCTTGGACAAGACCATGACCAACCTTGACAATGGAGTCAAAGGAGCTACTTCAGAAATTGCTTCCCTCAATTCTTTGATCAATAAATTGGACAACCCACTCCCTAAACTAGATGAACTCTCTAATGAGATGGACTCCCAGTCCACATGGTTGCCTCAATCCAAGGGTCCTATCTCCTATGAAAAACCTTCACACCAAGTGGGCACTAACTCTTCTCATTCCACAACCTTTCATTCTAACCCCCTTACTCGTGATCTACGTCTTCCCAAAGTTGAGGTGAATAAGTTTGATGGCTTCGACCCCGTGAGATGAGTCACTCAAATGGAACATTATTTATCCTTGCATGGCATCACTAACGACTTGACCAAACTTCGTATCAATGTCCTTTATTTGGATCCCGAACAATGGCAATGGTGTAAAAATTCACACCGAGGGTATATTGCTTGGACCCAATTTGTTGCAAACCTTTATGAAAGATTTGACACAGACACACATCATTTGGGCCATTTAACCAAGCTTAAAAAATCTAGGACAATGGAAGAATACATTGTTGCGTTTGAGAAATTGACTTTCCAAACTGAAGTCATGTCTGACACCTTCTTCAATGAATGTTCTATCAGTGGCCTTAAGGAGGACATATGAGATCATGTCCTAATGGCTCGCCCCTAGACCTGTCTTGAAGCTACTTACTGTGCCAATGAAGCACAACATGCAGTCTCTTCTCAAATCACAAATCCCTCCTTTATTCCACGTTGCTGGTTCACCAATCCAACCCCTCCTTCCCCTCCTCTCAAGATCCAGAAACTAACCATGGTAGAAATTGTTGTACGCCAACTGAAGGGTCTTTACTAGAACTATCATGAAAAATATTTTCTTCGCCATAAATGTAAGGAGAAAAAGCTTTATATGGCCATTTCTAAGGACCTTTCAGAAGGGGATAGTGATGTTTCCCCTCCCAAAGTGCTACCCCATGTCGATGATCATATCGCACCCTTTGATCCACTAGAAGTTGAACCACTCATCTCTTTGAATGCACTCACTAGTATCTTTGCTCCCCAAAACCTTAAGTTAATTGGTTATCTCAAGAATCAAAAATTCATTATCCTCGTCAATAATGGTAGCACCCATAATTTTATTCATCATCGAATTTCCCAAGAGACCCTTTGTTATATATGTGCAATAAATTCCAAATCATGATTGTTAATGGCAGTTCCATGAAATGTGGGGGTCATTGTGAAAATGTGTACCTGCAAATTGGTCATTATCAGTTGAAATCCCACATGTTTGCTATTGACATGGGTGGTTGCAACATTGTTCTAGGTGTTGAATGGTTACACACACTGAGCCCCATCACCATGGACTTCAAGGAATTATCCATGAGTTTTCACTAGGTTGGACAACACTACTAGTTCCAAGGAATCACAACTAGTTCCCTTGAGATCTTCAGTTCACATCGAATGGAGAAACTCCTAAAAAAAGGTCATTATGGCACCATTGCCCAATTCCATGCCATTCAAGCAGTTGAGACTCCCTCACCTACTATTCATCCCAACATGTAGCTTACCCTCTCCAAACACCATTATTTTTTACAACCCCCAAGGACTCCCACCTTCTCGTGCGCCCCATGATAATTCTATTCCACTTGTCCTCGGTAATCTTCCTCTCAATGTTCTCCCTTGTAGTCACCCATTTTCCCAAAAAATGAAATTGAGAAAATTGTGCAAGAATTGTTAGATGCGGCCGTGATACGTCCCAATACAAGCAATTCTCATGCAGGATGGTAGAACTTTGGCCTTCACTAGCAAACAACTTTCAGAGAGACACTTGGGAAAATCCACATATGAAAAGGAAATGTTGGCTATTTTTCAAGCGATGGATCTTTGGCATCCTTACTTGCTTATCCAATGCTTCCAAATTAAAACTAATCATCACAACCTCAAATATTTTTTGGAACAAATAATTTCATCCCCTAAGCAACATAAGTGGTTGACCAAAATGTTCGGCTATGGTTATGAGATCATTGACAAGAAGGGAAAAGAGAATGTGGTTGTTGATGCTCTTTCTGGGAAACATGAAGAAGAAGTGTCCCTCTTTTCACACTCCTTCATTGTAGCTAATTTGTTAAAGGACGTTCAGTAGGAATGGTTCGAAGATCCCAAACTTTTTGGTTTGGTCCAACAATTGCAACAAGACCCTCATCTATCTCAGGGATACTCTTGGAAAAATGAGGAGCTTCGCTATAAAGGTCGCTTGTATTTGAGCAAACAATCCCACTTTTAATACAATGTGCTCTTTGAACTTCATGCTTCACCCACAATAGGGCATTCTGGCTTTCACAAAACATATGAACGTATCAAACGTTTATTTTTTTGGGAATACATGAAGTATGACATCCACACTTTTGTGATTGGATGTGATAGTTGCCAACACAACAAGGGAGAAACAATCAAAACTCCATGCACACTACTACCTCTCCCTGTTCCACCTGCTATATGGACAAATATCTCAATGGACTTCATTACTGGCTTACCCAAATTGGGCAATAAATCATTCATCGTGGTTGTGGTCAAACACCTCTCCAAATATGCTCATTTTTGTGCCCTCCAACACCCATTCAAAGCCTACACAATGGCTCAAGTTTTTATGGAAAATATCTTCAAACTCCATGGAATGCCCAACTCTATAGTCTCCGATTGTGATCGAAATTTCACAAGCAAATTTTGGAAAGAATTGTCCAAGCTCCAGGGCATGCAATTGCATCTCAACACTACCTATCATCCCTAGATGAATGGTCAAATTAAAGTTGTCAACAAGTGTTTGGAAGCATATTTGTGATGCTTTGCCTCCAAACGACAATTTCAATGGGCTCACTTGTTACCACTATCTGAATGGTGGTACAATACATCTTACCATGGTGCTATTCACATGACTCCATTTGAGGCAATCTATGGTAAAAATCCACCCTCAATATTATCCTATCTTCCCGGTGTCTCCAAGGTCCAGGAGGTCAACAAAACCCTTCCAGTCTGAACTGATATTCTATGTACCCTCAAAGAGAATTTGGCCATGACTTAGAATCACATGAAGCAACAAGCTCATCAATGTCGTTTGGAATGTCAATTTTTTGAAGGGGATAAGGTGTTTCCTCGTCTTGAATCTTATAAGCAAACTTCTCTCAAAGCCGATCATTGCCATAAACTTGCTCCAAAGTTTTATGGCCCTTATATAATCCTCCAGCACATAAAGCCCATGGCTTACAAGTTAGCTCTATTAGTGTTTCATGGAAACCTGCACAAGAGACCTAACTAAAGCATACACAAACGAAGATTATCAAGAAAAGGAAGAGATACAAAATGAAGAATGAGAATCAATGTCTATTATGATCTAATCAATGAGTGAGTGATCTTCACTCATATAGGCAATGACATCCTATAATTAAGAATGCATGCACAATAGTGATGAAAGTCTAAAATAGAACTAGTGTTACTCCCACTGAACGAGTGTGCTGAAAATAGAAATTTCTCCAACACCCCCCTGAACATCACTATGGAGTAAAAAATGAGTCACGACTACTAGGCCATTTTAGGTACTCATGTACAATGCAACTAATGAACACTGAATAAAAACAAGGAAAGAGGGAAAACCACTTGGGAACAAACCCCCCCCTCAAAAGACGATGTATCAAAAGAAAAAAGTTGTAGTTGCTAGGCAACTGTGTTCTTCACTGCAAGACGATCCCACAAAGTCTGAAACTTCTGCTCACTAAAAGTCTCCGTGAAGATGTAGAAATATTTATGGATTTGATGAAGTCCTTTGACAACATGTCGGGCCTTGTAACTCTTGATCCTGTGGACCCATGTACACCTGAAAATATTCCTTTATGGTGGAAGTGGAACCAGATTCCAAGTTTGATTTTTTAGGAGTGAGTCATACTCCTTCTACATAGCTGCTTTCCATAATGGATTTCCCACAACCTTACTGTAGTTCTATAGATCAGTGGATTGAACCATATAGCAATGCATGGGCATCACAGGTTCTGAAGTTGAAAGTACATGAGAAGATTCCTTATGCTGAGATTGAGTCATCCTCGAATCCAATAGATTACTTTCAAGCTTGCTTGCTGCCTGAAGTGTGGTCTGTGCCTTCTTTGGCACCTGCTGAAGCTTCGACGTTGGATTCTTATCTGGTTGTACTACCTGCTTATTTCCTTGTACAAAATCTGAGTGTATGGAATCATCTATGATGTCTGAAACTGATGGAAGAATAAGAGAATATGCATGTTGCACTAGAGGTGCATTAAAAGTACTCTCCTTATGTGTAAGTAGAATAGAGGAGTCATCGTAAAAAAACTTAGTGAATTTATACAACCTTGACTTGTGATCCACCTCACCAATTGCAATGATGGAATTGTCATGCATGTCAATTACTGAAACTAAATCTGATGTAAATTCAACCTTTTTACCTTTCTGAATGATTTGATAAACTGTGGTTCTTCCGACATGCTCTGAACAAATCTCTCACCACATAAACCTAACTGATCAAACTGAGAGCAAATTCATAGAAAGCTTTGGAACATGTAGAACATTCTCAAAACTGCCATTATATAGTACCACTCTCCTTTCTCCTGCTACTGCTACTGGAGAATCATCCCCCATGAGAATAGGGGGTCTTGAGCATGGACTCAAGGAAGAGAAAACTTCCTCTTTCGCTGCCATATGATGGGATGCACTAGAATCTATAATCCATGAATCATATGAGGAATTAATTGCAACTAGAGCATGATGATTACCTTTCTTAGGAGCATGATCTTCTTCCTTCTGCTTCTTAACTCCCTATGGAATGAAGTTTCCAAGGTTGTTCTGCTGAAGTGCATGTGCCATAAGATCGTTCTATTTCTTCATGCATCAGGATTCTTCATGATTCGGTTTATTGCAGTAAGTGCACTGCTTTCTCTTCTTCTTCTTCTTGGAATATGAAGAGTCTTTGGAACTTGAAGAATCATTAAAGGGTTTGGAATATCCCTCCTTCCCGTTCTGCTTGGATGACCCTTTTCCATCATGCATAGTGAGTGCATGCGCTTTGAGATATTTCATGAGGCCCATCTGTATGAGTTTTGTCTACTCTTGTGTAAGAGACTCAATGAACTGAGCCAACATAGGAATTTTCCAATTTGTTCCAAAAAAACATATGCTAGAATGGAAATTGGAGACATATACATCATATTCTGGTCCTAGCTAGGCCAAGATTGTTTCTCTTGTGGAGACTTGTCAATACCACATTCACCCAAGCACAAAATCAAATATTTAAATTTAGTAAAGAAATTATGTATATTATCAAAACTTTTAGGGTCTAAGGTATTCAACTCTACCTCAAGCATATGACCTTGCATCTCATCCTACTTTCCAAAGAGTCCTTCCAGGGTGGTCCAGATCTCGTTTGGAGTCTTGCATGCAGCAACATGAACCCATAAATCTATGGAGATTAACTCAAGAAGTAGTCATGTGGCCTCATCCTTACAGTTCGCCCATCTCATCTTCTCAATCGCTGATGTAGATAATGTTTCTGTCGCGATCGTCAAACTATATAGTCCTTTCCTTCTAAGTTGGAATTCTGCCTTGGGCTTCCAATCAAAATAATTGTATGGTGTGAGGATTACCACTAAGTTTGACTGTATAATAGTTGTCCTATCCATCTCTCCCATTGTTTCTAAGAACCCCTAAAAAATTACTCTCAATCTGCAAGTGAAAAATTAAGAAATCATGACAGAAAGGGCTCTTTGAGTGAAAATTTGTATCAGTTTCAGGAGATGATCTTCTGACTTACTTTTTGAGCAAACAATGAGGAATCTCGCCAAACGATTGAAAACCCACTTGTAGAATAGGTCGGTTTACTTCTCTCATGAGCCGTTTCCTATAAAAATGTAATATTTTGGAAATCACTGTAGAAAGGTATGACCACAAATTCGTATCAGTTTCAGGAGGCTATCTTCCGACTTACTTTCTGAGCAAACGGTGAGGAATCTCGCCAAGCGGTTGAAAACCCACGTGTAGAATGGGTCGATTTACTTCTCGAGCAAGCCGTTTTCTCAAAAACTTAATATTTTGGGAGTAATTTCCAGACAGTTGGCTTAGGTTGATGGATAGTTGGTTTTCACTGATGTCAACTATTGGAGAGTGATCAATCCTTGGAGAAAGTCTAGTAGCAAATTCCGGTAGCACAAAGTTTTGGGTAATGGACTTGTTGAGGAAAAGATATGAAATGATCTTACTCAAGCATCTTCAGATTCTTCTTGGCTAGAGAAAAATAGGCGGAAATGTCACCCTATGTTTATAGCCATCAAAAATAAAATCCTAACTCACAAGTCTTGATTACAATTGCTTAGGCTAGTCTTTTTTACAATTAAAAGCTTGCTGGAAAATTCATTTAAATATGATTTTCTAAATAAAATAGTTGTTGAAATAAATGTAGAGACATAAGTAAAGGCACCAAGATGATAATAAAGACAGATGAGACATAAAAAAATCCTTTATTTCATTCCAATTCACCAAAGAGTCATTCCTTTTACAAAATTTCATGCATAAATTTCGTACCAAAGTCAAATTTAGACATCCCCGATGGAATATACAAAAGGACCTCTGATAAAAAACCAAAATTGAACTCTAAAAGCTGGATCAACTTGCCATAGATTGTTGCCCACTCGACTCTACACAATAGCCTTTGTCAATCATGAAAACTAATTCACAAACATACAAGTGTACACAAACTATCAAAGATAGATCAACACCTTTGAAAACCAAGTGTCTGAATGATGTAATTCAACCCCAAATCTTGCTGTCTACAATAAGACCCTGCTATCATAAAAAAGAATTAAGCTGTGATAAATTAACGAATGAATGAAAATTGAACTATCTCAACATAAACTCAAAGAACAAACCTTAGTATGCTTCTCTTTCTATCCTCCTCTTGTTCCTCCCTTTCCTTTTTCCTTTAAGCAAATTAGAATTGGTTGAAGTAGTTGAACTACCTCATTAGTTAGGTTAACTAAAGACTCAACTAACTTTTTAGTTAGGGGGAAAA
>ML791699.1:346374-358274 GCA_009831015.1 Picea engelmannii | reverse complement strand
TATAATAATAGGCTTTAGCAATACTTTGCGGGCAAAAACCTCGTTGTGATTTTAATCATCAACATGACCCAAGGTTGTTTCATGTATAATGGTATGAGTTTTAATATATTTGAAGGTAATACTATTCTAGATGGATAGTACATTTCGTTCCATTTTTGGTAGTATGTGGAATGTCACATAACTTTTCACAGTTAGAGAGTTATGGCCATGAGAAGTTGGAGAACCCAGGTTTGGGTAATGGACCCAAGGTTGTTTGATGGATAATGGTATGAGTTTTGATATATTTGAAGGCAAGACTATTCTATATGGATAGTACATGTCATTCCATTTCTGGTGGTATGTGGAACATCACATAACTCCTCACGGTTTGAGAGTTATGGCCTTACGAAGTTGGAGGACCCTCATATGTTGGCTTGAAGTCCCAAAAGGTCAAAGAAGTCAAAGAGTTTGCAAAGAATAAATTATTATTTAAATGATAAAGTAAAGTGACAATGTCAAGAATGATTATTTAAATAATAAAGTGAAGTGACAAAATCAAAGAAGATTATTTAAATGATAAAGCGAGGTGACAAAGTCAAGGAGGAATATTTAAATGATAAAGTAATGGAGAACTTTCTAATTATGGAAAGTGGTTAACCCTAAAAATGAGGAAAATAGGTTAAGTGACCTAGAAATGGGTTAAGTGACCTATAAATAGGTTAAGTGACCTAGAAATGGGTTAAGTGACCTAGAAGATGTTTCTAAGGAAGATATTTGGAGAGTATAAATAAGAGGCAAGGATCTCTTATTTAAAGGAAGATATTTGGAAAGTATAAATAAGAGGCAAGGATCTCTTATTTCATATCACACTTGAGTATATTGAATATCTATAGGCGACTGAGGTAACCATAGGATATCTAAGTCAAATTTCAGAGGGAAGGTGAAGAAAAGAAGGCCGAAATTCAAGGGAGGATAAATTCTTTTGATGATGCTTTCTAAGGTATGTTATTTACAGGCCATCTCACCATTTTCACAATAACTATTTTTGTAGAATGAGTTAGATCATGAAATTGATAGGACATTGAGGAAACATATCCAATTATCTGTGGTAAAAAATTCAGCTTGTGGGTCATTGTATTTTTGGAGTTACACTCCATGGAAAATAGGGTTTGTGGCTAGTCCTGAAAATAGTCTAAAACAAGTTTTTCGGGTAAAAACTTCATAACTTCTTCATAACAGATCCAAATTCAGTAAGCACAAATGTGTTAGTTAGAGTATAATCTTTAGTATTATGTGTAACATTTTTATATCCATTCAACAAATATTTCGTGTGGGGCACGCTCTACAAGGTCGATCTCTAGAATAAGCCAAAATTCAACAAGGTATGCCATTTTTGCTATAAATCCTTTTCTGAGAGGTTGCAAATAGTGACACCTAGAGGAATTGCATAAAACAAACTGAAGAACATTATGTAGTATTTTCAGATTATTATTCATTACAGGTACATAGTTATGATTATTTCAAGTTAGAGTTTTTGACTAATCCCAAACTAGTCATGTGAGACTAAAGAAAAGTTTGATGAAAATGCTAGTCTCTTGTTGTGAAAGTTAAGGAAAGTTTGAAGGTATGTGATCATATACACTAGGTCTATTATAGATTTACAAATCATATTTGGATGATGAAATTGATGAGGGCTTTTGGTTAAGGTACATGTTGAGTACATGGTTGAGACAAGTAGTTGATGAGTTGGCAGACACATGAGGTGTATAGTTGATTATGTTGGTACATATTGATGAGTCATAGTTGAAGAGTAGTTGATACATGATTGGTACATATTTGGTACATGGTTGGACACACTTGTTAGTAGTATTGTTGACACATGGTGTATGGATGATGTAACATACTTGTATTGGTATATTATTAGAAGCACATATTGATCTTGGTGATGATTATGAGTTGTTGTGTTATGGTTGGTTGATGCACATCTTTGAGAGTTGTCTTGGTGAGTAGATCTGATTTGGTTGATAAGATTGATGAGTGATCCAGATTATTTTCGACATGAAATGAGAGCGGAGATATAATAAAGAAATGCACAGAGATATCGCTTATATCCAATAATATAACATAAATATATTAGAGATGCAACCATAAACACAGAGATACAGTAATACACGATTTCTATTAATGAAAGAAATGTACAGAGACTGTAAAAATACAGAGTGAAAGACTCACTAGAATGGTGGCAGCTTATCTCTGAGAAGAGATGTGACGGCTACTCGCATTCGCAAGAAGATGATTACAATGAGGTTATGAAGGCCTTTTACAATAAGCAGGAATGCCAAAAACCCTAGACATAAAAAAACCTAACCCTAGGAGATGAAGCGCCAAAAGTCATGTGGGCCCCGTTTGGGTAAGTTAGTACATCAACTTCCTGGGGTCGTAACTTTTGCATATGATCTCTGTTTTAGGTGTATGATAGCTCATTGGAAAGTATCATCGAATAGATTCATTTTGGGGGCTCAATCACACCTTCAGAAATAATTAAGAACCTCAATCTCGAAAAATCCTTCATTTAGGCCCTCAAAATGGTCCCAGAAGTTAAAAATTGCTAAAAATAGTAAATTGCCAAAATTGCCAGAAAATTGTTTTGAGCCAGTCAGAAAAGGTGGGTGGCCACCGATATCCACCTGGATCAATCCTCCCTCCTTAGGAAGAAATGGTCTCCATTGCGTTGAGTGCCCGGGGGAGAGGGAAAAGCGTTTGCTGAATCAACATCTTAGTGAGCTGCTTGCCGTGCTGGAGACGTCGCGCTGCTCATTTTGTGGAAGTTTGTCATGAACCTATTGCTGGAGGGGTTGAATCTGTTCAACTAGTCAAGCTATCTGAGATGACTGTGTGTAGAATGAATCTTTGCGTTTTGTTGCAATCTTGTCGACCTGCTTCTGTTGGATAGAAGGTGCTTGGGCCGAGGTTGTAGTGGGTGCAGTATCATTCTGTTCCCCTTTTGAACAGATTGTGAAGAAGCTAAATTTTGTAGTATGAGATACTTCCTTGTGGTACATTTTAGGTCGAACAGTAGTCAGAACTACCTATGGTATTCTGTAGAGCTGTCCCCCCAGAGAAACAATGACACTACGGGGTCAAGACTCATAAACAACATGGTGCTTCCACATATATGGTTATCCCAAGAGAACATCACAGACATCTAGTGGGGAAACATCACATAATACCTCGTCCTTGAAGGGATGGATGCTGTATGACAATCGACATTGCTGGCTGACACGAAGGTCTCGTCCTTGGAGAAGCCACCCGATGCTGTATGGTTGTGGGTGTGGTGTTGTCGACAATCCTAACTGTTTTACGACCTTTGTTGAGATGAGGTTCTTCTAGCTTCCGCTATCAACAATAAAATGCAGCGGGGTCCCTTTCACCCACATCTGTGAATGAAAAATGTGCTCCTCCTCTTCAAGATCTGTTGGTTCTTCTGGTTGAATTGTTGCGGTCACGAAAATAGCAGTGGGGTCTGTGTCAATGATCTGTCCTTTACCAGTATTTTCAAAATCATATTCTGAATCAGGGTTCGGCTCTTTGTCTTTGATCTCGACCACCAATGACTGTTTTGAGCGACATTCATCGGTGTTGTGCCAGGGGATTTTGTGGAACTCACACTATTTTTCGGTGTCCTTTGTCTTCCTGTGACCCTTCTTTTCCTGTGTCTTGGACTGGTTTTCAGGAGACTATTTGTTAGGGCTGTCTTTGTCATACTTCGGTTGTTGTGGATTTGCAGACCCAAATTCTCATTTGTTCTGGTGCCTAAATTTCTGCTCGATTTTAACAACATATCGATAAGCAACACCGAGTGATGAGATGTCCAGAAAATCCATTTCAGTCTGGATGTATCTGTGTAGAGCCCCACGGTATTTCAGAACCAAATGTCGCTCAGAGTCTTTGATACCCATCTTGGTGCTCAGGGTATGGAAGGTATTGGTGAACTCCGGAACTGCTTGGCCCCTCTCTTTTTGCAGTGTGGTCCATCTCATGTATTGGTCCTCATAGTTGCCAACAGGGTAATACTATTCCTTTACCGCATCCACAAAAAATTCCCAAGTGGGATCGACCCCATATATTCCAGACTCCTCTGTGGAACTTTTATCCCAGTAAGTTTCCCACTAATGTTTGAAATGAGGGAGAGCTTTAAGGAGTGCGAAGGTAATCTTTTCTTTGTCAGAAAAATTGTGAACAGAGAAATAACCTTCTAGCAGAGTTAACCATTTTTCTAGGGCTTCTGCATCTATATGTCCTTCAAATACAAGAATATAAAAATTAACTTGTACCTTGAAAGGAGAGGTGCCTCCAAAGTGGCCACTTGATGAAGATGCGTCTGCTGTTATTGGCAGGTGTTGAAGGATGTGGGAAAAATTCTCCATCATTTCGTCCCTCTGTCGTGTGAGAGCTTGCTCAAGCAACAAATTGATAGGATCATCTGCTCTGTCGTTTTTCTTTTCTTCCACCATTGAGGGTTTCTTGGGTGTGTGAGAGCGATTGTCTTCAAGAGAGACAAGCTCGAAACACAACTTGCTATACTTGGACCTCATCGGGGACATGCACTGAAAAAATGATCAAGAACAATTTGCTCTGATACCATTGATCCAGATTATTTTCGACACGAAATGAGAGCGGATATATAATAAATAAATGCACATAGATATCACGTATATCCAATAATATAATAGAAATATATCAGAGATACAACCATAAACACAGAGATACAGTAATACACAATTTCTATTAATGAAAGAAATGTACAGAGACCGTAAAAATACAGAGTGAAAGACTCGCTAGAATGGTGGCAACTTATCTCTAAGAAGAGATGTGACGGCTAGTTGCATTCGCAAGAAGATGATTACAATGAGGCTCTGAAGGCCTTTTAAAATAAGAAGGAATGCTAAAAACCTTAGACATCCAAAAAACTAACCCTGGGAGATGAAGTGCCAAAAGTCATGTGGGCCCCGTTTGGGTAAGTTAGTACATCAACTTCCCGGGGTCGTAACTTTTACATACGATCTCTGTTTTAGGCGTATGATAGCTCGTTGGAAAGGTATTGTCGAGGAGATCCATTTTGGGGGCTCAATTATTCCTTTAGATATCATTGAGAACCTCGATCTCGAAAAAAACTTCATTTAGGCCCTCAAAATGGCCACAGAAGTTAAAAACTGCTAAAAATAGTAAATTGCCAAAATTGCTAGAAAATTGTTTTGAACTAGTCAGAAAAGGTGGGTGGCCACCGATATCCACCTGGATCAATGAGATAGGTTGTTGTGATAGGTTGTTTGGACAGCTTATTGTGACAAGTTATTTGTACAGCTTTGGTGCATGGTTGATGCACTTGTTCATGGTACAGGTTTTGTATAGGTTTGGTGCATGGTTGATGCACTTGTTCATGGTACAGGTTTTGTACAGGTTTGGTGCATGGTTGATGCACTTGTTCATGGTAAATGTTTTGTATAGGTTGGTGCATGGTTGATGCAGTTGTTTATGGTACAGGTTGATTGGTACAGGTTTATAGTAGTATATCTCATAGTGATAGTGTGACAGTGGTTCCATCATTCTACTTATATGTCAGGGCGGTTGGATGGGGAAAGGACAGGTGGTTGTAGCCACCTTCCAGTTGTAGCCGGAGAACATAGGGGGTTGTAGCCTCCTTCTAGTTGTAGCAAGAGAATTGGGGAGTTGGAGCTTCCCTTAGGTTGTAGCTTGAGAAACTACGGGGTTGGAGCCTCCTTCCAATTGCAGATCGAAAACAAAGGAATTTGGTGCTTCCAATGAACGTAATTCTTCAAGACATATAAGAAAAAACATTATGTGGTTTTCTCCCTCTTTGGGTTTCCACGTAAAACATTGGTGTATTGTGTATGTGTATGATTGTTCATTGCTTATTTACTCTGTAGTTGTTGGATGATAATGCTACATTGATATAACACTTGGATTATATGGTTAAAAATGATTAAATTGCTCTATTACTGATTCACCCCCCTCTCAGTAATCCAACAATTGGAATCAGAGCCGGTTCCTTCAGGAAATAGTTTAACCACTAGAAGAAGATCATGGATTATTCTGAGAATGGAGTACCAATGTTTAATGGTCAGAATGGTTTTAAGTATGAGATGTGGAGCATAAGGATGGAAGTATTTTTACAGGCACAAGGACATTATATTTGGCTATGAGTTATTACAGGATATGATAGTTCAAAAAGGGCAAAGACTGCAGCCAAGAAGGAATTGAGGAAGAATAACAAAATATCAATGGATTTCATCAGGGAAGGATTACCTAATCCGGTAAGAGAAAAGGTTCGTAAATGTTCATCAACAAAATAACTTTGGGATAAGTTACATGACCTATATTCTTCACCCATCACAGATTCAGAAAATGTCAAAGAAGATGCATATACAAATCAAGAAGAATTATGTTCACCATGTCAAGCAGATTCAGAAGATGAAGAGTACATAATCACCAAATGTATGTTGTTTTGTTCTAATTGTGAAAAACGTGGACATCTTGAAAAATAATGCCATAAAGGAAATGAGACAGAAAAACTAATTGAAAAGGAAGACAATTATGAAGAAGAATTGATTAGTGATTTAGATGAACTAAGAGAAGAAAAAATTCACTCAAGAAAGAATTGATGAAAGAAAATGAAAGTGTTCACATTTTTGAAGAAGCCCAACAGGTCATCGAGTACTTAAGAACTTAGCTAGAAGAAGCCAAAAAGATCGAAGAAAATCTTGAATATCAAAAGCAGTGTTTGGAAACCAACATAGCAGCACAGAAGGAAGAAGCAAAAATGGGAGAGAAGATATTGACAGATCATCTTAAGGAAAGAAGTAACCATCTAAACCATCTTGAGACAGAGTTTGGTCAAGAAGAGAAAGGACTTGAAGAAGAAATAATCACATTAAAAATTCAGCTTGAAGAAGCGAAAAGAACATAAGAAGTCATGAAGTCTCAGATAATGAAGAAAGAAGAAGAGGTTGAAAAGCTTGAAGAAGAAGTTGTCACATTGAGAAGTAAAATTGTCAAGCTCAACAAGAACGTTGAAGAGTTGAAGAGACAGAAACATCCACATCAGTTATAGAGAATGAAGAGAAGCACTCTAAGTTGCTAGAAAATAAGAATGAAGAAAATAGAAAGAGTTATGCAGAAGTACTCAAAGGAAGGAATCATGGTCAACCATAATCTAAGAAAACTATTAAAGATACATCTTCAAGAAGACCATCCATGTTCAAGCCACAAAAAAACTTCAATCATGATCATGATCAGTCAAGGCAAAAATTCAGAAGGAATACACCATAGAGAAGATCATTTACTCCCAGGTATGCAAATTTATTTTATGGTCATTGTTTTTATTGTACTAACTTTGGACATAAGGTTGCAGATTGCGGGGATTATAAAAGAAATGTTCAAGCATTGTTCAAGCAAGAAGTGCCTATGTGGTCGCACATAACATTGAGTGTTACAAATGTCATAACTATGGACACATAACCCGTTATTGTAGAAGCATGATCGATACTTCCATGAAAGAGAATACTGATATCAGATATAAGAAAGTATGGATAAGAAAACAAGAAGAACAGGTGAACAAAGACCAGGTACCAAAGATTGCAAGATTGACAATAAAACGAGATGAATAAAATTATACAGAGAAAAATAAAGATGTCAGATACATAAAGGTTTGGAAAATAACTGAATGAAAGGAAGGATAGGTAAATAAGGAACAGGTTCAAGAGATTGTACTTTCAGGCATTGTAGTGAAAGATGAATCCACAGACAAAAAGAAAGAAGTCAGAGCTCAGAGAGATAATGAATCTACCGATGAAGATGATGATGAATACACATTAGAGCAGGAATTGTTTTGAGCCATCCGGCTTAGAGATTCCCATGTAATATGAATATTAGACATGGGGAAGTCTATGCGATAACTGTGACAGACCAAAGAACCATTCTTCGAGCAACTTGCAGATTTTGAGAAGGTAGATTTAGAGAAATCAGTTAGCAGAAGTATAGTTTGATAGATTAATAAAGACTTCATTATAGTATGTGATAAATGGGTTAGCATTATGGACAGTTGCGTAAGTGGAGTCTTGGACAATATGGACAGAGATGGATTCATGAGAACACGTAGCAGGTTTGGACATATATATGATAGTGGACGAGAGCATGGATTCATAGATTGGTTCAGAGAGTGGTTCAAAGACCAATGAACATTATCATAATGGATGATAATTACACAGGAAATGGCTCGAACAATGCTACTGGATTCCAAATTGACATATATTTTTTTGGACACATGCAATGCATACACCAGTTCACATTCAAAACATAATAATGCTTAGAAACAACAATGACAAAACTCCCTACGAATTATGGAAAGGAAGCGTAGACAACAACCTCTACATCAAGGTAACTCAAGGTAATATTTTATTAATTGAAATTTATGTTGATGATATTGTTTTGGAAGTACTAATGACAGGTTAAGCCATAAATTTACAAAGGATATGCAGAATGAAATTGAAATGTCATTACTTGGAGAAGTATCCTTCTTTTTGGGTCTTCAGATATGTCAAAGAAACCAAGGAATTTTTGTTTTTCAAACTAAGTATATCAGAGAAATGCTAAAGAGGTTTGGAATGGAAGATTGCAAACCAGTTACCACTCCTATGCAAACCAATTGCAAGGTGAGAAAAGATGATGATTCAAAGTCTACAGACCAGAGGAAATACATGTCAATGATTGGTAGCTTACTATATGTGACAACATCTAGACCATATGTAATGCAGGAAGTTGGACAGGTGGCACGATTTCAAGCAGGACCAAAGGAATCACATGTATTAATAGTGAAGAGGATTTTCAAATATCTCAAAGGAACAAAAGAGTTTGGATTATGGTATTCAAAAGGAAAGGATCTATCACTTATTTCCTACATAGATGCAAATTGGGCATGTTGCATTGATGACCGACGAAGCACCAGTTGAGCAACATTCTACTTGGGTGAGTGTTTACTATCTTGGCTATGCAAGAAACAATCATCAATATCCTTATCTACAACCGATGCATAGTATATTGCAACAACATCATGTTGTACACAGGTTCTATGGATGAAACAAACTTTGACAGATATACAGGTTGAGTATGATAAGCCCATTCCAATCTATTGTGATAATACAAGCGCCATTAGTATCTCAAAAAACCCGGTGATGCACTCCAAGACGAAGCACATTCCAATAAAGTATCACTTTCTATGGGAACATGTTGCAGAGAAGAACATCAGAGTTGAAAATGTGGGAACAAAAGAACAAGTGGCATACATCTTTACAAAACCGCTTCCACGGGAAGCCCTTGAGTATCTTCGCTAGAGACTAGGAGTAATTTCTACTCCAAAATGAATGCTTTTGAAGGCTTATCTTATATGTCTTAGATGTACACGAAGGAGCACCATAAATAGGACAAAAGGGGAGAGTTTTATTAGATGCAAAGGTAAATGCTTGGAGAGAGAGCATAAAGGCAGGGGGAGCGATTGTCACAAAGGAAGAATGAGAAATATGACTTCAGAGTGATACCCTTTGTCAAAGGGGCATATATTATTCATATGAAGGGAAATAGAGTAATTAGAGGATTATAAACACAAAGACAAATCAAAGGCACGTAGACATGGGGAGCATCCCCAAGGAGAGTTCAGGCAGGGGGAGCAACCCCAAAGGGAGATACCCTTTGCCATTGATGTCAAAGGGGGAGAGATAGAAAAATTGATAAAGAGTATAAACATGAATGTTATCATGACTAAGTGTTTCCATCAATGCCAAAGGGGGAGATTGTCAGATAGTTGGCTTAGGTTGACGGATAGTTGGTATGTATTGTTGGTTGTCATTGATGTCAACTATTGGAGAATAATATTGTAGATTGATGCCAACCCTTAGTGATTGATGTCAACCCTTGGAGAAAGTTCAGTAGTGAATTCCAGTAGCACAAAGGTTTGGGTAATGGACCTAAGGTTGTTTCATGTATAATGGTATGAGTTTTAATATATTTGAAGGTAAGACTATTCTAGATGGATAGTACAAGTCATTCCATTTCTGTTTGTATGTGGAGCATCACATAACTCCTCACGACTAGAGAGTTATGGCCATGAGAAATTGGAGAACCCAGGTTTGGGTAATGGTCCCAAGTTTGTTTGATGGATAATGGTATGAGTTTTGATATATTTGAAGACAATACTATTCTAGATGGATAGTACATGTCATGCCATTTCTGGTGGTATGTGGAACGTCACATAAATCCTCACGGTTTGAGAGTTATGGCCTTATGAAGTTGGAGAACCCTCATATGTTGGCTTGAAGCCCCAAAAGGTCAAAGAAGTCAAAGAGATTGCACATAATAAATTATTATTTAAATGATAAAGTAAAGTGACAAAGTCAAGAAGGATTATTTAAATAATAAAGTGAAGTGACAAAATCAAAGAAGATTATTTAAATGATACAGTGAGGTGACAAAGTCAAGGAGGAATATTTAAATGATAAAGTAATGGAGAACTTTCTAATTATGGAAAGTGGTTAGCCCTAAAAATGAGGAAAATAGGTTAAGTGAGTTAGAAATAGGTTAAGTGACCTAGAAATGGGTTAAGTGACCTAGAAGATGCTTCTAAGGAAGCTATTTGGAGAGAATAAATAAGAGGCAAGGCTCTCTCATTTCATATCACACTTGAGTATATTGAATATCTATAGGTGACTGAGGTAACCAAAGGATATCTAAGCCGAATTTCAGAGGGGAGGTGAAGAAAAGAAGGCCAAAATTCAAGGGAGGATAAATTCTTTTGATGATGCTTTCTAAGGTATGTTATTTATAGGTCATCTCACCATTTTCGCAATAATTTTTTTCCAAAATGCTTCAGACCATGAAATTGATAGGACATTGAGAAAACATATCCAAGTATCGGTGGTAAAAAATTTAGCTTTTAGGTCGTTGTATTTTTGGAGTTACACTCCGTGGAAAATAGGGTTTGTGGCTAGTCCTGAAACTAGTCTAAAACAAGTGTTTTGGGTAAAAATGTCATAACTTCTTCATAACAGATCCAAATTCAGTAAAACCAAATGTGTTGGTTAGAGTACAGTTTGCAGTATTTTTTGTAATATTTTTATATCCATTCAAAAAATATTCCATGCGGGGCATGCTCTATAAGGTCTCTCTCTAGAATAAGCCAAAATTCAACAAGGTATGCCATTTTTGCTATAACTCCTTTTCTGAGAGGTTCCAGTAGTAACACCTGAAGGAATTGCATAAAACAAACTGAAAAACATTGTGTACTATTTTCAGATCTTTATTCATTATAGTTTGATCCGAAATCGGATTCAGAAGCCTGTCAGGGCATGAAAAATGCTCAAAAATGAAAGTGCTCGGAATCTGACGAAACCAACACCATTGCGTCCAGCTCGTCTTCCCGATTCTGGCGGTATATTTACTTTGTCAAATGGACTCCGTATGTGAAAGTTATCGCGTTCTGATCGGAAGCCCAAACAGGTAAAAATTCAAAGGTCAACTGGTCAAAAAGTCAACGCTGATGTCATCATGCTGACTGTGCAGGAGATGATGTGGCACTCTCTGGTTGATGGTGATGGACAGGTTTTGCTGATTGGGCAGACATGTGGCAGGCAATTGGACCAGTCAATGGTTGACAAGTGGCATTTGTCCGTCGAATGGGAAAGTGCCACGTGGCCCAGTCATGGACAACCACGTGGCACCCAGTCAAAGTCAAAGTGGCAGGTTTAAATTTTTTTTGGGGTCCATGGGTTTTGAACCCATGACCAACCACTAAGCCTAAGCGCCTTCACTTTAGTCCTGTAACCAATGCACCACATTATTTTATGTTATTA
>ML791699.1:218313-290127 GCA_009831015.1 Picea engelmannii | reverse complement strand
AATGAGTGTGTGAACCTATATTACTTTGTAAGGTTATAGTACAAAATTGATGCAGGGATTCCCAGGATCTGCCTTAACGGAAACCAAATTTGGGATCCTTGGAGTGCATTATCTGAAAATAGACAAAAGGTGCCTGGATCGCCACAACGGGAAACCAACCCAGGCTACCATAATCCAGTCTAAAAAAACTTCATCAAAAGAAATCAAGAAAAGTCTGAACATAGTGGGGTGAGCTCCTACTCTGAGAGACAGGGTCTGGGCGGGTCCTGTGCTAGTCTAGGTTGACAGGGTGCTCTGCGTCCCCTTTTTGCTGTGCCGCGTCCTCCTCCCTCTGTTCTACCAGATGTAGATTTTTGATGCAAGCTTTCGATTATTGTCGGCTGGAGTGATATCTATCTGGTGGACATAGTGTAAATAGAGATGAAATTGTCCTTCCATCTGCTCCAATTTCTCCTGTTGTCTTTTCTAGTCCTCCACCAGCCTTTTTATCCCCATCTCCAGGTTGCTAAGGCGGTTGAGAATTCTTGTGCGCTCTTTCTTCTGCTCTTTGGTTTTCATCATGTTGGTCTCCCCCCTGTTCGCACACATTTTACCTATCAACATTTTGGTTCTCCAAGCTTCTTCCACCGTCCTGTGGTAGAGGGTTATCCTCGATTTTGTGGTTTTGGGGTCCCGTATCCTCCCTGCTTCCTGGGTTAGTGTTGACCAGGCTTTGGCCCTGCGGGCGTTGTTAATTTCGCCCACCCATATTTTAATGATCGTCTTCCCCTTGTTGTCTGCCTTCGTGAGAAAAGTGTTCCTTGCGTCCTTGACCGCCTGTTCAATTCTTTTCATCCGGCGGACGCTCTGTGGAGGTTCTTTTCCCTGGGGGCCTCTCTTGTTGCTGGTTTTATTCATGTGTACCATGTTGACTTGCAGGTGGTGGTTCTTATGTTGGGTTCTTTCCCTGTTCCGCTGCACCTCCTTCTAATAAGTAAGGTGGCCCTTGTAATTGCGATGCCTCGTTCTGTGATATGTTCTAGTGTCCCAACCTTTATGGAGCCAAACCGACTACGGTCCCATCCTTGCAATCATGATTTTCTCATCAAGGTGGTCCTACCAGTCAGAAGACTATGTTCCAGAGCGTGTGCATTTGATGACCCTGCTGTTATCTCTGCTCCAATGCTTTGCCCTGCTCATCGTACACCATCCCTTTTCCAGTTCCATATTGGTACTTAGGTGAGGTGTATTCCTACTTGGCCCTGGTGAGACCTGTCGTCCATCATCCTTTGCTGCCTACGAGTTAGGTCCATCTTCCTTTACCGCTTGCGATTTATCTCTTCTTCTTTCCAAGGGGTAGCTTATGTACTTCTTTTTATTGATGGGCCTGTGGTGCCATACCTTCGCCTGATGTGTGATCTACATTTTCATTTGCAACCTTATTTGATTAGTGGGCCATCAGATTTTGTCTGGGACCTACGTGTCCTACGGTGGCTATTGCGCCTCCATTCTTGCCGTAATCTCCCGTACTACTCCTATTATCCCAGTCTTTTGCCGCAAGTTGGGTGCAGTCTGCTCGGAATTGACCTTGTGAGATGTTGCTCTAGATTGTGTCCAGTTCTGGACCTTCTTTCTCGACCCCCTTGTTTTCTATTCTGTCCGCCAGTCCATTTGCTGACCTCCTCACCCAACGCAACTCCACATTGATCCCTATCCGCAAGTGCTCTTGGATTTTGTTCAGTATGTATGCCAATCGCCAGTGCCTCTGGATCTTGCCTATTCGGGTACCGTTTTGGAGTTTTCTGACTGTGTTGATGATCACTAGCGTAGAGTCTCCTTCCACTATGGCGTTCGTCATCCCTTCTTGGCTGAGAATATCCAGACCTGTTTCCAGGGCCCTGAATTCTACGACATTATTGGTGGAATTGTCCAGGCTCCCCGCGTATAGTCGTATGATGTTCCCTTTACTGTCCCTGATTACTCCTCCCAGACCTGTTCTTCGTGGGTTGCCTTTCGCCGCCCCATCAAAATTCAACTTAAGAGAGCCTGGAGGTGGCGGCTTCCAGTTGCACTCACCTCCTTAGAGTTGCGGCTGTTGTCTGTTTGGATTGGGGTTGCGCCCACCGGTTAATTGGAAAACTTCTAGGACTCTAGACTCCTGGTCCGTGGGTTGCGCGCTACCCTCCTGGCAGTTGCTACTCATCACCGTCTCGCATATCATGCAACTTATTGTTTCCTTGATCTTCCCTTCTGGTCAGCTTTGGCTTCTGAAAATGCATCTATTCCTTTCCTTCCATGTCGACCATATGATCATTCCTAGGGTGAGGATCCAACAGAGGTTCACCTATGCTTGGTCATTGTAGTTTTCTCTCCAGAGCTTGATTGTTGCGGCTATGTTACCACAGATCCTGTCTGACTGACGGAAGATACTTGCAGCCCAGTCCCACAGTTTTGTAGTGTAGGTGCATTTGTCGAGGAGATGACATAGGTTGTTTCTTCCTGAGTTTGACATAATTGACACCTTGACGGACCAATGAAACCTCTTTTCCTTAGGTTATCCCAAGTTAGGACGCGGTTGTGTAAAATTAGCCATTGAAAGATCTTAATCTTTGGCCATTGGGGGCTGTTCCAGAGCTTATCCCAGTGTTGCGCTAGGACGTCTTGGTTTGGGTTCGCCATATAGTGCCAGACTTCTTTTAGGTTGAATTCCCCTCCGTCATTTTTTCCCCACCTTAGCTGGTCTTCTCCTTCCATTATTGTTATTTTCTGTCTGTTCAGTTCCTGCTCCACCTCTTTTATTGTTGTTGCGGTTATCTCATTATTCTGAGGAATAATATTGTCCCAGGTTCTCCATTTGTTGCAGTCCGTTCCCTGCTGCCGGTATCGATAGACATTGATTTTTCCTTTCGTGATGAGGTCCTGTTGGAGTATTCCTCTGTTTGGGTTTTCCATCCTTGGTTCTTGTTGCCAAGCGTCCTCCCAGAATTTGGATGTTCTTCCATTCTTAATTTCCCAAAAGATGTGTGTCTGAATCCATGCTTTGTTGTGCCATGCTAGGTTCTATATGGCCAAGCCTTCCTTGGTTCCTCCAAAGCGGATTCTGTCCTGGTCACGGGTGTCCGGTGCATACTTTGCCTTCCGTAGGTTTACCCAAGGTGTTGTAGTTTCTTTGACCCAACGCCACCATAGTTTCGCCCCATATGCATTGTTGGTCGTTTGTGGATCTTGCAGCCCCAAGCCTCCTTTTCTTTTTGGTCTGCAAACTTTCTCCCAGGCCACCAGGGCCCATTTTTTCTTTGTTTCTACACCTCGCCACAGGAAGTCCCTCTAGATGGATATAATTTTCTGTAGGATCCCCTATGGGGTGGGGAAGACTAACATCATATAGGTTGGAATATCTTGTAAGACAGTCTTAGTTAGGATCAGTCTGCCAGCTAGATTAAGGGACCTATACGTCCAATTTTTTACCTGCTCCTACAACCTGTTTATTAGTCCTTCCCAAGTTGACAACTTATATACTTTGTCTGTCAAAGGAACCCCCAAATACTTGGTTAGGAGTGTTTTCCGTTCAAAGCCTAGGATGTTGGTGAAATTCCTTTGGATAGCTGGGTTAGTATTAAAGAAAAAGATCATCAACTTGGAGTGGTTGATCGTAGCGCCCGAGGCTTCACCAAAATCTTCTAGAATGCGTTTGTAGGCTTTGGCTTCTTTGACTATGGGTATGCCGTGGAGGAGTGTATCATTTAAAATCTGTTGGTGGGTTGAGGTAGGGCAATTTTTGAAGGGTTTGAGCCCTGTTATTTCTCCAGTTGTTGTTGTGCTCTTTATGCTCCTGCTGAGGCCTTCCATCATCAAAATGAATAGGAAGGGGGACAACGGGTCACCTTGTATGATCCCTCTCGTGGGCCAGAAAGGTTTGGATGGGTCTCCATTGATTAGTAGCGAGTAGCTTGTTGTGGATACTAGGCTGAAAATCCAACTGATCCAGTGCTCGGTGAAACCAAAGGCTTCCAAAGTCTTGATCATGTAATGCCAACTAATTTTATCATAGGCTTTTGCTAGGTCCAGTTGTATTAAAATTCCCCCCCTCTTTTGAAGTTTTAAGCTGTGGATGATTTCATGAGCCTGGATGATATTGTCCATTATTTGTCTACCCTCCATGAAGCCTGTCTGTTCTTGAGAGATTAATGAAGGTAGGATGGGTTTCAATCTATTTTCTATGACTTTGGAGATAATTTTGTAGATTACGTTACAGAGTGTTATAGGTCTGTACCGGTCCAGGGTTTTGGCTTCATTTTCTTTAGGGATTAGGGTGATCATGGTTGCGTTTAGTGATTTAATAATGGAGGCAGACCTTCTAGAGTCCTCTACTAGCTTATAGATGTCCCATTTGACAATTTCCCAGCAGGCTTTGAAGAGCTCCACAGTGAAGCCATCTTGACCTGGTGCTTTCCCACTGGGCATTTCCTGAAGGGCTTGATCAAATTCTTCCGTGGTAATAGGTTTGTTCAGGAAAATGTTTTGTTCCTTAGTGACCAGGCGAGGAATATGCTGGGTTATTTTCTGGATGGCCTTCGATCTGTCTTGATGAGGTTCTTGCGCTATCCCATGGAAGTGGCTAACCAAAGCGCTTTCGATCTCCTGATGTGACTCGTGCTCGATTCCATCCTGGTCCTTGATCTTCAATATTTTATTATGGGCTCTTCTGGCCATGGTTGTTCTATGGAAGAACTTGGTGTTTTGATCTCCTTCCTTTAGCCATCGGATGCGAGACTTTTGACGCCAGAGTGTTTCCTCCTGCTGGCATTACGCCTCCCATTCTTGTGTCATTTGGAGCTCTTCCTTTTTCCGGTCCTCCGTATAGCCTTCCCGTAAGCAAATTTCTTGGAGTTTTTTCATTTTTTCTTCGATGTCATTTTTCTTTGTGTTTATATTCCCAAAGATGTCCCTATTCCAATCCTTCAGTTTTTTTCTAATGTATTTAAGTTTCTTGTGTAGTTTGAACATCCTAGTCCCTTGCTCCGGTTGCTCCTCCCTCCACCATTGTTTGATTTTTTTCTTGAAAGTCGGGTGATCGATCCATAATTTCTCGAATCTGAAGGGTTTGTTCTTAGGTGTTGGTTGGAAGCTGGCCTCCAGTTGTACTGGCTAGTGATTAGATCCACCCCAGGGGAGGATGTTGCAGTCTAAGGTTAGCCCCTTCATGATGATTGACTTCGATACAAGGAATCGGTCAAGTCTTGTAGCTACCTGGAACTAGTTCATCCGTTTATTGTTCCAGGTGAACTGCCCATTCTTGGTTTGGAGGTCAACCATCTCCTCTCTGTCTGTAAAATTTGAAAACTCCTCTGCATCCCAATCCAATCTTCTCGTACCATCCTTCTTTTCTGCAAGGGAAGTGATAATGTTGAAGTCCCTTGGCAGTATCCAGTGGAGGTTGGTGGCTCAGCCTTTTATATCTTCTAGGTCTCGAATCATTCCTTTCTTTTCCTCTGGCCCATGGGGCCCATACACATTTCTGCATAGAATCTCCTCAGTATTTCCTATGATTTGCATGCGTACCATTAGGGTGTACCTGGTTGCCTCAGTTGCTAATAAATTTAGAATTTGTGGGTTCCACAGAGTGAGTATGCCGCCTGACCTTTGGTGGTCTTCGATGGCTACCATCTTGTACTTGCGCCAGTGTTGTTTACTGATTGCCTCCATTCTATCTGTAGTATATTTTGTCTCTTGAATAAAACAGAGATCCGATTGTTCATGCTTTAGTTTATTCGTAAGGATTCTTTGTTTTCTTGGGCTGTTTAGTCCTCTTATATTACAAGTTATAACCTTCATTTTTAAACATGTGGGGGAGAGTGGGGAAAGAGTTTCTTGATCTTACCCGAGTTTATCAGTAGCGCTCCCAGCTCCTGTAGTGCGACGCTATTTGATTTCCTGCCTTTTTTCCTTCTCATCTGTTTGGGTGATGGGTGCGATTGTCCCTCGCCAACTTTCACTCCTAGGTGTCCTATCTCCCCGTGAGTGCATTTTTTTCCTCTGGCTTTGGCTTCCTCCCATAGGAGGAACATGTATTGGATGTGGTCGAGTTGCTCTGTTGGTACGCTATCAACTCCCTGCCTTTTCCATTGTTCTAATATGTGTGGAAGGTCTATCCCTTCCCTTTCCACCAAGTCTCTGAGATCGGGGTCTTCTGTACCAACTTCGCTCGGGGTCATCTCTGCATCCCCCTCTGCATCTTGCATGGCAGTGTTGTCCTCTTTTGTTTCTTTGTCCATCGGGGTTGCGCAGCTCCCCTGAGCTGTTGTAATGTTTGGCTGTTGGGTGGGATCTTTTGTTGCTTGATCCTTGACTTCTGGAACTTTTGTCGAGTCCTTTTATTCTGCTGTCCCTTTGTTTGTTTGGTCCCTTCCTTCCATTGTGTTCCGGGTCTCCTGGGTATTTCAAGCCGAGGTTTTATTTTTCTTTTTATTTGCTCGGTTCCTGGGGTTCGGGGTGATAAACCCTTCCTCGTCTTGCTGTGTTTTAGGATTTACCGTTTCCTGCCTTTTGTTTAGAGGGCACTCTCTAATCAAGTGTCCATGCTCATGGCATCGTCGACATCTAAAGGGGATCTGTTCGTAATCTATGTTTTGGATCCATTCCTCATCCCTAAATTCCAGACTTATGACCTTTGGGAGTGCTCCCGAAATGTCCATCTCTATACCGATTCTTGCATACGATGTGTATCTTCCTTTTAGGGTGGCTTCTGAGGTCTTCACATATTTCCCCAATTTGTTGCCTATTACTTCAAAGGTAGAGGGAAGCTAGTAGTCTAGGGGTAGGGAATAGAGTCTCAGCCATACTGGTACCTTTTTGAACGTTTCTTTCTCTAGGGCAAAATTTTCTTTCCAAGGTTGCATGTAGAGTCCCGCTGAGGCGTGAAAGTATGGACCTCCCTCAAAGACTTTGTCCCTGTCCTCTAGGTTAATAAAGACTGATGTGAAGAAAGCTTTCGAGCCTAGGTGGAGTTTGACTTCTCCATTTGGCTTCCAATGGTATTTAATCCAGTTGCGCAGAGTTCTTTCTGTGGGCCATATCCCCATGAATTTGCATATGAGCACATGCATCTTTATTTGATCCCTGTAGAGTTGAGTTTGTGGGTCTTCCAGTACCACCTTGGGTATCAATGTTGTTTTGGGTTTGTAAGGGTTGCGCTCTTCCGTCCCGTTAACCTTCCTGGTCTCGCGTTTTTCATTCTGAGTCTCCTTAGCGACTTCCTCCATGGTCTCATTTTTGTCCCAACTTCTTTCTTGCTGCTTCCCTGGTTTTGCTCTGGAAGTTCCTGTCACTGGTGCCTTGAAAACTCCGCTTCTTGGCCCTTTTCCTCTGTCCACCACTACCTGTTTGTATAAGGGTGTCCCCTTGCCTCCCCTACTGCTCTTTGTTGTGGCCGCAAATTTCAAACCCTTGACTCCTGAAAACTATGAATGATGCGATTATTAAGTATTCTACTTTTAATAGGTAGAAAACACAGCTTTTATTCTCATTAGTTTTGAATTTGTGACTCCAGGGATAAAACACATGTTATTCACTCTTAGGTCCACTTAAGATGTAAAAGTGGATTTTATGGTTAAGAATATGCTTTTCCTATTAGAAGATTATAGATCCAAACCCATAAAAAATAGGGTATGCCACCTCTTTAGACTTTAATAATAAAATTGGTGCCCGAAAAGGATTCTTTGTCCCACAAACAAGAAGATATTATACATCAATTTGGTTTTTGACTTGATAGTAACCTTAAAATTATATTATATTATATATATAACCTAGATACATAAGCTTATCTCAATGGAAATGAAAGACTCCCCCCCCCCCCAAAAAAAAAGGAGTAAGTTGCACATGGGTTGAAAGACATATGTCGATCTCACTTGATAGAAAGCAATGCATAAAATCTAATAGGGAATTCTGGTAAAACTAACACTAAGAGATCACGAGGGTGAGCCAACGAACGTCGTCAGGTCGATCGGGCATGGGTTCAGTCGTGGAACATTTTTTTTTGTTTTACCGCATTCAGACAGTGGATGTTTTGAAAGGGGTGTTTTGTGATGTTGTTTAAGTAACGTCGATTGACAATAGAAACATCGACACAACGAGGCTCGAAAGCTTTGTTTGTATTCTGTTTTTGGATAAACTGCTTCTGTAATTATATTTAACTTATTGTGTAATCAGTTTTTATTTTAGAAAATACAAATGATAATTATCTTTTAAGTTTATTAACTTACTGTTGTTAAAGTTAAAAGTTAATTTTTAATAGTATAAATGTTGTCCTATAAATTATTATTAAATCATCTTATAAAAACAACTCCCTAGAATTTGTATTTTTTTTAAAACCTATCATTACACGGAACACTGGAACACAAGAATTTCATCAATATTTGTGGATAGCAAAAAAAATTGTCCTTCAAATTTTTAATTTCAATAACTTTTTTTTCATTATTATGTTTATTTTTTCAAAGTGAAATTAGAATGTTCACTTGATCCATAACCAATTTTTACCCGAGTATTAGGGATCGTCTTGTCATCAAGATATAAATTTGGTATACTTAGATGTCTACCATGGAAAAGTGATTGATGAGATTTCTTATCTTCCGAAGAAATCTCTTGTAAATTGCTAAATAGTTATAATTTTTGTTTTGCCAACAACACATTTTTTTTAATTTTTTGTTTTCCCAACAACACATTTTTTTTGAATTGAACAATAATATACAATATACAACAATAATGTTGTATGCAGGCAATACTTAAAAACCAGGTTCATAATTTTAAAAGAGTATTATTACAATGAAGAAATTAGAGCAAATTAAAATTAGCGCAAATTCATGCTTTCAAAAGAGTCTTAGAATGATGAAATTAGAGCAAATTCATGCTTTCAAAAGAGCATTACAATGATAGAAAATGATGAAATTAGAGAAAATTCATGCTTTCAAAAGAGTATTACAATGATGAAATTAGAGCAAGTTTTTGAATGGAAAGCTGATACATATGCCACCCTTTACTTGCCAGAAGGATAAGTGGAGCTCCGATCATCACCGACAATTTTAATGGTTGTCCGATTCCATGTTGTCGTTTCTGGGTCAAATTTAAGTTCCCACGTAGGTCAGTAATGTAGGTCTTGCTTTACAGTAACAACATGACCGTTTCCATGGAAATCCAATGTCCGAACAATAACGAGATCACCATGATCGAATTCCTTTGTTGCATTTACAAATGTCTGCAAATCCGGTGTCAGTTTTTCATTTACTTGAACAATCCATCCAGCAGAAGCAACTCCATATGTATGGGCAGGGCTGCCAGGAATGCCTCCTGACAGGTATACCCCATGCCCTTGTTCCGGCCAAAATCCCAATGAACGGACAGTTGAGTGCGTCTCCTATATAACATAGCTGCACCAATTTACCATGTGCGTGCTTCCAAACCCACTTCTTACATCGGTGCCCACAAGAACCTTAATCTCTTTACCCTTCCGCCAAATCGTCATTCTTAGATTTCCTTGTTCATCGTTGCTCTCGTCAAGAAGCTGGCAAGCATTTTCAACATCACGATAATTAGTAATTGGCTTCCCGTTTATGGCTAATACCATGTCACCAGTCTGCACCTTACCTTCTGCTCGTGATCCAGCAAAACAACACTCCACCTGCAACACATGTCATCTCATAGGATCTTTTTTTGCTAACTTGGTAATCCACTCGTCACTTAACCCAAAACCATGGGCCTTCCAAAGTAAAATTGGACAAAGGTGAACCTCTAAAATGCGGAGAAGGGGCATATAGATTTTAATTCCATTAAAAACCAAACGTGAACCAGGTGAATCTACATTTCCATTAATAATCTTCTCTAATTCCTGGCTGACGACATAAATTGGAATTCCTCGCATGAATGGAATATCTTTCCGCAACGAGTTGTAAAAGATGCCCCATAATGCCTGAACCCTTCCTTTCTCATCGACTAGTACACCAGAAAATGTACTCCCAAAATCTGCTTCTAATTCGATTACGTCCATGTTCCTGGCTCTATACCGGGGAATATCAACTGGACCAATATTCAATGAAACTCCTGGGTTTGAGAGAAAGGACTTGAGCGATCTAGCTTGTAATCTCAAACTCAACCGAACAAGATATACAACATCGCCTCTATTCAAAGAAGGTTCAGGAAGAAGAGCAACTGCATGTACAACTTAGTTCCAAGAATTTGCTAGGAGTTATAGAATGTAGGTTCTTGACCTCCAAAACAACATTCACCTGAGCACCACCCCTCAGAACCTCTATATCGATCGCCTTTCCAACATTATCATCCAGCACTGTCTCCAACTTCACAAAATGCGTCACAAAATCACCATTCACAACCATTCACCCGGACAAGTACATCCCCTAGCTCCAAATGATTCTGAGCAGGACCTCCCGGCACCACGGAATCTATCACAAGAATTCCCGTCGCGGCAGGAAAAGCCTTTCTTACTAATTGGTCAACATCGCCTAGAAACCCTAACGAAAGTACCTCATCAAACCCTCTGTGAAGAAGGGTCATCTAGAGTGTGGAGGAATATGAGCTGCTTGCCATCCAATGTCGGACTCATCCTTGTACCTCTGTAAAACTTTCAAAGCCCTAACCACTCCATCCAGTGTCGTAAAAAACGAAAAAGGAGTTTTGCCGCCAGCATGTAATCCAACTACTTGCCCATCACAATCAATTACTGGTGACCCACTTGAACCTGCTCTTGTCCCTGAAGCTTCCTGCATATCAAATGTATTGAAGTCATTGTAACCATCAATGCTATAACGAGGGGCCTGTCGATCCAATCGGGCTATGGTTCCTGCAAAAATTGAAAGCATTTCTTCACTGCCATTACCCACCACCCGGATCTCTAATCCAACAACTCCAGCTTCTGGTGCAAGAGGAATTTCCTCAGGTTCTATAAACTTAAGTGCTACGGGATCAAAACGGAAAAATCCAAAATCATGAACAGGGTCACGATAAAGAGGATGAAAAAGAATATTTTGACGATTGGGGAACGTAGCGTCGGCAACAACATGTGCAGACTGGACGACATGCCTGTTGGTGAGAATGATCCCGCATTGTTTATCGATGATGAAACCGGTAGCATTGTAGACACCGGCTGTCACCGTGTCAAAATCACGAGTGGCAATGACTCTTAGCACCACCACGGCCTTGAAAGCCCTGCTTAACGACATACCCCATTTCCAAGATTGCCAACCACTAGCAGTCAGTTAGGAGGACACATCACTAGATTGAGAATAGAGAATCAAGACACCACGTCGAGGCTACCCATGTTCCATGGGATGGGTAAGGACGATGTAGAGCGACATTGGTTCACGTGTGAGTTTGTTTGGTCTATGAAGAGGATCACATATGAAGCATCGAAGTTCGTGTAGTTGGATACCACCTTCAAAGATAGATATCTGACGTGGTATATGAAGTATGAGGAGACTATGTGAGTGGGATATATGAGGTCCCTAACAAAAATCAAGAGAGATATACTTAAGGAGTTTTATATGCCTAAGTCAAAATCGTAGAGCATTATTGAAATCAACGATATCAAGCAAGAGACTAGAGAGACCATATGGGATTTTGACCAGTGGTTCAATATATTGTTAGATAGGATAACATTCTATATCCAAGGGGTTCATCTCAGGGAATGGTTCATTGAAGGACTACTCCCCAATATCCAAGTTTCGCTCACTGAACAGAAGGTGACTACTTAGGCAGAGGCTATGGATATTGTGATGCACCTCAAAGCTACACTAGGAGATGGTGAGACCTTGGCAGGGATAACACATGTATAGTCCTAGCTTGCAAATATTACAATGAATTTGCAAGATATGGAGAAGACAAAAGTGGTTCTCGAGCACCTATGGTGTACTACATGTCAGTTGGAAGGTCACCACAAGGATGAATTTCCTACATTGGGAAATTACTTGGCGACGAGAGCACTAAATCCATTTCCTAATGGGCCTTAAACCGAGTGGTGAAAGATTTGTAGACAGTGGGGGCATATCCCTCCATGCTTCCCAACACTTCAGAAATTACAAAAGAATACACATACTCTATTTTGTAGTTCTGCAAGTCCATAGGGCATGATGTCAAGAAATTTCAGTCACTTTAGTTGATGCAAGACCACACTCATGATTCTTTAGAGGCTCAATAAGAGAATAAAGGTGTCAATTGCAGAGGTGTAAAAGGAGGGGGATACCAAGGAGGTCTGAGAGGTGGATATGGATGAGGATTTGGCGGATGCGGAGGAAGAACACCCACTTGTTTTAATAGTGGTGAGGTGGGTGACGTTTTAATATTTTCTAGAAAATTGTTTGCTCTTTGTGGGTACTACTACAATACATAGCATGCCACCAAACATTTCCCCAACTTGTTGAAGAAGTGGTAAGAAAAGAAGGTACACTGCAACATGGTAACTATAGAGCAACACATGAGTCAAATGAAGGATGAGGAAGCTGATGTGTGGGTGGTAACTCAAGGAGGAGTTAAATCAAGAATGGACTTAGAGTGTGAATAGAGATCGGGCTAGAAATTTGAATGGAAGATCAGAAAATTGACACAATCCCCTCCTAAGTTTGGCATTGTGCACCAAAAGCAGTTTCTACACAATGCACAAAGGGATCTAGAGGAGGAGAGAGCATGAGAAAAATTGCAACACATGATGAAAAGGTCACTAGAGGAATCACGGATGCACAAGGAAGTACAACATGTGACACAATAATTGTTAAAGGAGGCTCGAGCCCATGAAGAGTTACAACACACCACACATAAGTCTTTGGAGGAAGATCATGAGCGTGAAGAGATACAACACACCATACATAAGTCATTGGAAGAATCCCACAGGAAGGCAGAGGTGTGATGGGATAAACAAAAATAAATAGAGGAACACGTGCATGAATAGATGCATTTAACGATGCAAGAAGAAACACTATGTGGTATTGGTCGTAAAGAGAAAGTAGAAGATCAAGTAAGTAACTTCTTCCACTATTGTTTGAAGTTTTTGATTGATAATGATGTTGCAAGGAAGTTGACTCACATGTTAACAAGATGCATGGGGTAAGAAGGAACAACCGTAGCTATATCTACCCCATTACTTGAAAGATATGTGTATTAGGTCAGCAAGAAAAAGCCCACATGAAGAGAGTTCAATATGACAATTGAACTCAGAAGCTATGTGATGGATGAAGTCATGTTGGATATGGGATTTGATGTGAACATCCTACCAAATAAATCATGGGAGTTGATGGGTAAGGCTAACTTGATGTGGTCCCCAATTCAACTCAGGCTAGATAATTAATATAGAATCCATCCTATAGGTCGGATGGAACAGGTCGAAATGAACATTGAAGGGATGAAGACTAAGGAATATTTTGAGATGGTTGAGATCATGGATGAATCATATCCTTACCCCACACTATTTGGTATTGACTAGGCCTTTGACAATAACACAATTTTGAATTTGAAGAAAAGGTAGATGTATTTTGAGATGGATATGTTGTGTGTGATTGCGCCATTAGACCCGAATGAAGGTAACAAATACAATGATGCTATAAATGAGGATACCCAAAGCTCAATTATTGATAACATATATAATATCATAGGTTAAAGAGAGGATTATATCAATACCATAGAATACGGGGAGCTGTGATGGAGAAGTGTGAGGTCATATGACATTGATTCAGAAGATGATATGGAAAGGTTGCAAAACAAGTTGTATGAAGTCTCTACTAGAAGGTGTGCTCAGATCACCATTGTGGTGCGTGAAGTTGGATGAGGTCCTTATACTCCATATCAATTTGATAGAACGAAATCGGTGGAAACATTCCTAACTGAAATATTAAGTTCCCTTCACCCATCAGATCCAAGCCCTCAACACAATGATGGAAGGAAAACCCATGCAATAAAGGGTAGTGCATCACGAACATATACACGAATGGGCATACATAGTCGATTCAATTAAGGAGAGGTGAATATCGAGGTTTGGGATCCAAAGGTATATGTCTTCCTATGAGAGGTGTTGGCTAGCTAAGAAAAATTTGAAGGCATGAAATATCCATCCGAAAACCAAGTGCACTGCACTAGTCTGAAGTTTCATCCCTCGCATCCCTTCGGCTACCACCATGCTAGTGGATGCTCGATGCTGACTAGAGGTTGAACCCAATATAGGATTGGGTGGCCAAAAAAATCCCATTGTCCCAACCATAACTATTAATGATCCTATATGATGAGGACCAAGAAACTAGATTCGTGTAAATAAGCCTCACGTCCTCTCAGGGGCCGACGCGGGAGGTTAGTATCTTGGGTGCATATGCATTGGTGTGTAGTAACCATGCACAACACCCCCAAATAATAATAATTCAAGAATGCATATAGTAGTCAATATCATATTAAATAGATGGAAGCATCCATACCTCACCATATTAAAAGAAGATGCAACAAGTCGTACCCAATGATGATATTTTGCACATTTTGGGAATAATCCAGGGATAAATGCCACAATCACATTGGGATATTTTTCATGTTTGAAAAAAGGATTGAAATTTAAATTTTATGTCAATCTGAAAGGACAAAATTGGGACTGCAATGTGCCGCTAGAAAGGTATGGCCGATTGTAGCAACGAAAAACCAGGTCGTTACCAAACAATTGATGGTGAGGAAATGGTGGTAAGATGGGAGAAGTTATGGTAAGACACCCCCACAATGTGTGATAATTATACCAGGGAATGTCAATAATAAATGGCCTTTACGACATCTTGATAGAAAGTACCATTGTGTAAATACCACCTTGCATGCATTAAAACTTCCATAATCAAGTTCCCTCATTACTATTTCCACCCAAGTCCAATGCCAAATAGGTTTAGCGCCACAGAAAAAAACACCAAGTAAATAACATGTGCAACTCATATGAGCCCAACATTGTATTCACATACCTCCGCTGAGTAGCTCGATGATACATAGGTTCTTGGTGGTAGCAGCTAACAATGACCTCTTCCAGTAAATTGCAGGCATATAACAAAGAAAAGTTCATCAGGGACAAATAAATATTAGAACTAGAATTACATACTAATATAATTTTCATGGGCTCTCAGATTGGGAAGTTTCAAATCATTCGGTTCATTGACTTTGATGTTCGTGACAAACATATTAACAATATTATTTGTATCACCTTCCAACTTTCAGGTAATTGAATCTAATAAAATTAAAAATACATACTCTTATTCGATGCAGGGTGACGACTCCGGAATTTAAACCATAGAGGAAGACCTCCAGATTGGTTATAGGTATGGCTATCAAGATTTTGTCGAACATCGGAAAATAATGGGGCAGACCCCAAGAAACTATGCATGGAATTTGAATAATTATATAACTTCACTCATGCATGAAATTTCTACAAAATTCTTATCAAATTTGTGACAAGAAATTAAAACAAATTTTCTACAAAATTGAGTTACTTCTTTTGAATGATTCTCATAAAAAGTGCTAAATAATATATAAATTAATGCCACCATAAAAAAATATCATTGGTAATATCAAGCTTGTAGAGAGCGCTAAATCCCTCTAAGTGAAAGCAATATGTGCTATTGTGGATTGAAAATTTGATAAATTAACCATATAAATTTGGAAACATTTCTTAATAGTAAAGAATAAACTACAAAGTGAAAAATTAAAGAACCAATTAATTACATGGAACAAAAACTCTTACTAACTAACCCTAAATTTTAGGGAAAACAATAGATAATAAAACACAAATAGAACATAATTGTTGTGAAGGGATATGATGATATCAATGGAACTTGAGTCATTCATCCTACACATGAGCTTAAAAAGACTTGTTAAAATTTAAGCATGTATGTATAATCATTGAATAATCATAAAATAGTGGTTGGGTGTCACAATCAAGTTGAACTTTAAATAAAAATTCTTATCAAATTTGGAAAACAATTTCAATGGAAAATAGGTTGAGTTTTTCCACTAATTAACACACACACATATGGGAATGTGCACGAATTTTATGGACAAAAAAGTGGCTACAGGGTGAGCACGAATGCACTCACACAAGAATGTGTGCGTGTTCTTGAGAACGTGGACATGATCCTGATGTGATAGGATCAATAAAGCTCGAACCATCACCCAAGATGCCACATAGGATTTTGAACATGAATGTGTGTGCATTCCTAGGAATGCGCTAGCACACACATTCTTGTTGGACCCAATTAAAAGGGCTTGCAATATTTTTTTTCCCATTCCACCACCACACCGCATGTTTGTGAAATCATTGAGCCAATTGAATGCTTGGACATTGTTGATTAAGTTTCCAAAGGATCCTAACATTGTCTTCGAGGGAAGCCATGTATTTATTCACATTTAATTTCTTGTTTTTTTTATTTCCTAAACTATATTAATTTTATGTTTTTTTGTAATTTTAAAAGTTGATATAAAAACTCAACCTAATTTATATAAATTCCATTCTTAAATTGCAAAACTCTCTTTTAACATGGAAATTGGCATGCAAGCTCTATAAGCTCTTTCAAGTGTGTTTCACCAACGCCCACATGACCACGCTACCCACAATTGCTCGATACAACGTTCTTCAAAATCCACGCCTAGTTCAAAAATTGCAATGTGCCTTACTAGACTAAACCCTAGTTTCAAAGATCCTAAAATAATTTGTTTTCTAAGCAATGAAAGCACAAGGGAGGGATCCCCGTAGTTGTAATATGGTGCCCCGAGTCCAATGAATCTGACAATTTATCCAGCCAAGGCCTGATTCGTGTTTTACGATGAGTTGCAACTTGCCTCCTCAATCCATTCAAGGACATATTGACAGTTTTTTCTAGGGGCATAAAATCCAAACATCTACCAAAGTACCTATTTTCATTCATAGATTCATCAAATATAAAGAAAGTAATCATATGTAGTTTATGATGTATTATTTCCTTTTGTAAATTATCTTAAGTTCCTTCCTCTAGGATCCAATTACATGACAAACATAGAAATTAATTTTAAAAGTACTAAACAAGACAACTTGCATTCAAAACAATCTCTATGAATATTATGTACCTGACTTAGCCCCCTATGCTACATTGAAAATGTTGTCCCCATATAATATAATTTTAGTATTATTATTATTTGTGAGAAAATAAATGAATAGAATGAATCCCATTAAAATATTTCAGGTGGCATGGAATGGTTTCATTCCATGATAACCATCCCTCCAATCCAAAGGTGTTGGCAGTAGAAAGATGGTTAAAGGTCCACACAAGAATTGTTGGCAGAATGGGAAGGACGGTGTGATACATTGATCACTCAATGGACTGAGGTACAATTTTAGAGTGATGGGTGAATGTTGAAGACATGGCTATATGAAGGCACAACTAGATATAAAGAAAATCAAGAAAAAGGGTTTGTTTGTTTAGCGTTTATGTTTATATTTTGGATTAGTTTATTTTTTTATAAATATATTTGATAACTTAGATAAAGTTTTATTTATTTGTTTTTGTGTATGGGATGGTGTCGCGTTTTGGGGAGAGAAAGAGGATGAGCATTGTTCCTGTCTCATATCCCTATCTAGTAGAAGCACACATGCATTCTAGGAATGCATGTGTGCTCTAGCTAGATAGGGATGTGAGGTAGGAACAATGCCCAACCTCATTTATTTTTTCTCACAATAGTGCATGTGTGCTCTTAATTCATTACATAGACCATTTATTCTATGACCCAAGATATAACTTTATGAATTAAGGAATAGAGGGGTTTGGAGACAACTAGTACCTACAGGCTTAGGATTGAAAGTTCTTTGAGGCATAGGGTAATGGTTATAGAACTGCGATGGAGGTGTAGGGGTTGTGGGGCCCTCAATAATACGTATGGGCATAGGGAACTTAGGGATTGAATGTGGATGGGGTTAAGGGTCAGGTATATGTGGGGCCCTAACGTTAGATGGATTTAGGTCCAAAGTGGATACATGTTCCTAGGAATAGTGGGGTAGGGAAGTGGGAGAGAGAGGGAGATATTGACAGAGGGGGAGAAAGAGTGAGAGAGAGTGAGAGTGAGAGTGATATGGAGAGAGATAGATAGATAGGTAGAGTAAGGAAGAGAGAGCACGAGAGATAGTGGGATATAATGGGAGAGAGATATGGAGAAAGAGACAAGGGGATAGAGTGAACAAGAGTGGTATTGAAATGAAGGCATGGCTATGAGCTATCTCAATAATATATCGATCCATAAATAAATAAATAAAGCAACCTTATTTGTTTCTGCATATTCCTGTGTGATTAGAATTAATGATGTTATAGTTTATTTTCAATATTATTATTTTCCATAATCACAAAAAAAGGGGCCAAATTGTTGTGGGAAGATCTTGTTTAATGAGAAAAACCATATAACATCTACAGTAGAAAACATTTGGTACATTAGCCACACAACAAATAAGACAAAGTTTAAGGAAGATCAGGGTAGGATTGCTAGAGTGGTATTAGAGCCTCAGTCCTGCCAACCTGAGGGGATTTAAAATTTCATGAATCAAGGAGACAAAGAAAGGTATATCACCTAAAAAAGTAGGAAGTAGCGAGGGGCATACAATATTTTTAATCAGGAAGAGATAGTAGAAGAAAACCAACTTGAGGTAGAACAAGAATAAGTAGTTATGGGGGATCAAAATGAAGATAGGGCCTTGCAAATTTTAGAGGGCATACAGAATGGACAATAATAATTAGCACAACTATTGGCATAATTGATTGCTGCCAACCAGGAAAACCATAACCATGAGGATAATAATGGAAATGGAGGAAACAATGGACACCATGGGGGAAACAATGGTGTAGGGGGTCCCACCGGGAATAATGGAAACCATGCAGAGGGAAACAACAACCATGTTCTTGGACAAGTTGGTAGTAGAACTAAAGGAAGAATCATTCCCTGATCACTCTTACCTCTCTTCACTGGGAATAAACAAGTAGGGAATCAAGGACAACAAGGTCAAGGTGAAACCTTTGATGACTATTGGAGGGAGTACCAGGCTATGGGAGAGGATTTTTAGGTTTCCATGTCCCTACATAACTATTGCAATATCAAATATAGGAACATGCCAAGGGAAGTAAACAAGAGTAAGAAAAATGTTGATCTCATGAGGAAGATTGGGAAGCTGACCATCTCCTCATTTGATGGTTTGAGAAAATCCACAGCTATGGCATGGGTTCAAAATTTGGATACCTATTTCCAACTTAACACCATGACAGAGGAATATGCGATGAAATTCACTGCCTTGCATTTGGACAGGGAGGCCCATGAGTGGTGGTACCATGGATTGGTCAGTCTGGGACATGCTACCATTACCTCTTATTTGGAATTCACATAGAGATTGATGGAGAGGTTTGACAGGAAATATCCAGAGCTACATTTCATAGAGATGGCATAGCTCAAACAAGTTGGGACACCATATGCTTACATCATTGAGTTTCAGAGGATTGCAGTCACAGTGACCCATATATCTGAGAAGAGACTGGTGATGTTGTTCATGGAGGGTTTATCCGAGCCACTACATGGTTGGGTGAAGTCTTTCAAAATGAAGACATTACATGATGTTATTATCTGAACACAGGACATGGAGGGTGCGGTCCCAAAGACAAAAACTTTCTCCAAACCATTTATTCCCGAGAGGAACAAAGATAGGAATAAAGGAGAAGATGGATGAGGAAACTCGTAATGATTGAGGAGAAAAAAACTTTGCTTCAACTGCAAGGACCACTCCCTATAGACATCCTAAGAAATTCAAGGATGAGATCAAAAAGACCAATAAGGGGCTGCTGGAGATGGGGCATATCAGGCCAAGTTCACGTCCATTCACTTCTTTTGTAGTGTTGGTGAAGAATAAGGATGGCACACTGCGAATGTGCATTGATTACAAGGCATTGAATAAGAAGACGATAAAAAATAGGTACCCAATTCCTAGGATCGATGATTTGTTGGATGAGTTACATGGGGCAGTGTATTTTTCAAATATTGATCTTTCATCAGGGTACCATCAAGTTAAAGTCAAAGAGTAGGACATTCCAAAAACTGCTTTCAAGTTCCATTATGGGCATTACGATTTTTTGGTCATGCCATTTGGGTTGACCAATGCACCAGCTACTTTCCAATCCTCCATGAATCACATTTTTAAAAAGCAGTCGAGGAAGCTTCTATTGGGATTATTTGATGATCTCTTAATTTATAGCAAGACATGGGAGAAGCACTTGAGACATCTAGAGGATATTCTGAGTATCATGGAGGATCAATCATTATATGCCAAGGAGTCAAAATGTGAGTTTGGCATGACAACGATCCTATACTTGGGTCATGTGGTTACTGCTGAGGGGGTACGGGTGCACAAAGAAAATATCCAGGCCATACTAGACTGGCCACCTCCCAAAAATATTTCACACTTGCGCAGTTTCTTTGGGATTTGAAACTACTATAGGCAATTTGTTAAGGGGTTTTCACAGTTGGTTGCACCAATCACAAATCTAACAAAGAAGGGGACGTTTAGGTGGAAAAATGACGCCTAGAGGATGTTTGACAAGATGAAGGAGGTGATGAGAACTTGTCCAGTTCTAGCACTTCCTAATTTCACTAAACCTTTTTTGCTTGAGTCTGATGCATCGAGTGAGGGAATATGAGCAGTTTTGATGTAACATAGGCATCTGATAGCATATGAAATAAAAAATCTCACAGAGTCAGAGAGACTCTACTCCATTTATGATAAGGAAATTCTCGCCATCATTCATGCCATGGTTAAGTTTAGACAATACTTGGTAGGTGGAAAATTTGTGGTTAAGATAGACCACAACAACTTGAGGCATTTTCTGGGGCAGAAGCACTTGAATGAAAGGAAACAAAAATGGGTTAGAAAACTAAATGCCCATGATTTCGACATTGAGTATGTAAAGGGAAAGAAGAATGTGGTTGCAGATGCTCTCTCCATAAAACCAAAGGTGTTTTCACTTGCATAGGTCTCAACTGATTGGAAATCCCATCTATTGGTGGAGTATTCCAAGAACAAATTTTCTTGTGAGGTGATGGACCACAATGTACAGGATGATAGGTACAAAGTGGTATATGACATCATCTACTACAAGGACCGTATAGATTTAGTTCCATAATCTACACAAAAGAAAAAGATCATGGAGGCTATACACAATACACCATTGGCAAGATATTCAAGATACTTCAAAACCTACATGCAGATTAGGGAGAGGTTCACTTGGAAGGGCCTCAAAGAGGATGTACTAAAGGATGTGAGAGAGTGTGTGACTTGACAACATAACAAGTTAGAGAATATCCATCCTACAGGACTACTACAATTGTTTCCCATCCCAGAGTAGAAATGGGAAAGCATATCCATCGAATTTATCGACACAAGGCTACCAAAGGTGCAAGGTAGAGATTGTATATATGTAGTGATCGATCGATTGAACAAAATTTCACACTTCTTTGCCATATCCTCTAAATAAAAGGTAGCATAGGTGGTGGAGTTGTTCTTCATGGAAATATTCAGACTCCATGGATTGCCGAGGTATATTATTGTTAGTGACATGGACAACATATTCCTTAGTGCATTTTGGTAGGAGTTGTTCAGACTGGATGACACAAAGTTGACTCCCAACACTAGTTACCACCCTCAGACAGATGGCTAGACGAAGATTTTGAACAAATGGATTGAGGGATATTTACATAACTATGTGTTAGGACAACATAAAGCATGGGTGAAGTGGTTGCATTTAGGAGAACATTTCTACAACACCACTCATCACATGTCCATAGGAATGACACCATTTCGAGCATTATATGGATACGATGCTCCTTCCTTTGTTGACTAGGCATTTAGGGAAAACACAACTCCCAAAGCCAAGGATTGGATCCAAGAGATACATGACCAAGGAAATGAAAAACCTGTGGCTTACATGAGTCGAAGTTTGTCTGATGATGAATTTAAGTACTCCTTTATTGAGAAACATGATTTTTTATCCTGTTAAGGCTGTTGAAAAGTTTCACCACTACATCTTAGGTAAGTATACATTGGTAAAAGTATCGTTACCTGCTGTCAATTTTTTTCTCTCACAGACTTATCTTTCAGGAAATCTTGCACATTGGCTTGCCAAGATCCAGGAGCATGATTTAAATATCACGACTTCTACCACCATTAAGGGACGTGACCTAGCACTTCACTTGGCTCTACATGCTGAGAATAGTGAAGAAATTGATGAACAAGATAGTTCCGTTTCAACTCTCTTTTACATTGACGATCAAATCCTCCTTGTGTTTGAGCATCCTTGGTACAGGAATTTGGTTTATTATTTACAGAACCAAAGATGTCCAAACAACGTAGACACTCATGAAAGGATAAGACTCTGTCTTGAATCTGCAAGATAAGTCATTATAGGAGACTTCTTATTTCGAAGATCAGTTGATGGTGTGCTGCTTCACTGTGTGAATAATGAAGATGAACAAAAATTGTTACAAGAAGCTCACGATTCTTCAAGATATGTCATTCATGTAGCAGGTCATTTCTCTACAAAAACCACTGCTTTCAATATTATTAGAAAAGAATATTATTGGCCTTCGATCTTTCATGACTCTTATTTGTTTTTGAGGTCTTGTAACAAGTGCCAAAAATTTGCTGGGAAGGAACGCCTTTCAGCCATGCCATTACAACCTGTCCTGCCAGATTTTCCCTTTTCAAAGTGGGGATTGGATTTTATTGGTCCTATTAATCCCCCTTCTTTAGCCAGACAAGTTTTTGTTTTGACAACCACATACTATTTTACGAAATTGGTTGAATCTGTCCCACTTAAGAATTCCATAGACGATCAAGTAATTTCTTTCCTTGAAAATAATATTTTTTCCAGATTTGGTATTTCAATAGAAATTATTATAGACAATGGCCCCGCTTTCATTTCTGCTAAGATGAATCGATTTCTAGCCAAGTTGGGGGTTAAAAATTTCACCTCATCAGCTTATTACCCCCAAGGAAACGGGTAGGATGAATCTACCAAAACAAATCTGGTAAGAATCGTCAAAAGGCTCATCGAAGACGAGCCTCGTATATGGCATACTCTCCTCACCTATGCCTTCTGGGCAGATCTAACTACCGCCAAGGTAAGAACTGGTTTTACTCCTTTTCAACTTGTTTATGGTCAAGAAGCCCTCTTGCCAACGGAGTTGGAACTTTCTTCCTTAAGGTTGATGCTACAGATCAAAGAGTTAAATTCTTCAGATGTTTTGCAAAGGGTAAATGCACTACTAGCTTTGGAAGAACAAAGGATGTTTGCATTGGATAATATTAAAAGGAGACAACAAACTGTTAAGAAGTATTTCAACAAGAGTGTCAAGTCTATCAAGTTTAAAGTAAATGAAAAGGTCTTTCTATGGGATTCCTCTCACGCTGATAAGGGAAGACATTCAAAATTTCAGAAATTATGGCTGGGTCCTTTCAAGATCACTTTTGTCTTAGGTACCAATTCTTACATTCTAAAAGACTTACATGAATGATTGTTTTCTTACAACACTAATGGTTCTCACCTAAATCATTACGTGGGACCAACTTGAAAAGATATAACGTTGTCTGGATTTTCTCTAATATAGCTCTGTTTTCAATTTTTCTTTTTTTTTCTTTTCCTGCTTACAGTAGTTGATTTCCGTTTTTTTTGTTTTAAGCATTTCCTATTGTTTTTACTTTCTGTCACTTTATTTTTGCTATTTTAATTTTCTGCAATTTTACTCTGATGGATCTCGATTTTTTTCATTTTTTAGTTTATTCGGAAATAAGATGTTGGATCAGTTATGCCATAGTGACACTCCTGTGAGATATTGTTAGTCAATAACAATCAAGCTTACACGACTGTTATGATGTTTTCCCTGAGGACACACTTGAATTTGTCGTCTACTTTCATTGTTGTCTTATAAAGAGATTTGTTATCTCCCACTTCTTCTTCCCATTTCTTCATCCATTTGAAAATAAAAGAGCAGAGCATTTAATTTTTCTCCTTGAATTAAGAGCCGATTCTTGTTAAATTATTATGCATACAGGGATAACCCCCCTCATACTTAACAATTTTTTATGAGTTATTCCCAAATTTCCAGTCATTTTTCCATTAAATCCGTTCACTTCCCCCTGTTGCATAATTATTCTGGTTACATCTTCTAAAGTTACTATTCTTAGTTTGCGAAACCTTGAGTTCTAAGTTCTAAATATGTTGAAAGCAAATTTCCCAATGGAGTTGCTAGTTTGTTGACGATTAAATTCGCAACGAAGTTTTTCCTACAAAGTTTTGCTAAAGCCTATTATTATAAAAGCTAAATAATAGTAGTAGGTGGGACCCCCTTGTAGATTGAATATCAAATCTGGTGCTTATTTGATGATTACGCTACTGTTCAATACTGCTTTCATGATTGACGATATCTTATTTTATTGGAAAATGGATCATGCATATTATACATGGTCTCCTTGTTGTTCCAAGCTCAAGTTTTATATCGATGTTTTGTTGTCTGTTCTTGGATCTATTACGTGGGACACCTAAGAATTTCGGTGTTAAAGCAGTTGAAAGTGGCAGTGTCTTGTGTGGATTACAATGATGTTTTATTGGTTTGCTTCACAGTTGATTGTTGTTATCATTGAGAAGTAACCATGTTCTTTTCCCCCTCATTATATCATGTTTCTCTCAATACAAACCCCTCGCATATCCCATAACCCTTTTCCACCCCCTGCTCATTGATAAACATTAAAACAATTTGTATGGATTGGATTGCATGAGTTTGATATATTGCTAAGCCAAAATCCATTTCATATTTTAAAAGAGTTGTCATGTATGGTTAATTAAAATATCATTTGCTAATCAATCACGCATGTTGGGATGAGCTATTCAAATAAAAGGCTAAAAACATAGGCTTATTACGCTTCTGTAAAAAAGAAGGACTAAAAGATGATAGCATCAACAAAGGAAACATGGCCTCACAACCGGGAAATATGGCTTTTGAGTTTTTTATTTTTATCCATTGTTGATGACAGTTGACTTCAAAAAATTTTGGACAACATGTTTTATTTTGGATATATGAGAAATATGTTTGAAAATAATTTCAAATTTCATGAGCTAAATTTTCCAAAAGTGAATATGTTGATGGGAGACACAGGGAGGTGTGTTTTACTTAGCTAATGGTTATGTTATGATTGCTATGAACTAAAGGGAGTCACAAGGGGTCCCACCTACTAGTTATTATTTATTTATAACCCTTATTATAATTATTACTCTCCCCCCTAACTAAATTTAGTTTAGTCTTTTAATTAACTTAACTAATGAGTTGGTTCAACTACTTCAACCAATTCTAATTTGTTTAAAAGCAAAAGGAAAGGGAGGAACAAAGGAAGGATAGAAGCAGAAGCATACTAAGGTTTTCTCTTTGAGTTTATGTTGAGATAGTTCAATTTTCATTTATTCATTATTCATCACAAGCCTAATTCTCTTTTATGATAACAGGGTCTTATTGTAGACAACAATATTTAGGGTTGAATCACATCATTCATACACTTGTTTTTTAGAGGTGTTGATCTATCTTTGATACTCTGTGTAGACTTGTCTATTTGTGAATTAATTTTCATGACTGACAAAGGCTATTGTGCAGAGTTGAGTGGGAAACAATATGTGGCAAGCTGATCCAACTTTAGAGTTCAGTTTTGGTTTTCTTTCAGAGGTCCTTTTGTATGTTCCATCGAGGATGTCTAAGTTTGACTTTGGTCCAAAATTTCTTTGTAAAGAAATTGACTCTTTAGTGAATCTGAATGAAATAAATCATTGTTTTATGTCTCATCTATCTTGATTATCATCTTGGTGACTTTACTTCTATCTTTACATTTATTTCAGCAACTGATACATTAAAAAAGTTACATAAAAATTAAATTTCCAACAAGCTTTTTGTTGATAAAAGACTAGCCTAAGCACTCATAATTAATACTTGTGAGTTAGGATGTTATTTTTGTTGGCTATAAAGCTAGGGTGATATTCCCGTCTATTTTTCTTTAGCCAAGCAAAATCTAAAAATGCTTGAGTAAGATTATTTCATATCTTTTCCTCAACATTTATTTGGCGACCGTACTAGGGAGATCTTGGATATCTCTCTGGTTAATATTTATACTTGATTCTCATCGATACATATTTCTTTTTCTGATATTGATTCTTTGAATGTTTTATTTTAATGGTTGTTCCTATTGCAAGGCAACCCAATATTGAGCCCGACCTTCAAGATCAGACCAACATTGCTTTGAATCTGTTTAAATACCATCTTAGACACTGCCAACTCCCTTGCTGAGCTTAACCATTCTTGGGCAACAATTGAACGAGATATTTGTGTTCAAGAACAATTGGAAGCTAGACTTAGACAGTCTAGAAATCAACAATAACCTTCCTTTTCCTCAGTTTTGTCTTTTCTTTCTTGTCCTTAGATTCTTGTGCTTCTAGAAGAAAAATAGGCTTGTCACCTGAAATCAATCCTATTGCTGAAATAGGAAGGAGAAATGTTGTGTTATCTGCCCAACAAAGTGCTCTAAGGAGAACTTTATCCGACTCATCAAGTTCGTCTTTCTTTCCCTCACCTATTATCCACATGATGACATCTAGTGGAGGCTCTAGTGGAACTAAAAGTGCTCCATCTTCTCAATATTCATCGTCATCAGTGATTGGTAGATTATATAGCCACAATATCCCTGTACAATCTACCACAAAACCCACCAAAGTCATTAAAAAGTATGGGATTTTTCAGTTCAAAGAAGATGCCACAACCACATCGTGGCATGTGTCCTCCCCTCTTAACCTAACACCTTCTACTTGTCCACTTCTGAAGTTTAAAATTGAATTTGCCTAAGTTTTCGGGAGATAACACTGTCAGTACAAGAAAACACCTGGTGGCATTTTCTAATGCTTGTCATAACATAGGGGCCAACGACAATGACACTTGCATGCGCTTGTTCATCAATTCCTTGGAAGGCAAGGCTGCGACTGACTTCTTTGACCTTCCTCCTAAGATATTTTATACTTGGGAGGAGTTGATCTATTGGTTCTGATCCACTTATGGGAAATCTAAAAGCCATGCCGAGAAGTTAAGGGAATACAATAACGTCACCTATAAAGATGGTGAGACCATCAAGTCTTTCAACTTGCATTTCACCAAATTATACAATCAAATCCCAGAACTTATTTGCCCTCAGAACCAAGCTTCTTTCATGCATTATTATAATGCATTGCCTTCCCCCTACCGTCATAGGCTTGAGGAAAAGGCCATTGATAATCTTGGTTTTGCTCTGCATACTTGCTCAGAGTATGAAGAACAACTTAAAATAACTGTTCTTCCCCAGGGAGAATCAATTATACATACATACATGTCCACTCTCTTATAGATAGTACAAGATATGAACAATCATATGATATAATTTGAGCGAAAGGGTACTGTCTCCCCTCTCACCCCTGAAGCTTCATCCTCTTCTGTACCCCCCTTTAGAAATCCGGTTGAAAGGAATTTTCAGCCTAAAGCTATCTTGCCTCTGATTTGGTGTAACTTTTGCGAGGAACACCATGAAGAAAATACATGTGAGGTAAAGAAGAGTGTCAAAGCTAAGATCTTTGGTAAAAGACAAGAAGCTACTATCACTTTCCTAGATTTTGCGGGGCCAGAGGATGTCATGGTCATCAACACTAGGAACAAATTCTATACTCCCAAGGGAAAATTTGACCCTCCCTGCAGTTCTTCTATCTCGAGTCCATCCTCAATTACTGCTACGCTCTAGGTTCCTAGGGTCCCTGAGAGTCAAAGAATCACTCCCTCTCTGCCCTCTTCCAAATACAATATCTTGAATCAATTGGACAACATCAAAGCAGATGCAACCCTCCTAGACATGGTTGTCGTCCCTCAACAACAGATGCATTTGAAACAATTCGTGGAAGGAAAATCTTATGTTGTAGCCAATCTTTCTGAAGAGGTAAACGAAGAGGATTCTTCTATAAATAAAGTAGGTGTACATAACTTTAGATACCCTGTAAAAAATACCCCTTTTTTATATTTCTGTAAAGATCATGGATAAAATTTCCCATTGTTGCCTCATTGATGGTGGGTTGGGCCCAAGTGTGATGTCGAAGATTATTATGGAAGAGCTAGGCTTGTCTTTTATAGATGAAAACGCCATAAGCATGCTGTCTTATAATAGTCTACAAAAAAAGACCATAGGTGAGATTAAATATGTGACCTTAGTTTTGTGCGCTCACCCTGAAATAAGGACGACCCTCAATATTTAGGTAATCGATATGTTAGTAAGCAATTACTCAATCATCTTAGGAAGAGATTGGAAAACCTCAATGGGTGGATACCTCTCACTCGACGGAACACATTTATCTGTTCCTCAGAACGAAAAAAAACATTATAGTCCTTAGAGAAGGAGGGATATCACCCTACATAGAGAGTGTCCCACAACCTCTACATGGTGTATGGTGTATAAGGCATGGTGATAGAGAGTATATTCCATCTTTTCCGAGGAAGATAACATTCCCATGGAACAAATCGATTTAGATGATGGCATGTGGCACATGAACTTTGATGGTTCATGCTCAAATGAAGGTAACAAAGCTGGCATTAGCTTGATTTCTCCTGTAGGAAAAATTCATAACTTTTCTTACCAGTTGGAGTTCACTTGCACTAACAATGTCACTAAATTCGAAGCTTTCTATTAGGCATTGAAAAAGCTTATAATCTTAGCTGTGGTCACCTTCAATTTTTGGGGATTCCGAGCTTGTTGTAAATCTTGTGCGTAAAATTTACTCTCCTAGCAACAAGTTGATGAAACGATACACCCAAACAGCTTGGGCACTTATCTTGAACCTTTTATCTCTCAACATCACCCATGTTAAAAGGGAGTTAAACTCAATGGATGATTAGTTAGCAGTTTTTGCAGCCTTCCCTAATCAACAACTTCTTCCACACATACCTGATTGTACCTTTCAATCCCTATATCGTCCGCATATTCCCGACAATATAGAATCTTGACAGGTCTTCCCTGACGATTATAACATTTGTGCTTTTATTCAAAATGAACCTTTTAAGCCTAAGGAAATTATATCCATAGAAGATAACAAAATTCCTAAAGGCTTGACTCTTCTAGAGAGTTCATTTTCTTCGAGTGATGTAGGCAACAAGGAGAAACAAAAAGAAGAAGAGTCGAAAATGAAGGTGGGTGACACCATCTCCTTGAACATTGGGACATCCGAGACTCCAAAGAACATCAAAATAGGTGCCAAATGTTCAGATGAAGAGAAGGAGAAGTTTTCCAAGTTGCTTAGTGAATTTCAAGATGTTTTTGCTTGGTCTTATGAGGATCTTCATGGTTTTGATCCAGGCCTTATACACCATGCCATCCCCATTCAGGAAGGCGTAAAACCAGTTAGGCAAAAACAAAGACCTATCAACCCTACGCTAGAAGCAACTATTCCAAAGGAGTTGGGAAAATTTTTGCAGGCTGGAATCATCTTTCCGGTCAAATATTCTGAATGGGTCTCAAATATAGTCCACGTTTGGAAAACAACTGGTCAGATCAGACTGTGCGTTGATTTTCGTGCATTAAATCGAGCTAGTATAAAATATCACTTCCCTCTCCCTAACATGGAAATGATTTTGCAGCAAGTTGTAGGGTCACAAATCATGTCCTTACTTGACGGGTTTTCCGGTTACAATCAAATCAAGGTAAAAAGGGTAGATAAATATAAAACCACCTTTATTATTCGTTGGGGCACCTTTGCTTATGAATGTATGCCTTTTGGTTTATCTAATGTAGGTGCCACCTTTACAAGAGTTATGCAATTAGCTTTTGATGATTTGATCGGTAGGATCATTCAGATCTACCTTGATGACTTAACAATTTACTCTAAAATCCGATCAGATCACTTTGGTCATTTGAGAAAAGTTCTCATGCAATGTAGGAAATTTGGAATTTCTCTAAATCCTTCCAAGTCCATTTTTGGTGCTACCGAGGGCAAGCTCCTTGGACACATTGTCTTTGATTCGAGAATAAGCATCGATCCTAAAAGGATTATTTCCATCCTTAATCTTCCTGCTCCCACTTCCAAGAAAGAAGTTCAAGCCTTTATGGGGGTTGTTAACTTCGTTCGTAGGTTTGCTCCAGATTTTGCGGTGATGGTCAAGCCAATCCATAATCTGCTTAAGCAAGATCATTCTTTTTCTTGGACATATTATGTCGAAAATGATTTTGAAGGGATTAAGAAAGTAATCAATTCCACACCGGTTTTGGCGAAGCTGAATTTTGGGAAGGAATTCACGATATATACTAATGCCACTGAGGAGGCAGTTTCTGTTGTCCTTTTGCAAAATGATGTCTAAGGAAATGAAAAACCTGTGGCTTACATGAGTCAAAGTTTGTCTGATGATGAATTTAAGTACTCTTTTATTGAGAAACATGCTTTTTCTCTTGTTAAGTCTTTTGAAAAGTTTCTCCACTACATATTAGGTAAGCATACATTGGTAAAAGTCTCGTTACCTGCTGTCAAATTTTTGCTCTCACAAACTTATCTTTCAGGAAATATTGCACATTGGCTTGCCAAGATCCAGGAGCATGATTTAAATATCATGACTTCTACCACTATTAAGGGACATGAGCTAGCCCTTCACTTGGCTCAACATGATGAGAATGGTAAAGAAATTGATGAAGAAGATAGTTCCCTTTCAACTCTCATTTACATTGACGATCAGATCCTCTCTGTGTCTGAGCATCCTTGGTATGGGAATTTGGTTTATTATTTACAGAACGAAATATGTCCAGACAACTTAGATACTCATAAAAGAGAAGACTTTGTCTTGAATATGCAAGATATGTCATTATAGGAGACTTCTTATTTCAAAGATCAGTTGATGGTGTGCTTCTTCACTGTGTGAATAATGAAGATGCACATAAATTGTTACAAGAAGCTCACAGTTCTTCAAGCTCTGTCATTCATGTAGGAGGTCATTTCTATGCAAAACCCTTTGCTTTCAATATTATTAGAAAAGGATATTTTTGGCCTTCGATCTTTTGTGACTCTTATGTTTTTTTGAGGTCTTGTGACAAGTGCCAAAAGTTTTCTGGGAAGGAACGCCTTTCAGCCATGCCATTACAACCTGTCTTGCTAGATTTTCCCTTTTCAAAGTGGGAATTGGATTTTATTGGTCCTATTAATCCCCCTTCTTCAGTCAGACAAGTTTTTATTTTGACAGCCATAGACTATTTTACAAAATGGGCTGAATTTGTCCCACTTAAGCATTCCACAGACGATCAGGTAATTTCTTTCCTTGAAAATAATATTTTTTCTAGATTTGGTCTTCCATTAGAAATTATTACAGACAATGGCCCCGCTTTCATTTCTGCTAAGCTGACTCGATTTCTATCCAAGTTTGGGGTTAAACATTTCACCTCATCAGCTTATTACCCCCAAGGAAACGGGTAGGCCAAATCTACCAACAAAAATCTAGTAATAATCCTCAAAAGTCTCATTGATGATAAGTCTCGTCAGTGGCATACTCTCCTCACCTATGCCCTCTGGGTAGATCGAACTACTGCCAAGGTAAGCACTGGTTGTACTCCTTTTCAGCTTGTTTATGGTCAAGAAGCCCTCTTGCCAACATAGTTGGAACTTTCTTCCTTAAGGTTGATGCTACAGATCAAAGAGTTAAATTCTTCAGATGTTTTGCAAAGGGTAAATGCACTACTATCTTTGGAAGAACAAAGGATGTTTGCCTTGGATAATATTAAAAGGAGACAACAAATTGTTAAGAAGTATTTCAACAAGAGTGTCAAGACTGTCAAGTTTAAGGTAAATGAAAAGGTCTTGCTATGGGATTCAGCTCACGCTCATAAGGGAAGACATTCAAAATTTCAAAAATTATGGTTGGGTCCTTTCAAGATCGCTTTTGTCTTAGGTACCAATTATTACATTCTAAAAGACTTGCATGAGCGATTGTTTTCCTACAACACTAATGTTTCTCACCTAAAGCATTACGTGGAACCAATTTGAAAATCTCTAACGTTATCTGGATTTTCTATAATATAGCTCTGTTTTTAGTTTTCGCTTTTTCTTTTCTTTTCCTGCTTACAGTAGTTGATTTCCATTTTTTTTTTTGTTTTAAGCATTTCCTATTGTTTTTACCTTCTGTCACTTTATTTCTGCTATTTTAATTTTCTGCAATTTTATTCTGCTGGATTTCGATTTTTGTCATTTTTTAGTTTAGTTGGAAATAAGATGTTGGATCAGTTATGCCATAGTGACACTCCTGTGAGATATTGTTAGTCAATAACAATCAAGATTACACGACTGTTATGATGTTTTCCCCGAGGACACACTTGAATTTGTCATCTACTTTCACTGTTGTCTTATAAAGAGATTGATTATCTCCCGCTTCTTCTTCCCATTTCTTCATCCATTTGAAAATAAAAGAGAAGAGCATTTAATTTTTCTCCTTGAATTAAGAGTCGATTCTAGTTGAATGATTATGCATACAGAGACAACCCCCCTCATACTTAACATTTTTCATGAGTTATTCCCAAATTCCTGGTCATTTTTCCATTAAATCCGTTCACTTCCCCCTGTTGCATAATTATTATGGTTACATCTTCTAAAGTTATTGTTCTTGGTCTGCAAAACCTTGAGTTTTGAGTTCTAAATTTGTTGAAAACAAATTTCCCTGTGGAGTCGCCAGTTCGTTGATGATTAAATTCAGAACGAAGTTTTGCCCGCAAAGTTTTGTTAAAGCCTATTATTATAAAAGCTAAATAATAGTAGTAGGTGGGATCCCCTTGTAGATTGAAGATCAAATCTGGTGCTTATTTGATGATTATACTACTGTTCAATATTGCTTTCATGATTGACGATATCTTATTTTATTGGAAAATGGATCATGCATATTATACATGGTCCCCTTGCTGTTCCAAGCTCAAGTTTTATACCGATGTTTTGTTGTCTGTTTTTGGATCTATTACTTGGGACACCTGTAAATAACATATGTTAGTAACAACAAATGAAAGGAAATTAAAAGGAGAAACTATCCTATGCTAACATGCTATACTATATGCATTTAAAAGATTGTGGAAAATCCTAGATAACATATGATAGCCATGCGATTTATTGAGGTTTTATAGAACAATGTTGACATGCATTTCTATATAGTGGAGATGGTAATATGTGATGTGGGTGGCGCTCTTGGAAATTAAAGGTTGTTGGTTTCGATGCATGGTTCAAGGTGGATGATTTGTTGATTAGTAGTTGTCGCGTACTAAGAATTGAATGAACTTGTAGTGTGGAGGTGATGTGCATTTACTGCACATCACCTTTACTCCTTCCGTTGGTCACCACCCTAGTCGGGTTATTGTTCAAACATTGTTGCATTGGTTATGCTCTGATTTCTTAGCAGGGAGAAATCGCTCGACCAACTCGCGTTTTAAGGAGTTCAATTACAGGTATGTTTTTTTTGGTCCTTCATGAGTTTGCTCTGGTTATGAAATGGATGTTGGCTCAGGTGTATTGGTTTGTGCTTTCCTTAAGTATTGAAACTGTGTAAAATTGTGATTGTGAAATGAAACATTGATGATTTTCTCAGCAATGATGTTGAAGTCATAGTGTTACTGGTTATCCTAGGCATTAGAAGTCACAAAAGATCTATGTTATCCTTGTTGGTCTTGGTGGGCTATCTTCACACTTTCGTATTGCTGTATCCAATTTGTGGGATTTTATGGGGTTTAATGATTGAAGCGTTTGTGTCACCGCACATTGTACGTTTGGGCATTGGGTTGTTTTCACCACCAAAGGTCGCGCAGTGAGTTATTTTGTTCCTTATCAGACTTATCTTTACCTCAACGTTGTAGTTATTTGACTGAGGAGTCAGAAGGGTTGTAACCTGCGTGTGTTAGGTATAATTACCAGGCTGAGGTAGAACCTTATTCCTATGTTATGGCCTCTCCTGCAACAAGTTTTCATCACTTTTTCCACGAAGTAAGTTGCAGTGTTCTCTGTGTATGTGTCATTAGTCTTAGAAGTTTTACCATTGAAAGGAGCTGACTCTAGTGTTGGTTCGGAAGCAAATCCTTAACTCCTCCAGTTTGAGGTTTTTATAGAGAGGGCTGTCGGGCCTGTCAGGTTTACTATGGGTTATTGTGGATTGAAATGTATTCTCGATTAATTTAAATGCAGGCTCGCCCAATTGGTTATGCGACAATCGTGTGGATTTTAGTATCTAGTCATTGCCTGTGTTATTGAAATGGAAACCCTGCATCGATACTTTGACAGTTCCAAATAACACAGTTTCCCTCTTATGGTTGGTAACCTAGTATTGTATTTTGAGGAAGTTGCAGCCTCACCTCACGTCAATGTGTGAATGTGTGTGGTTTCCACAACATGGTAGGTCGGTTGTTGATGGTTCCGACAATCCAAATATAAGCTCAACATTGAATTGGTTGATAGGTTGATGCACTGTCATTGTCTTTTGCACTAAGATTAGTTGGATGTTTGATTTGGCATTGTTTACGATTGCTAAATAACACTCATGCATACTGCATTCGTAGGTCTGGTGTTTCTATGCAACAAATAAATGGTCATTGTAACTATTGGTTTCTTTTGGGGCCGAATGGTTATTACAACCAGGATGATTGTAGGAACTGCATCCACTTTATGCTTAGAATTGTCTGATTGTATAAGCTGAGTTTTACACAACATAGTTGATTACAATTTGACTAAATCGAAACAATATTGTATTAGGGTGATGGCTCAACATCATGGGTTGAGTTATTACTGTGACTATGTGTTTGGTTTTGTAAAATGGAGATGTTGCATAGTGGTGTTTTGGTGGCTGCACACTGTGTATAATATGGATAGCTTGGGTTTCACACTCAGGGGTACCCCCAAAGTTTTAAGCATGTTTTTGTTGCATTCCGATCATTTGTTCTGACATGCATGTGGTTGATACCTCGTCGTGTTGGATGGATTGCCCAACTTTTTAGAGTCACATTGAATTGGGCTTGTACAGTGATAGAGTTACACTTGCATGATTGAATTATTCTGTGCATATCTTGTGTTGGATTGGTGGGTGTGGTCTGTTTGTTTAAATGTCAATTCGGGTTTTGAAATTTAATCTGGATTATTGGGTTGACTTCCCCTATATATGTTTAATGAATAACATTTCATTTAAATGACATGCCCGATTGCAATGATAGTGTGACTTCATTGTTAATTTTGGAAACATGACTTTGAGTATATTTGTTGATTGAAGTAATGTATGGGCAGCGGTTGATTTTGATGGTTGCCAGAACCCCTTTATAGATTGTGTGGAATGCATACTGTTTTGTGATGGCACTATGTTGGATATTTGTTATGAACAGTGAACTAGTTAAATACACAGTAATTGTCATTTGTTCACAACGATTGATTGGTTGGTGCATCTCTTTTCGCAGAATGTTTTATGGATCACTTAATTAATTTCATGAACAATAATCGTTCTTCTTCCCTTCCATTATTTCATTTTCTGCTAATTACAATTCCCATCACCTTCCCATATTCATCTTTTTCACTCCCTGTTCTGAGATTGATTACAGTCAAGATAATTTCGGTGTTAAAGCAGTTTAAAGTGGCAGTGTCTTGTGTGGATTACAAAGATGTTTTATTGGTTTTATTCACAGTTGATTGTTTTTATCATTGAGAAGTAACCATGTTCTTTTCCCCCTCATTATACCATGTTTCTCTCAACACAAACCCCTCGCATATCCCAGAACCCTTTTCCACCCCCTGCTCATTGATAAACAATAAAACAATTTGTATGGATTGGATTGCATGAGTCTGATATATTGCTGAGCCAAAATCCATTTCATATTTTAAAACAGTTGTCATGTATGGTTAATTAAAAGATCATTTTCTAATCAATCACACATGTAGGGATGAGCTATTCAAATAAAAGGCTAAAAACAAAGGCCTATTACGCCTCTGTCAAAGAGAAGGACTAAAAGATGATAACATCAACAAAGGAAAGATGGCCTCACAATTGGGAAATATGGCTTTTGATTTTTTTATTTTTATCCATTGTTGATGACAATTGACTTTAGGAAATTTTGGACAACATGTTTTATTTTGGATATATGAGAAATATTTTTGAAAATTATTTCAAATTTCATGAGCTAAATTTGCCAAAAGTGAATATGTTGATGGGAGACAGAAGAAGGTGTGTTTTACTTAGCTAATGGTTATGTTATGATTGTTATTAACTAAAGGGAGTCACAAGGGGTCCCACCTACTAGTTATTATTTATTTATAACCCTTATTATAATTATTACTCTTCCCCCTAACTAAAGTTAGTTGAGTCTTTTAATTAACTTAACTAATGAGTTCGTTCAACTACTTCAACCAATTCTAATTTGTTTAAAGGCAAAAGGAAAGGGAGGAACAAAGGGAGGATAGAAGCAAAAGCATACTAAGGTTTTCTCTTTGAGTTTATGTTGAGATAGTTCAGTTTTTCATTCATTCATTATTCATCAAAAGCCTAATTCTCTTTTATGATAGCAGGGTCTTATTGTAGACAACAATATTCAGGGTTGAATCGCATCATTTAGACACTTGTTTTTTAGAGGTGTTGATCTATCTTTGATACTCTTTGTAGACTTGACTGTTTGTGAATTAATTTTCATGGCTGACAAAGGCTATTGTGCAAAGTCGAGTGCGCAGCAATCTGTGGCAAGCTGATCCATATTTAGAGTTCAGTTTTGGTTTTCTGTCAGAGGTCCTTTTGTATGTTCCATTGAGGATGTCTAAGTTTGACTTTGGTCCAAAATTTCTGCATGAGATTTTGTAAAGAAAATGACTCTTTGGTGAATCTGAATGAAATAAAGGATTGCTTTATGTCTCATCTGTTTTGATTATCATCTTGGTGACTTTACTTCTATCTTTACATTTATTTCAGCAACTGATACGTTCAAAAAGTTACATAAAAATTAAATTTCCAGCAAGCTTTTTGTTGATAAAAGACTAGCCTAAGCACTGGTAATTAATACTTGTGAGTTATGATGCTATTTTTGTTGGCTATAAACCTAGGGTGATATTCCCATATATTTTGCTTTATCCAAGCAAAATCTGAAAATGCTTGAGTAAGATTATTTCATATCTTTTCCTCAACAATTTGGAGTCATGTTTTTTGTAGTGGGTCGGGTTACTCAAGTGTGGGACACATTTCTCTTGTCCTTAGGTGCATTCACCTTCAATCTGGGAGCATTCCTGTAGATGGGAAACCGAGTTTGGAAGTTTAGCTCTCTTTCCAAGGTCACATCCTTCTCTATGGAGGCCGAGTTTGTTACTCGATAGGCTATTGTTCTTCAATCATTTTATTGTTGTAGCAGAAAAAACTTTCAGATTTGTTCATGTTTCTTCACTGTTGTGTATTTTCATACCTACAAGAAGTGCATATCTCATAAACAGGTCAGAGAGTTTCATTTTTATTTACTATGTGAAATGAAGACATGACTGTGAGCTATCTCAATAATATATTAGTCCATGAATAAGTAAATAAAGCAACCTTATTTGTTTCTCATATTCATGTTTGATTAGAATTAATGCCATTATAGTTTGTTATCAATACTATTATTTTCCATAAACACAAAAAATGGGTCCAAATTGTTGTGGGAAGATCTTGTTTAATGAGCTAAACCATATAACATCTACAATAGCAAACATTTGGTACATTAGCCATGCAACAAACAAGACAATGTTTAAGGAAGATCAAAGTAGGAACGTTACATATACATCAATCCCTTGCAAATTTGACTATTTAAAAAACTATCCACTCCAAATTTTTCCCTGGTAAATCTCTCTTGCACAAGTCTTCCCTCTAACTTTTGGAAAAATAATGGAATAGGGACTAGGGTTTGCAAAAAATGAATTTCCCATTGTTTTTTTCACTTGATATTTCAGTGCATTGATGATAAATGCGTGCCCTATTTTTATTTTCAATTTGGCTCACACTATGCCTTATAGACTTAAGCACACTAGTGCAGTATGTTGGCATAAACACGCCAATTAAACAATGTACAAAGAAAATAGAAGTGCAAACCTTCACAATTACAAATTTACGGAGTTTCTTATGGAGGTCAACTATTGATGTGTATCATAATTTTTTGTACCAATGCATTTAGAATACCAATATGCACTGGTGCGATATAAGTGAATGGGGTGTTTTACAACAAAATCTAGTACCCCTAAATGATGTAAAGTCTCAAGCATCAAGGGACTAGTCTTGTGCAACTTAGGAAGACTACCCATTGTCACATCAATAACTTTTCCTCACACTTATGGTTGGCTCTTATTCAACTCAAGGGGGTTTTCCCTACAAATAATATTTCTAAGGCTATAGAGTGAAGGCACAAGGTGATTTTTGAAGAGTAAGTCTTAACAAAATGTCAGTTGTATCATATCAAAAAATGGAAACAAGAAAAGGGTATAAGATTGAAAGGAGAGGAGGAAGAGGAAACAAGAAAATGAGATGATATGAGACTAGTGCCTATCAATCAATGGAATAATGGAGGCATAAAATATTGCATGAATGAAGGAACTAATGTGTCACAATCAACTACTTTGGATGGATATATGGTAGAAAGGGCTAGTTTGCCACATTCAACCTTGAGATGAAAGAATTTGTTGATACATTTATCATTGGTTGTGTACTTAAGGTAAAGTGAACTAATTTGATGCAATTCAACCTTAAATATTTGCTAGAAATTAAAGTTTGAAAACTTAATCTTGGAGAGCTAAGGGTGTTACTCATCAAAGAAATTTTAAGGTGTCATCATGTTAGGCTGAATTATAACTCCATTTCAACAACTAATTTATTAGATGAAGGAAATAAATAGAATTATAACAACAAAGAAAGCAAGAGGGAGAATCTTCTCACATTGCTTTACTCCTAAATGAAAAATGAATTTCTTTAATAGGCCTTCAAATAAAATGATAGCAAGAGGTTTTCTACATATAATTAACAACAAAATTGGAGAACATGTACATAACCATATAACAAAGTAAATCATTGCCTCACTTCTTCATTGGTCTTGAAGAATTTGATATACAAGGGAGCTCCATGTCAATATCTCTAAGCTCTATAATCTCATATCACTTCTCTCTTTCAAAATACTGTAATTGCCAATTCCCCTTACCTTTGAAATAGAGAGAAACTTGTCTTTATACAAGGTGATTTAAATCTCCCATACAATACATATATTATCTTTCTAACTAAATTCATGACAAGTCAAATAAATATTATAATAATGAAATAATTATAAGCGTAGTCTAAACGTTATATTTTTTTACCGTTTCCAACAACCACCACTAGAATTCAGTGATACAATTGTTGGTGAAATCACAGTTTTTTCATTCTTTAAATTACCTTTTTGAATACATAAATGGATTCAACGCCCTAAAAAAACCCTTGGAGCACTTAGATTATGTAGATTTAACAACTAAAATATGCAATTCCAACCATTTTTTGTTGGTTTTTGAGAAAAAATAACTGGAAATGGTAAAAACCGTAGAACGTTTAGACTACATCAAAGGTAGATCTATTTTAAATCCATGGTTGACCATGTTACAACATGTGAAAAATAGCTTCTCAAAGGCAATTCACCTTCATCCAAAAATAGTAGTAGTATGCACCAAATAATCCTCATGAAAGGGGTGCACCGCCAAAAATAGGAATCAAACCAACTCAAATGCTAAGTGTCGACCTTTTACATGTAGGCTGCTAACCATTCTAGGGGAAAACACGATACCTCTTAAGTCATGAATATTTACACAACGTTGTTAAGAATTGAGTACAAACAAGACAAGACAAGACAATAAATGGTAGAAAAGGCCCGAAGCCATTCTGATGCACTTGTATTGATCTGATGATATGAATTTATATTACATAGATAAACTAGATCTAGATCTAGATCTCATTGACAACTCATCAATGGACCATGACATCACCTCATGAATATATGAGGTTTACAACTCATATCAATGTGGTCTCGGATTTTTTGATTGTCTAGGGACTCATAGTCTAACATTCTCCCCCTCAATCACAAGTATGAATAATTGTACCAATATGTTGGCCCTCGACCAAGTTTTGGAGAACCTTGGTCATGTTTGACCACTTTTGGGACTTCAACAGGCTGGTCGAAGATGAAGCCCCCAGGCGAAGTGGAGATCACAGGATCTCACCCCCTTTTGCGGGATTTTTTGGTTTTAGGGTTGATGTAATGGGTATGGGATGTCGATCCATGGGTTTACCCATATTTATGCCTCTTTTGTAATGTATAAATAAGTATCTAGGCGATGTAAGAAGAAGTAAGTAAGTCAGTTGTAAACCGATGGCTCAGTGCTAATGTTAGCTATGTGCAAGAAGATGTGTTAAGGCTTGCAAAGCTAAGTGCAAACGTTTTGTAGAGCTTTGAGTGTAGACTGTGTAAGGCTTTGTGCCTTTGACCTAGCTCAGGGAAGGAGGATCTGGCGAGGTGCATGCAAATCTCGTGTCCTATGCAGAGTTGGTTTGTGGCTCTCTGCATGTAATAAGCGTGGAAGAAAATAATAAAGAAGAAGAAGAGTTGGTGGGCGTAGCCCCACACTGGGGTGAACCACGTATATCCTGTGTTATGTGCTTTGTGCTATATTGTTCTTGTATTTTCTTAGTGCATTGTTATGATATATAGATCTATGAATGTTTAAGTGCTTATGATCTGAATGAATGCTAGATCTGCTTTGATGCCATGTGCTGAATGGTTAGATATGATTAGATCTTGAGTAATAATGCGATGTTATGTAGTTAGGGTTTTGACCTGCGATGTGAATAAGGGTTAAAGACTAATGAATGTTCTTGGCTAAGTTCTCTGTTAAGTATTGTGATCACATATCGATGTCCCAACTAGGTTGTAGACACTTGAGTCCTACAACCCCCCCTGCATCTACCTCGGGTGAGATTTCATCTGCTTCGCAGGTGTTGCCGAAAGGGCCGGTAGTTAGAGTTTTGTTGGTGCATTGTTGAAGCGTTGAACCCTGGGTCTTCCCCTTTGTGCCAACAAATGGTTCTATTTCCAGGACATGAAACTGTGATCGCTGGGAACTAAAGAAAAGAGAAAGCTATGTGCGTAGATTTGCTATCGTGGTGCAGAATATTCTACTTGACTTGCGAAGATCTGTGCTAAGAAAGGAATCAGATATGAAGAAAGAGGTAAGATCTTAAAGCTTTGTGCTATGATAAAGGTAAGATAAGTAGATTTTTTTTTTTTTTGAAAGAATGGATCTAGGTATGTTTGATAAATTTTGTCCTAGTCTGAAAACTAGGGAACAACTAGAAGAAAGAAGATTTTATATGAATAGACTTGATAAAAATAATGAAAGATATGTTATTCCTATGCATAGAAAGGATTTTTGGACTAACAAGTGGATGCATGATCCTAGAAAGAATTTTTTGCAGGTTCATCATTGTGATCCCAATAGCAGTACAAGAAAGGTTGGGGATTGTTTAAGAGAAAAAGAGGAGCGAATCTTTGATATAGTTGTAGAAGGCTGGGACATCTTGCTAAGGAATGCCTTGGTAGAGGCCCTATTTGTCTTTGTTGTAAATCCGTTGGCCATGAAGTTTTGGACTGCCCTAGAATGATTGCTAAAGTTGAAAACATGAATATGGGAAAAGAAAACCCTAAGGAAGTTCAAGAGACTAAGAATATGCCAGAACACCAGAAAGAATCAGAGACTATATTATTGCAGATGAAAGAAACCATGAATAATCATAGAAACATCAGTCTATCAAAGATCTTAAAAGAGAAGGAGTGCATAGAAACAAAAATAGGAGACTTTGACATAGACTGTGTTCTGGATAAGGAAACACAGGTGAACATTATGAAAGAAAGTGCTTGGGAAATTTTGGGAAAGTGTGCTATGTTTCCTTCATTAGGAGGAATAGGATTGTTTAAAGGAAAGATGATAACCCTATGTGGAAGACTTACCCAGATACCTATGATAACTAATGGAGCATCGACGAAAGAAGAATTCGAGGTTGTTAAGTTTGTTGAGAATAACACCCCCTTTGCACTTTTGCTAGGAAGGACCTGGATTGAGAGAGATCAAATCTGAAGGAAAGAAGAAGACGAGGCTCTAGAACAGAAAAAACAAGAATTAAGGGATTTCATGGCTAGAAGAATAGCGTGCTTAATAGAAGAATAAGAGGACATGTCGAAGCAACTGAGGGCCAGAGACTTAACTATCAAAGTTGAGAGAATGCAGGAAGGATTGAAAAACCTATCCATTCAGGAGAGAAGAGCACCTACCCCTGAAACAAAAAGAGAATAAGTATTACCCTCGAACCTTGTGAAAGAACCTCAACAATGCGAAGTTACTATGCTAAGAGAATATAAGAATAAAAAAGTGAAAAGAGGAACCCAATGACTTAGATCACAGGAAAGAAGGCCAGAAAGCTCAGTAAGAAGAAATCAAAGTTAGAAAAATTGTAGGAAGCTCCAGAGAGGACTTCACAAAAAGAAGGCTTGCAAAATTTGAACCTCGCCGGAATTACAAAACAATGCAGACTGGCACTTCGCCACGACGAAACAATATGACTGTTGGAGGCATCCTGACCGTTAGAACGATGCTCCGAAATGGCTAGAAACAAAGTTATTGCTGGAAAGATCGCCATGGGACCATTGAGACCGCGCCATAATGTATGGATTGAGGCATTCTTTCCCGTTGGAGGAATCCATTCAGTAGCTTCAAGAAAGAGTAGCAGAACTGGAACTACAAGCAGTGCCAAGCACTCTGCAGGAAGTGTGAGATCAAAACGAAGAAACTACCAAGAGCACATTTGAAAGAATCAAGGCATTGGATTTAGAATGCAAGCAATTAAGTAACCAAAGTGCACAGACCTATGAGCACCTTGCAGAAGACCCAGAACTGAGGACATTGGAGTCGCAACTCCAGGAGGCAAAGCAACAAGCATTGACAGTACAAGCACAATTGAAGCTACTATCAGCAATAGAGAAGATGAAAAGGTCACAGGAGGTGCGCGCAGTCCAACAACATGTCAATGCCATCCAGAGTAGAGTCATGGAAGTAACCCAGAGACTCCAGTCAGTGCAGGATGAATCCTGCACAATTTTTGAAGAGATCTAAGGACAAGGTGCACAACTAGAACAAGTGGTCACCACGGTGGAACAACGATTGTAAGGACCTGTCATCGAGAAAGTCATTCAGGAGTTTGACGAGCAGGAGGTTCTGGCGAAGCATCAAGTCGAGGCAGCTCGAGTCAAGTTCGAGGCCTTCGAAGAAGAATTGCCTAGATCAGAGTGACTTGGGATGAGTCATATGTGAGTGTTGGGGGTCTGTTGGCCCTCGACCAAGTTTTGGAGAACCTTGGTCATGTTTGGCCACTTTTGGGACTTCGACAGGCTGGTCGAACACAAAGCGGAGATCGCAGGATCTTGCCTCCTTTTGGGGGATTTTTGGGTTTTAGGGTTGATGTAACAAGTATGGGATGTTGGCCCATGGGTTTACCCATGTTTAGGACCCTTTTGTAATATACAAATAAGTAGTTAGGCGATGTAAGAAGAAGTAAGTAAGTTAGTTGTAAACCGATGGCTTAGTGCTAATGTTAGCTATGTGCAAGAAGATGTGTTAAGTCTTGTAGAGCTAAGTGCAAGCATTTTGTAGAGCTTTAAGAGCAAATTGTGTAAGGCTTTGTGATTTTGACCTAGCTCGGGGAAGGAGGATCTGGTGAGGTGCGCGTAGATCTCTTGTCCTATGCGGCGTTGGTTTGTGGCTCTGTGCATGTAAGAAGAGTGGAAGAAGGTAATAAAGAAGAAGACGAGTTAGTGGAAGTAGCCCCACACTGGGGTGAACCACGTATATCTTGTGTTATGTGCTTTGTGCTATATTGTTCTTATATTTTCTTAGTGCATTGTTATGATAGATAGATCTATGAATGTTTAAGTGCTTATGATCTAAACATTGAAGACACGGATGGATATCAAAACACTGAGACTCCAAGTGACCAATTCTATGACAATGTTGGCACTTATTAGCAATATTATTAACTTCTTCAAGTAATCCTGCACTCACAAATTGAACTAGTGTGGTGTAATCTGGGATATGAAAGTTTTTTCCTTTGTCATATCCTAAGCCATGTCGATCTTTTTTGAATGATAATTCTTCCCAAGGTCTGACAAACATCTTGGAAATATCATTTTGTTGTTCTTTTGCTTCTTCACATTTGTTGTTGTTAATGCTATCATTATGTGCTTCTTCTTAGGACTCATCTTTGACAAATATTTCCTCCATCAATTGCATGGAAGATTTCATATATTCCGTGTCTTGTGGATCAACTATCAAGTCTTTCGTATCACTATTAACATCAACCATCTGTATTATGTCGTGTGTGTCACAAGCTGCATCAACTTTTTTTAGTAACTCATTTGTATCACATGTTGCATCAATCCTTTGGATGAACTCTTCTGTAGCACATGTCACATCAATCTTCTCTATTAGATCCTATGTGTCACAAATTGCATCAAATTTTTGATTTGTTGCTGATGTTGTATCAATCATGTCATCAATTTGATTTTATCTTACTCTTAATTTGATCTGAAGTGCATCAATCAATTGATCATTTATTTCTATTTCATGTCGAAGATCATTTGTTGACTATATTGTATCAACCATGTGATCAATTAGTTTTTTCTTTTGACTTAATGTCTACTCAATATTTTTAACTTGAATTTGTAATTCATGGTTGTCCTCTTGCAATTTTTTGTTTCTAGAGAGGCATTTTGTAAACGCTTTCCTCCTTTACCCATTTATTAGTATTCTCTTGCTCGCTTGTCACACTCACTTGTACTTGTTTATTTTATATCACTCTCGCTTGATTTGATTTCACATTAGGGTATTGGGTACTATCAATCATGCACCCTAAAGTGTGATTACAAAGACTTTACTTTGATGACTCACTAGATGTCCTTATTCAAATTCCAACCAGGTCTTGTTTTTGACAATTCAATGACTTAGATCAAAAGAATTATCCTGCTTCAAATTTTTACAATGTAACTTGTGAATGAAGGATTGTTGCTATTGATTTTCAATTTGGTGCAAAACATTTTACTAAAGATGGCAATTTTCAAGAGGACTTTAATACATCTAATTTTTGCAATGAATGATGTACTTCATGAGCGTTGTGTGCTTGATTTTGTTTTCCAAAGCAAAGTTGGGCGTAAACACCATCAAGCATCCAAATAAATCAAACAGAATCACACAATGTTCCTTAAACCCCCTTATTCCTATTTTAAGACAAGTCTAGAGACATCCACCACAAAAAAAAAAAATGTTATTTTTTATTGATTTTACATGAAAAAATGATGTTCCTTATGACTCTGGCCCAAAACAATCTTTGTCCGTTCTCATTTCAGAGACAAAGGGCCACAAATTCATTTTCAATGTAAAGATAAGCACATAGAGATTCTTCTATCAATTTAATTCGCCACTCTCTTTTATCAAGTTTGACAATTTATGATATGCCACTCTACAAAAGCCCTCTTATCTTTTTTTTTTTTTTTACATAATTTTTATGAAAAACCTTCTTTACATATAAGCCATTTCCTTTAGCTTGCCATTTCGCATACTCAACCATCATTTCCTCCTCATTTAGCTTGCCATTTAGCATACTCCACCATCATTTCCTCAAACTCTCACCTTAGGTAATGCCCCGTGTAAACCCTAGATTTTATTCAAATCCATTCAAAATACACCATCTGAAACACCAATATGACCCCAAATCATTACATATTAAAGAAATCCATTCATCTGAATTTACCGGTCCCACTCCTACTCTTCTCATGGTTTATTCCGCCATCAAAGATGGCATTGCTTCCCTATTTGTTTCCTGAGAATTTCTTCCACAGTAGAGCGTTTTCTCGTAGTAAAGAAACATATGAATGTGTCTCTATTGAGAATCGAACCTGGAACCTGCGTATACCAACGACGAAGGCTTCCAAACCCCCTTATCTATACTTTTCTTGGGTGTGTACTAAATTATTCCTTGTGCTTTTTTTCGGTATTTCAGAAACCACAACAATCTTTATAGGGGGCGATGTTGATAGTTTATGATATGGGGTGTGCAGATGATGATTTTGATTCACTCTTGGCTCAATAAAAACACTTGGATGCAAAACAATCCAGATAGAATGTCTCACTCGCTGTCACTGAATGCAATGAATGCAATGACACACGGTTTCAGATTACACCAAGTCTTACAAACTCATCCGCTCGTTGGCCCTGAATGCTGAGAATGGCACATGGGTTTGGAGGAATGGCGAGCGAATTCTCACACTGCATCTAGCCAAAAAATGGATCTGCAACATTCACCTTCCAGACATGCATTTGTAAATTTCAAGGATTTCTTCTTAAATATGGTTTGCACACTGCGTTCGTAATTTTGTTCCAAGGGTGTAGGGATCATGTTGCAGTCTTGAAGAATCACGTTGTTGCTATTGTTGGGGTTACACTAATCGCCGAGGAGAGCAGTGTGCATATCGTTGTAGGAATTTCACAAAACTCTGGATTGTTGTCCGCCCAAAGAGTAGATCCAAAATGTTCCACATTCATTTCATGAATCTAGTGTAGATCTGGCTTATTTTTGGTAGGACCCTTGTAATTGATGGTCGTTCGTGGCTTCTCTTCTTGTTCTATGTTCTATGTTGTTATGGATGCTCCTCCTTTTGTGTTGTTATGAATTACCATTGTTGGATCCTCTTAAGAGGAAACACATGTTCTTAACCATTAGGCCATGTTCTTAACATGTTCTTAACCATTAGGCCATGTACATTCATACGATTTGAAGAGAACTAAACTGAATTGAACAATCCTTTTTGAATTGAGATTTCAAATGTTAGACTTAAAATGCAAATTCTCCTCGTTGGTGTTGTCCTTGACGAAGAAATCAATAGAATCCTAATCGACCCCATAAGAATTTTTGGTTTTGGTGTATAATTGTAGTGAGGAGGAACCAAACAATCTACTTCTCTATGGATTAAAGGACTACACACATTAATTATGCAATTGAGAGTAGATCAACTATGGGGCCAAAATGCATATATGTCTTGGTAAGAGCACAAAAACTAGGTCTTGCAAACTAATCTGGCTATAAAATATATGTAGAAGTATGGATCAAATCAATAGCCTGATACTGCTAGAACACATGCCTAGAGCACATGCAAGTAGACTGATGATGCATAAATTGAAGTATACACAAGTGTGTAGAGAGGCAAGGTTGCAACCAAGGAGATTCCACCCAATTTATCAACAAAAGACAGATCTATCAGATCCATAACTTGATAGAGATCTTAAAAAAATCTATTCTTTAATTTTCTCACTGTGAGAGATCTCAAAACAATAGTAGAGATAATTTTCCAAAATATATAAGAGACCAATGGCCAATTAAATCACCAATTAATCAAAATAATTATAACATGTTTGCATCGTGGCTTCTTCGCTTGATTGTAGACTTCTTCTTACTTGGATCTCCACTATGAACCAATGAACCAATGAGAGATCTCCACTCACATCTCACTTTCCTTGATTACTACCATGAAAGAAACTCTCAGGCCCCTTAAGACTCAAGGAAGCTCTCATACTATGAACCTCTCTTCACCATGACTCTGATACCATGTTAAGAATTGAGCATAAACAAGAAGAGACAAGAAATGGTGGAAAAGGCCTTAAGTCATTCTAATGCACTTGTATTGATCCGATGATATGAATTTATAGTACATAGATAGACTAAATCTAGATCTATATCTTATCGTTGATGATATTGTAGCTTCAGGAAGTATTCCCACAGGAGGCCAAGGTGTCATGCATGTGGGAATATTCGTTGGCACCAACTTAGCAAACTTTTGTTTGAGTGAAATTGACCTTGGAATGAGCCTAGGGTCTCATGGGAAAGTTGATGGGTTTTGTGGGTTTGTGTAGGGGCTTCACACCCACAAAGAAGGATAAAATATTCTAATAAATTGTTGAGTTTAGAAGGGATGCTTAAACTCACTCATTGGACTTGTATATAAGGGAGAGAGGTCATTGTGACATTTGATTATTGTGCCAGTATGGAGTTAGCATAAGTGAGTGAGCACTTGTGTTAGGAGGATTGGTGATTTCAACAAGGGAATGTCTCTAACTCTGGCAAATCTGGCCTAGGAGAGAGGCAATTGTGTTGACTAAATTTTTGGTCAACAAGTACTTATCCGGAAAAGCATTGTCAAGCTCCCTCTAAAATCAAAATGCTTGCACAAATTTTCATTCACTTTCATGCTAAAGTTGGTGCAATGTTCTTGGATAAGTTGTTAAGGCTCTTGAACTATCGCAGATTTGACTCTCTCTCACTTTTCATATACCATTTTTCACTTACAAGTGAAACATTGACATCATATTTTTTGAACCTTTTCACATCAACTCTTATTAACACATGTCTCTCTTTACCCACATAACCTTCAAATAAAAGGGGAGTGATGAATTAAAGAGTATGTCAAGATGATGTTATTTCACCAAATATTTCTTATTCACATGCTTCTTTCACATGACACCTTTATTATTTAAATGAATCTTAGTCCCCACTTCATCTCTAAAGAAAAGATTAATGTACTTTATGTTTTTTAAGGCCATGTAATTGAACCCAAACATGTCTCACTTTCCAAATATACCCCATCATCCATTTTCCATATTCTAAAGTTAGAACCTTCTTCTAAGATTATGACTTACTTTAACCATTCCAAAGGAAAAAACATATTATATTCTCCATGCTCTTGTACACCTCACAACTTTATTATCCAAAATATAGAATATGGGTCTTGAAATATGATTAGTCTACCTTATATTTTAAACCACTAAGTGGTGTCTTCTATGCCAAATAATTTTCCTTATGGTTGACTTAATCCAACCTGTGAAAGAAAGTGCATAAGGAAAGGTTTATCGATTTAAATCGATTTTATAAGACAAATGGCACAGAGTGTGTGTGCTCACTACATATGATCCTTCTTATCTACTAAAAATTCATAGAGTTTGTGGGATGTTATGAAGAAAATCATTCTATGGTATGGAGTAAACTACAACATACAGAATGATGACATAAATAAATTCTAATCTCAAGTATGCTATATAAACAAGGATGCTAATAAGACAAGATAAAGAGCCTACCTCATCCAGATGTTTGATAAATACCACTGTTGAGCGCTCAACTCAAAGCTATATACCTGCAACTTGTCCTCAACAACTAATATATGCAAGCATATGGTGATAATATATAAAGTTAGCACATATAATAACATAATCCATCAATATTCAAAACAAATATGCCCATGGAATAACAATTAAAATATTTGCAAGACATTAATTGGACGAGAAAATAGTATTTCTATTAAAATATGATCAACATAAGTGTATGAATGACAAACTTCCGTGTTGGCACATCTCAGAACCGAGAAACTAAGTCCCTTCTAGCTGGACCTCCACCACTTGAATCCTCCACCAAAGGCAAGCTCATATAAGAGAGACAATGAGGTTCTCCATCAAAGAGGGAAAAGCTTGGGGGTTGAACAATGTGTTCAGACTTAAAAGGACAAAGCGATGCAGACTCAATATGAAGTCAATAATTTCTCCAGAGTAACTTTTCTCTCAAAGGTTGAATTCTTCTCCTCTTTCCACAACTTGGATATGGCCCATTTATAGACTTCAAATGGAACTGAAGGGAAAAGTCAGAGTGTTTCTAGTATATGGAAGGCCAAGGATCATGGATATCGTGACGTGACATGGAAACTCGAAACCATTTTAAATTTTGGGCACAAAACCCGATGTACGCGAGATGCAATGGTGCAACTTGCGTATACACATGTTGCATAGTTGTTAGGGCACATATATGTGGAAAAATATTATTTTTAGCTCTGGGAATCGTAAACAGGGACTTCAAGTTTGCAAAGGGAAATGGAAAAGTCCTTTTGAGCAAGTTGCATGGGGTGAGACAAATATTTCTATAACAGATGCCCCCTAATGTGTGAGGTCAGAGAAGTATCTGCGATGGCCGAAATACATTATAATTCCCATAAGTGGAGTAACGGAGACCCAACTAGACAAACTAGTTTTTCATAAGAATATTACAATCCATAATGAATTTGTGCACATGGTTGCCAATTTGAATTACACTGCAGATCCATGTGGAAATATACCAAACAACTATTCATGCCCATGAATAGGCAATACAAAGGTAGATACATGCCATAGGGTGTCATAGTCACAAACAAGGACCAATGAAAACCATACTCAAAATCAATCTGAATATGTCTGTATACAATGGAGTACAATCTGATCTCCCATGATCATTGAAGTCATATAGGTACTGGTCCAATGAATGATAGTAACAACTTAGGAAAGTTGCGACTATGAACTAATGTGTTCGAGTCTTCTACACAATTCGCCAAAGCTGCAAGTCTACATCATGTGAATAAAGGAGTTGAGGTCGAACACAATGAGACTTCGTTTGATTACTAGTCATTAAGGGATATCGTTAACAAACACAAGATAGCCTACCGATAATGAAATTAGGTATCAAGGCAATGAGTACATTCTTACAAGTGTGAATACATGTGTTGAGGTCGAACACTTGAAGAATCCATCGATCGGGAGACATTGATATATTCCCAACTGTCGATGGCGAGAGAACCTACTATTGATGACTGCAAAGCTCTAGGTACTCATAAGACTCTAGGACTCGTTTCCATAATAGATGAGCTGAATTCGATGGAAGGAGACCCGCTGAAAGGAGAGCATTATGACATCTCTCATCATTCAACATGAGGTACACATCAATAGCTTGATGATTTGGAGGAACTTGGATGGAGAACATGTTCACGAACCAACGACCTTGTGTGTCTCTCACATGCACCAGATGCAAGCAGTGCATGAGAAAGAGTATCTGAATAGCATCCAATAATGAAAATTGTCGACAAAGGAAAGGAAACCAGAAATAAGGTTAATGGAATCCAATACACTACACAAATCCCAATGTGTGAATAGATTTCTTGTCGTCGAATACAAGGGAACCCCCCAGTCACTGGCCAATGAAGAGATGTCAATTGTTGGGTTCAAGGTTACCTACCCATAATGAAAGTAGGACTAGGTTGCACAGTAGGACTACAACTTCATGTAACTCTGAGACACACTGAGGGTATGGTCGATATGCAAAGTCAAGAGTTATGAGAAATAGTTGACACATGCTTATAGACATTATTTAAACAAGAGCATGAGACATATGGAGGACTCTGGCAACATAGACTCAGTGATGAAATTTTGTGATGCAAGAGGCACCAATCAAACTCTCCATAGGGACTGGAAGAGTAACCAGTCGAAGGAGTAAACTCTAAGTAACGAGCTCAACTTCCTAAGGTCATGCTAAACCCAAAATTTGGATGACAAGTGGACTCAAAATTTTGTGCTCTATTCAAAGGTGACACGACTGCAACCAACATGAGATAAAATTCTTTTCCCGCCCATTTTTTTTTTTTTTTTCATAGACAAATTAATGCTATGATATAGAGGAGGAAATGAATGTCGCGAGTAAACAACTAGTTCCAACAATGGAACATACCTATTCTCAATGCAAGGAGGTGCATGCAAGATATGGATACTCGGGGGAATGTTTCATCATGGGGTATTGGGTGTCAAGTTGCAAAGGATATAAACAAGGCTCAGTTGGTTGATGATATCAACAAAATTATACCTACCAAGGTCACGAACGAGCGAAATGGTGCTAGAAAATGCAAAAATCCCTGGACAAAACCACCAAAACCAACTCCTTCCACTACGCTATTAGTCCACTAGGCCAAAATATTAGCAAAAATTATATAAAGTGGGTAAATTTTTTCTACAAATAGTAAAAATAACCAATTTTACCATACCATTTCACATTTTCACCAAAATAGTGCATTTTGGACCAAATTTCCCATGACCTTCAAGTGTCGATTGCAGGAGCTATGGGCAACAAAATTGACAACCGTCTGGACCAAGTAAGTACTCTTGCTCTCCTCTTCATTTCTAGTAGATTATAGTTTTAAATTAGGTTTCATTTTTTGAGTATTTTAAGGTGCAAATTAAGAATTAGGTTGTATGGGGTTGTAGTTCATCAGGTCACATATACACAACCCTATACATGATTGTTAGCAAAATATACCGTGTATATGCAACCCTATATGTGACTGTGTACATTGCATCTCACGTACAAGTCCACAACTTGGTTTTTTAAAGAAGTTTGACTCAAAAAATGGATTTTTGTTTCTAGGATGGTACTTGAATGGAGGGAAAGAGAGCATGAGGAAGTTGATGTTGCAGTGGAAAGAGATCCAGGGGTCCAATTAGCATTAAAAATATGTGGGGTTTAAATTTTTTTTGTTATCAAAGGGATGAGTGCTCAAGTGAGGTTGCTACAAATGCTGGTGAACTTTTGGGATCCAGATACAGAGGCATTCAACCTCTATGGGAAACCATTGAACCCATAAAGAAGTCGAGGATATCTACTTTCTTACAAGATTGTCACGTTGGGGTGAGTCGGTGAACCTCAAAGCCCGGGGAACTAGGAGTGGAATGGACATAGAGGATTACATAGCCACTCACTGTGTTGCAGGAACATAAAAGGTAGGGAGCCAACTATTGATTAGTGCGATCAACAACCCGAGTGTAAATATGGTCATTCTCATGCTTACATAGATCATGGGTTCGGCCTCGTTGCACCTTGAATCAAGGCCACTAATGTTATACTCCATGGAGTGCTTACAACCCACAATGTATGATTTATGCACCTCACTACTAGCTAACATAAAGAGCCAACTAACAAACTGCAAACAAGGTAGGAAGAGGAACTTCGGGTTCACATATATCTTATGCATTTTTTTCTTTGAGTGGGTTCCAAGATTGAGCCCTAGAGTTCAGATTGGTCCACATGGACCACGTGATCCAGCCATGTCACGATGGACCGAGATGATGAGGCTGTTGGGAGGTGGTAGGGTGCCAACCTCCTACAATGATGAGTTCTTCTTCTGGTGGTGTGGACAGGTGATAGCCCTGGACGACTAGCCTTATGCAGGGATCGACTACAGAGGATATCCAGACATGCCATTGCCACCAGGCTCCTCCTATGATGATATAGGTATGAAACAATTTTCAAATATATTTCATTTATTTTTATTTTTTAAAGAGTAAAAAAAAAACCAGAAATATGGATGATGTCAAGTATCTAACAAAAATGATTTCTTTCGCAAATGTGGGTTCACGACGACCGGATAGATTTCCATGACACCAATGGAGGTACCAGGGGGATGAGCTGGCGGGAGGAGACTTACATAGAGTCATTTGAAATGTGTAGAGAAACCTGTCTCATTTGACGCACATAATACCCATGGTTCAGGTAGAGGATTTTCTAGAGGCGATGCAACGACAGGTAGTAGGTGTGCCCCGTGCATGGGTGTGACTCTTCCGACGTCTCACAAATTCCATAGTATGCTATCATGACACACATCTGGTGCCACATGCGTAGATGTCATGGTTATTGTATCGATCGACTGTATATGTATTTTGAGGGTGTGATCCCCAATTTTGTACCATGACACCATATTTTTGGAGAAATGAAATATAAAAAACATTGGTCTTCGACTTTACTTATATTACAATGTGTACATTGGTGAATGTGTTTTTTTTACTTTAGTTATGCGACAAATGCCAATCTAAAACATAATTATCATATGCATCATATACATAATTGGAACTTCTAGGTGTGTGATTATAAGTAATGAAATCAAAATGTCATTCCAAAAGTTGTACTCATAGGAATCGTTGGATTAGAGTAGGATCGCACCTACGGTAACTATCGTTCAACTGACATACTACTAATTGGGAGTCCAAGCGAACCTCTAAAGAATGAATACCATGTGAAATGGCATCACGTAAAAGCTCTATAATGACGCTATATTCGGCCACATTATTTGTTGATGGTCCTAGACAAACACCACCTGAAGACACAAGTTGAGCCTTGTGTGAGTAAACAACCTAAGCGGTGGAAGCCAAGTTTCATGTATGACGACTGGCATTGTCTGCCAATCCTAAGTAAACTGATGACTCCGTTGACATCTTCCAACCAAGGGAAAAATTGATAAGCAAGATGGTGACACAAAGGAAAATATATATACACTAATATACACTAGTATACAAAGAGTTACGCCCAATCTTGGGGCTCAAGTGTAATATCTTTTCAAGTAGAGCCCATTTCTGCGCTCAACGAACATATTCCCTTCACAATATTCTAATTCATAGGCTCCTTTTTCTAATACACGTCGCACGATATAAGGACCGTGCCACATGGGGTTGAACTTGCCTGCCCCCAATGGTTCTTTGGCTTGGTCATACAAAAGGACCAAGTAACCCTCAACATACTGCCGAGGACATACAGACTTATCATACTGGACCTTGACACGTCGTTTATTTGCTTCGATAGTTGTAGAGGCATCTCGACGTTGCTCATCTAGGCTCTCTAGGTGTATGAGGTGTTCTTTGAGATCGAAAGTGTTAGGTAGGAGCTTAACTGCCAATCTAAGGGAAGGGATTTCACATTCAATAGGGAGGATCGACTCCACACCGTGTACTAATTGAAAATGAGAAAAACTGGTGGAAGTCTTAACCGAGGTTCGGTATGCCCAAAGTGTCGAGTAAAGCATTAGATGTTAGTTAGATTTTCTCTAGCTGGCAATTTTCTGCAAAATGGTCTTGAGAGACTTGTTCACAACCTCTACTTTTCTATTTTCCTGGGGATAGTAAGGGGAAAAATGACCATGTTTAAACCCCAATTTCAATGCTATTTCTTTCATCATTTTGTTATGAAAGTGAATTCCATGATCAGTGACAATCTCACTCGGGATTACGAACCGAGAAATAATTTGATTAAACACAAAAAAAGTTGCAGTCTTACCGTTGGATTTAATCGTAGGCATGGCATTTGCCCACTTAGTAAAGTAGTCTATGGCCACGATAATATGATGATGCCCCCCAGCCGAAGTTGGCTTACAGTCCACAAAATCCACCCCCCACTTGGTGAAGAGACCGATGGTGATGATCGGGTGAAGAGGGGTTGGATGCGAGCGCATCTTCCAAGTGAACACCTGGAAAGGGTGACACTTCTTGACAGCTTTGACACAATCTTTAAAAATAGACGACCAAAAATAACCGGCTCGCAATATCTTTTGGGCTGTCGAAAGCCCAGATAGATGACCACCACAAGCCCCACTGTGACAGTCATTAAGAACGAAATAAACTTCCTCGTGAGTCAAGCAACGACGCAGGATATTATCCACGCCTTGGCGATACAAAGTGTCATCGACGATAAGGTAGTTCTTAGATTTATACCGTATACGCCATCAATTGTCTCTCAAAAGATGCTGAGAGAACTTCAAGGTTTGAAGATAGATGAAAGTGTCTCCATACCAGGGGTTCGAAGACGAGACAAGGAAAATGTGTTCATCTGCAAAATAATCAACATGAATAACATCCTCATCTAACCGAGATAAGTCTGATATTGACTCGAAAAAAAATAATGGTTTCTTGGATTTTTTCGAAGCAAAATCGAGATCAAACTCTTGCAAGATGACAATCCATTTATTATACCCCCCCCTATGATATGCCTAGTAAGGACGTATTGAAATGGGTTGACATCAATAACTACGATAGTTTTGCAAAGAAATATAGTGTCATAATCTTTGGACCACATGTACGACAACCAAAGCTAGCTTCTCAACATGAGTGTAATTGAGTTCAGGGCCAACTAATTTTTGACTAAGGTAGTAGATGACGTGCTCATGGAGCTCATCATCTTCTTGAACTAAAACCATACCAATTGTCCCTTCAGACGTAGTGATATAAAGAAAGAAATCTCTATTGTAGTCCAGAGGCTTCAGCAGAGGCGTCGATACCAATACTTTCTTGAGAGCATTGAAGGATTCCTAGGATCGCTCATCCCATATAAACAAAGTGTCCTTCTTCAAGAGACGCATGAAACCGTTAGTAATATTGGCATAGTTTACTATAAACCAACGTAAGAATTTAGCTTTACCTTGTAAACCTTGACGCTGACGAATGTTGCGTAGGGGAGGCAATCAAAGTATTGCCTCAACCTTTAAAGGATCTACCATGATCCCAGTCTCATAAACTAAGAATCCCAAAAGATGACCCGACCTAACACAAAAGATGCACTTATGAGGGTTTAAACAAATGCGATAATACCAACATCTCTCGAAAACTAGCCGAAGGTGAGTAGAGTGATCCACTCTCTTGCGAGAGTGAGCAGCGAGATCATCGAGGTAAGCTTTGACTATATGCTTGAGATCATGAAAGGCGAAGGTCATGGCTCATTGGAAGGTTGCTCCGACGTTTTTAAGGCCAAAAGGAATTTTCCGGTATGTGAAAGTAAACAAATGTCATCTTATGTTGATCCTTGGGTTTGATCTTAATTTGGTTGTATCCAAAAAATCCATCCATAAAAGAAAAAACTTCGCTTCCCGCACACTCATCGAGAATATGATCAATGATAGGTGTCGGGAAGTTGTCTTTAGGACATGCCTTGTTTAGGTATCGAAAATCCATACACAAATGGATGGTTCCTTGCTTCTTATTCACGGGAAGGGGATTAGATACCCATTCAGTCAAGGGAACCAGGTAGATAAAACTAGCATTAAGCAGTTTTTCCACCTCTGCCTTAATAGGAGGGGCCTTCCTAGGATTGACAACTCTAAGTCGTTTCCAAACAAGTTTAGCATCCAAATAGGTTTCAATTTCATGTTCGACAATACTAGGGTTGAGTCCTAGCATCTCTTCATATGACCAAGTGAATACATCATGAAATTCTTTGAAGAGCTCAGTGTAGATCTGAATTTATTCAGGCGAACAATCTGCACCGATATATACATTTTCATCTTTACCAGGAATGCGAGAGATGTTGATCGTGGCGGTGGGAGAAATACTCGACATGTTTCCCTCGACATAAATGTCGTGCGTATCTAGTGGAACTATGACGTGACTGGCTATCTCACTCAAGGTAGATCTAAAATCATCTTGTTCGATCCTAACAAGCTCTAGGATCGAGTAAGAGCGATGATTCATGTCATACCATGGCCTATTGGGACCATTCATGGCCTCTACGATGGATTTTTCTGAAGGTAAAGTGTCATCGAAGCAATCACGTGAGAAAGATGATGAAGTGGCCCATACGGTTTTGAGAACCAGATCCTCCTTGTCCGTTTGTGAGGAGATAGGGTCTGGGTTGGTAGTAGAGTCGAGAACAACCTTATATGCTATCTCTACCGCCGACAGTGGCATTTGCATTCCAATATGTGACTGACCTTCACAAGACATGGTCGGGAAAGGTAGGGTCCAAGGATTGTTAAAATACGAAGTGCGGAAAGGAACAAACCTCACTGACGAAGAAGACCTACTAGACATGGCATATATATGATGAACTGGTGCCACAAAATCAAAGGTACTCATAAGGGAGGAATACATTCTGACACCAATATCCTCAGTTGTCGAATGAGAATTGTCGATCACAGGGATTGAAGGTCCAACTGATGCATTGGGGCTAGCGTGCGGAAAGGACAACTGATCAATCATCACGATTTTCCCTTCCCAAGGAAAACATAAAGTACAGAAAACAAACGATACAACTGCAGTCATAGCATAAGTCCAATTACGCCCTAGTAATAAGTTATAGTCAAGGGGCACATCAACCACCTTGACATCCACCTCCACTGTCTTTCCACCTAATTGGACCAGAAAGGTAGGAAGAATATTGTGGGGATGGAAAGAATGACCATCAAATGCGGTCAACATGGTCGAAGATTGAGAGAGGGTTGGAGAGTTGATGGATTTCCAACAAGTTAGCGACATCACGCACGTTGCAACACCTTCATCAACAACAATACGTTTGATGGTATACTTTGAGTAGTCCACGTGGATTTGGAAGACCACATGGTAAGGAAAGAAAGGATGAACATCCTTAACGCCAAACTTGATAACCTTATAGCCACACGGATCTAGAGCTACTAATGCAGATATAAAGGCATTCCTATGTGAAGGACATGTCTGGAGTACCTCCAAAGCCGACATTGCACAAGGGGCTTGACCCAGATCTTCGATAATAGAGTAGTTCTGGGCAACTCTAGAATTAGGGTTGTGGGTAGATCATTTTAGTACTCCTTTCGACATATGAGGCAGAGGCTCTAGTTTTTTACCTGTAAAGGTGTCTCTGGAGGAGGGGGAGACTCTAGACCTGGAATGGACTATGGAGAAATGTAATCATGAGATCGAGTGGCTACATTAATCCGAGACTTAGCCATATTTATGCATAGATGGTCACCTTCATGCGCCGGTGGGTTTTGACTCCCACTCACCACATTTTCGGCGTTAGAGGAGCTCGAGGCCATGTGATAATTATGCAGAAAAGGATTAGTCAGCACAACGAGAGGTAGAGATAATAGCCTCTCAAATTTCTCGAGTTTGGGGCACAAGTGGGTAAGGTGATCATCAGTACAAAGCTTAAAATTGAATTTCATCTTCCGCTTCTCTTTCTTTCCCTCACCAGTATTAACTTTCAATCCATCATTGCTAGAATTGTCCTTGGTTTTATTATCATTCCTCCCAGCCTTACGATTGTTACCACTTCCTTTTTTTTTATTCCCTCTTTGTTTATGGTTACCATTCGGGTTGCTCAACATCTGCACATAATGCACATCCGTTGACTGAGTGGGTGTGGAGGACAGAAACAAATATTGTCCTCCTACATAATGGCTTAGAGACAACTCTTTCAATTGGCTTGTCACCAATTCTATAGATTTCACATTTGTGGAGCTTATAATGGCATCAGAATAAGGCCCGGGCTTTTGTCTAAATTCGTAGTTTGACCTCAGTGTGTCAGGAAGAATTTCATATAACATCCCAGATTGAGCATTTATGAGATCTAATTGATGGGCTTTGAAAATCACTTCCTCCTTAGATGTTACCCCGGATGTAGAAACATCCTTCAAAATATAAGGTAGTAAAGACTTAATAAACCATTCCAACAGGAACTCTAGAGAAATTTAGGCTTTAATCAACCTCTTCCATCTACACCACTCTTGAATGTGATCCGAGATATGGGTGGCTTTGTCCTGGCGGAGGGCCAACAAAAGTTCTATGTCGGCATTGTAGCGAACAAACAATTGGAAGTAGTTGAGGAAAACTAAAAAAATCTGATTAAAATGCCCGTAAGTTCTCCCTGGTAGCTCTATGTACCATTTCACTACAACCCCTGTGAGGGTGCATTGAAACAATCTTAAACGAATAGAATCGTTCTTAAGGGAATTGCAAGAGCACCAAAGATGGAAAGTAATGAAGTGATCACCAGGATCCTCACTAGTCTTTCCCTCGAATTTCAGAATATCCGAAGGAAGCTTGGTGGGGATGGGGGGGCAGGTCGGGTTGTGACGCACTAAGTTATTCATTAATATTGACAAGTCTTGCAAATTAAGCATGGACAGAAAAGGGAGGCGGGGTTGCTGCATCTGAGCCCATGCTCCCGGGAAAGGCTATTGCTGAGGAATCGTAGCCCATCCAGTGTTCTGGTATGTACCATGGCCTTGTCCAAGATTGAAAACCCCCCCTCCAAACTGATTCATAAGGGGTTGGTTGAGCACCATTCCAGTAGGAATGTTATGATGAGGGTTGTAAATATTTCCCCTAGTTAGAGTAGCTCTCGGTTGGGGGTTGCCCAAAGTATGAAACTGACCTCCCCTAGGTGGAAATCCAGAGGATAGAGGTGGATTAGTCATGCCAAACGTGTTGGTCGGAATCAGTTTGGAGGAGGTAGGTGTAAAGGACGGAACATAAGCAACAACTTGCCCGCCTGGTTGATTACTCCATCCAGGAACATTAAGACTAGGATTATACCTAGGGTGAAAAGTAGATTGGATTCCAACCGTGGGATTCGTTTGGGGAATGTGAGCTCCACCAAACGAGAGTGGAACATGCGGAGGAGCCATGCCCCCAAGTCCAATACTGGGATTCAAATTAAATGATGGAATGGAGGATGAAAATTGCGATATGAAATTCGACATACCATATGAGAAAGGGCTAGAGGTCGTAGGGATGGACTAAGTATTGTACCTAGGTGTACAAAAAATAGACCCAAAGGGGTTTGCCACTATAGGTTGAGTAGAAACCATAGGTTGGATAGGATTGATAATTGGAACCTCCGGCACTACAACCGTAGTGGTCGAAGGCGTATAAGGAGTTCCATTAACTATGGTAGGTATGGGAGTTGAGGGACTCCTGGTATATTTATGTCTCAACTCAGTACTCATACTTGTATGACTACAAGTCTGGTAGGTGGAGGTGTGTGTACCACGGTTGATAACTTTACGCCTTTTAGAAGGAAAAGACTCAATATGTGGTGGTAAATTCAACAAACGACGAGACTTGCGAGGAAGTGGGTTTGGCTCCACGATGACTCAAGACTCGAGATATAAAAATAAATCCTAAGGCCAAATAACAATCAAAGAGCACACCAAAATAAACAAAAAAGGCCAATATGCACACAAATAGGATAAAGTAGCTGAAAGGGGCCTCCCTCACTAAAGTAGGTATGCCTCGCCCAAGAAGGGCCTGAGACTCCCTTCAAAATATCGGAGGTATCAAAATCAGTTATAAGGGCCCTCGTGGACTTAACAATGCAGTCGGTCAGATCCCCCCAGAGAGGTAATCCTCCATAAAGGTTATGTGTTGTCCGACCCTTATCTAACTCATGATACCTGCAGAATAACCCCTGCAAGTAACCGATGTGTCTACCTATGTCAAGCAACTAAAGCCACCACGATATAACCAATGCGCAGGAAAATAGTCGTAAGTCAGGTCCACCGTATGAGAAGGGTAACAAATCCTGGAATCTCTAAAGCACCACCTCTCATAGAGGTAAAGGTACTAGCAAGATCCCCATATACGAATAGATCCCCATAAATATCTCTGACGCTAAGAAGGTACTAGAGGGATATATCTGCAGCCAACTTCGTGCGACCTCGTACTTAACTCAAGTGTGAGCAGAGCCTCCTGATGTCACCAATTATACAATGGATTTCACCGCTCCCTTAGTCAGACACATATGTTGAGTTTAATAGCATTGGAGAAGTTTACTCACAAAATCATATTCCAAGGCTCTAAATCTTAAGCTAGTTTGTGTACCCTGAAAAGTAAAATCGTTTCTAATCAATTTTAAATTTATCGGTGTTACTTTTAGTGGCTTTGTTTACTCAAAATATGTGTTCGTGAAACTGATGATGTTATGACTTAGCAAGTAAAAGAAATAAATATGAATATAATGCAAAGTCCTAACTTCAATTCTCAACAAATGATAAGCTTTTCAAAATGAAATTTTCAATTCAACTCTACAATTTCAAATAAGATGCAATCTTTCCATACATGTATCAAGATCAATAATAATAACTCAAAGAATCAAATTCCATAATTGGAAATGTATATAATTTTTTTGTATTTTCAATATAAAGAAATGAAAATGAAAGGACTGAACCACAACTTGGTATATATATCCTATTGTAAGAAAAAAGAAACAAACCAAGTAGGATATCAAGAAGCAAACACCCAACCCAAGATGCAAGGACAACCAATGAAAAAGATGTTAAGAAAGAAAAAACCACTCGAAAATTCAACCAAAGAAAGGTTTCCTATCACTCTGTAGGCAATCAACTATTATGACAAAAACCTAAGAAGACTCAACAACTATCAAAACTCACCCAAAAAACACCAAACTCAACAATAAAAAAAAAGGAAGATGTACACGATTGCCTAAGCAAAAACCGTGTATGTACGCGCCCTATAGAATGACAACTCACGTATGTACACGTCTGTCAAGGGAAAAGCCACGTATGTGTCTTGAAACACTATCAGGTTAAGGATAGGGCCAAGAAACTCAGATTCAAAATAAAAAGAGGTTGTCAAACAATCAGGCGACAAGGAAACTCAAGCTAATAGAGAGAAATCTAAGGAGAAAATCACTACAAACCCCAAAAATAAGATTTTATCCCTAGTATGGTTGCGAATTATGTTACAAGGAAAATCATTCTATGGCATGGAGTAAACCACAATAGACAGAATGACTGTAGAAATCAACTCTAATCTCAAGTATGCTATATAAACAAGGATGTTAACAAGACAAAATAAAGAGCCTACCTCATCTGGATGTTCTATGAAGACCACCGTTGAGCACTCGAATCAAAGCTATATGCCTGCAACTTGTCCTCAACAACCAAGATACACAAGTATATGGTGATAATATATAAAGTTAGCACATATAATAACATAATCCATCAATATTCAAAAAAAATATGTCCATGGAATAACAATTCAAATATTTGAAAGACATTAATTGGATGAGAAAATAATATTTCTATTAAAATATGATCAATAGAAGTGTATAAATGAAAAAGTTTCATGTCAGCACATCTCATAACCGAGAAAATAAGTCTATTCTAGCTGGGCCTCCACCACTTCAATCCTCTACCAAAGGGAATCTCATATAAGAGAGACAATGAGGTTTGCCATCAAAGAGGGAAGAGTTTGGGGGCTGAACAATGTGTTTAGACTTAAAAGGACAAAGGGATATAGACTCAATATGAAGTGAATAATTTATCTAGAGTAACTTTGCTCTCAAAAGTTGAATTCTTCTCGTCTTTCCACAACTTGGATATGGCCCATTTATAGCCTTCAAATGGAACTGAAGGGTTGAGTCAGAGAGTTTCCAGTATATGGAAGGCCAATGATCATGGATCTCGTGACTTGACATGGAAACCTGACATTGTTTTTAATTTTGAGCACAAAACCTGATGTATGCGCTCTGTAATGGTGCAACCTACGTATACACATGCTACATAGTTGTTAGGGAATGTATATGTGGAAAACTATTATTTTTAGCTCTCAGAATTGTAAAGAGGGACTTCAAGTCTGCATAGGGAAATGGAAAATGCCTTCTGAGCAAGTTGCATGGGGTGAGGAAAATATTTCTATAACATGGGATAGAGGACGATTTTGGAAATGAAAAAGGTCGCATTTTCTTGAGGAGGATCTGTCATGAAATAAATGTAATATAATTGTTGCATTGGCATTCTTTTCTGTCTGGAAAACCATTATAAACATGTTCAACAAAAGCATTGTAGAATTTAAAGGTTGTATCAAGAAGAAATTGTATTCTCTTACGAGATGGGAATATCATTGAAGTGGGAGTACATGCGCTAACACTCAGATTGAACATGGAATCTAATTATATCTCTGTCTGGACTGGCGTTTTAACTCACTTATGAAAAAAAATCATATTCCAATCATTGCGTCTGTCCCAAAGTGTCAACCAACAACTTGATCATTATTTATGTTTGACTCTTTTCTTTTTGACATCAACAATACTACATGCAGTCCGTATTTATGTTCATTGCTCTACTATGGGCACAATTCAACTTTGATTGTGTTTAAGCTATCTTTAAAGTCTTCGGTTGGATATAAACTTGAAGATATTCGCTCCTAAAGATCCGTTGTTCAAAGAGCCAAAAAAAAGTATGATTCCAATAAATTCAATGCACGAGAATAGCGATAAAGGGGCATAAAACCAAGATCATGATAAACTACGTTTTGAACGCTTAGAGGTTAGAAGCATTTAAATGATGGTACCAAAGTACATCGCCTCTCCTCGATCCAATGGACTGATTATGGTTATTGTCCAAAACATATTTTTGCACTGTTAAAAGTGACTAAAGGGACACATTCATATGAAAGGATGTCCTTATGAATATTTTAATATGCTGGAAAGACACGATATTCACTATTTTGACCCAAAAGGGAAATGTGCAACCCAATGGAAAAATTAAAAGGATGGGATTCTTTGTTGAAGTAATAATGGTGGATATGCTCCCTGCATGTGCACGTTTAATAGCTCTACAACAATGTCATGAGGGCCAGGACAAGAACAATTTTCATGCCAAAACATTAATGAAACCTACAACCACGGTTATCTCCAGGCATCTTTATTTTCTTCAGGATAAGACAAATTAGAGAAGGAATATCGACATAGTCAAAATTTATGAACAAAATATAAAATCTAGTAATGTTGCTAAGAATATTGATGGAAGGAGTCGTAAATATAAGAGGATCCAATTTCTTTTGATGATGCCAATAAGGTCATGAATAATATAAATCATACAATAATGATTGCTTCGCCAGGTATAGTGAAGATATGGATAACAAGGTTTTGAAAAATAGACATCTTGGTCATAAGACATCGACTTCTAATTTTTAAATCACAACACTCAACCTTAGATTACATTGGAACCGTTAAAGGATTTGAAGACGCTCGAGTACATTTCTTTATGGGATAATCCAAGGCTTCGTTATGAGAAATGGAAGATGGTTCTCCTAGGAAGATTCTATTTTTTTTCAAATGTCCCCATATTGTATTCGCATTAACAAAAAACAATGACATTTATTTCTCGATGAAGTTTCCCAAATAAGATTATTTACATGCGATTCTAATCAATTGCGGTTCGATTCGTTAAGTCCAAACTACCCAAACTACCAAAACCACCCATCAGATAAGATAAATTGAGCTGGGAACAACCAAATGAAGGAGCAAGAAGAAAAAAAACTTTGAGAGAGGTATGCTTGGAGTGCAGTGAGGTTTTCTTCTTTGAATAATCATTCATCCTCTCTACTTTCATCAGGGATTGACAGAATTGTTGGCAACAGGGAGTCTCGTGAAACAAAGAAGGGATGAAACGAGGATGAGCTTTGCTGGTTCTCATAAGGTGAATGGTTTACTTGTCAGTTTGTTGTATTTAGATCTGATTTTATTCAGCACTAATCAGTTTCTGATATGCAAGTTCTCACCTTGTGTTATCACCACCATTGCTCCATTCCTTTCTTCTTCTTTCGTTATTGGTCGTTCTATTGTAACTTTGTTCTAGAATGGCTAAAGGCTAAATACATGGCTCAAGTCTACGCAAAGAGTTGTAAATTCCAAAAATTCAAGAATTGTATGGGGAACATTTTTAAATACAGATCAAAATCTTTTAAGCTCTAAAATTGTTTATTTATTTGTTTTCTTTTAAATCTCAATTTTCTTCATCTTTTTTTTATACAACACTTAAAAAATTAAAAAATAAAATAAACAAACTAATGAATTTATTACTTTTGTAAAATTATGTATATAAGTTTCTTTCATTTTATTTTTATTAGCTAGTTTTAATATGTAAAAACTTTTGTTTGTTTTCTTTAATTACTTTATTGTTTTAGTTCTCTTTTATTTATTACATTTTAATTTTTAAATAAAATTAAAAGATATTACATTACTAGAGTGTTATTATAACTTATTTTGATAGTTTTAAAACTAATTTCTTGTTTAATATGCCTTTTTTTTAATTGTTTCATTTTAGCACTAACATATTTTAACTCTTCATTAGTTTTGTCTTAGTTTACTTTCTTACAAAATAAACAAAAAAATATTATTAAGTTAGAGTTTTTCTTGTACATATTTTTTTTAGTTGGTTAATTTATTTTAAGTTTTTATTTAACTTTGTTATTTCAACTTTATGAACTTATACATAAACATAAAAATCATAAATTATAAAATGCATAAAAATTAAATATTATAAAAAATACAAAGCAAAAGGGAATTCATGCTTAGACTTTAGGTTAGACGAGATTTAGCTTAGAGTCGAATGTGTTTTCTTGTTGGGGCTCTAAACCCAGGGTGACATTCTCGTCGCTTCCTGCCTAGCCCCACAGGAGGTCGAGATATTGGTGTTAGAGACTCTTTAATCCATCGACATCAACATATTTTTGGCGACCATACTAGGGAGGACCGTTCAATGGTTCTTTCCTAGTTTTGTTCTAATTCTTTCAAACCTTGATTTATTTTATCCATATTTCTATGTCTCAATTGATTGGAAGCTTGTTTGGTGGTTGTAACCCTGTGGTTTCAACTACTAACCCTGGGAAGATCATTCGCAAGTATGTGACTTTTGAATTTGAAGAAGACCTAAATAATTCCCCATGGTTTGTGCCCACCCCCTTGAAGTTTTCTCACCCGGTCAATCCCTTACCTCACAAATTCAAGAAGCATTTGCATTTATTTCATGGTGATGGAACTGTTACAATGGTTGAACATCTTCGTGCATTTTCAAATACTTGCACCATCCTTGGAGTTAATGATAATGATAGTTGCATGCTTTTGTTCATGAACTCCCTTTAGGGTAATGCTGCTTCTCTATTTTCCAACCTACCTGATGAATGCATCTCCACATGGTATGAACTTTCCTACTGGTTTACTTCTAGATTTGGGCATTGGATAATCCTTATGAGCATCTTAAGAGATTTAATCATTTGAATATGAAGGATAATGAAAGAATTCTTGCATTTAACCTTAGGTATATCAAGTTATATAATTCAATTCCTATGTCCATTCACCCTACCAACTTGGTTTCCCTATTGCATTATTATGAACTTCTACCTCCTCTTTACCGATGGCGGTTGGAAGAAAAGACTGTTCAAAACCTAGAGCTATCTCTAACCACTTGTCTCAACTTCGAAGATAAAATCTGTAGAACATGTTTCTCCTTTGGTATTCATGATTCACACAAAGATTTGTCTTCCTTAATTCTGATCATCAAGAATTTACAAGATCACATGTTCTCCCTTGAATATCAATCTTCAAATCATGCCTACCTTGATATATCTTTGGAGCACCCTCTCCTAGGGCCTAATTATAATGACTTCACTATTTGTAGTCAAGAGCTTGGATGTGAAGAGGATCATGATCATATCTTGATGCTTAATGATCAACCCACCTCCCACATTCCAAATACCACCCTTTTTAAACCTAATAGAAAAACTCAACCCCAAGATCATCTTTCATTTCAAGCCTCTTATCTGCATGCATAAGATGGTGAATTTAATTATGCAGTTCAAGAAGTCAATTTTGACCACGTTAAACCTATTTATGACACATTTTTTATTTGTTGATGATGCTAATGAGTGGTCAAAACAAGTTGATGAAGACCCATATGACTTTATTGATACATGTGATGAGTCCTCTTTTGAATATTTTCATAAGTTGATCAAGATCTTAAGTGTATAACATATTTTCTAATCCATTGTTTCAACCAAGAGAGGTTAAGGAACTTGACACTAGTGGGCATATCCCTCCTAGGTGCATTTTTTCCTTTAATGATGATGACTATTTTAAGGACATCCCTATGTTTTTGAACCCATTATATGAATCTTCTTTGCATTATGATGACCATGTTCTTGATAGGAAGATTCTTAAAGATGATATTAATTTGTTTGATAAATGCATTAATCTTATCTTTGATATACAAACCCTAAACACTAAACCTGATGTCCTTGATTCAATTGATACTTTCAATATTAAATGCAAAGCTTCTCATGTTGGTTGGAAAGTCTTGGAGGTTGGTAATCGTTTCTTTTGGGTATTGATTAGTCATTTTTCCTCACCATATGCATATGTTGGTTGGCATGTTGGCAATGCTTCCACGCGTAAATTTTTCAAAGTTGTAAGACCCACATACAAAACAGACAACACATTCCTTTATGCTAAATTTCATTCTCCTTGAGTCCAAGTTAATGCTCTTCTTTTCCTCTGTACATAAATAAAAGATATATAAAAAAATAAAAAATAAAAATAAAAAAAAATACCAAAATGGGTTAATTAGGTTTTTGTTGGCTTCACATTTATTTAGTTTCTTTTCTCACTTTTTCTTCTACTTTCAATTTTTTTTTTTTTTTGATGTTCAGAGTTGATGGAACAATGGTCAGTGATATTAAAGACTATATGTATATTTTTTAACTAATTGACCAAATTTATTTTGGTGGACAACATGCTTGCAAGTGAACCAAGTTGTCTTCTTTTTGTCGTGATTCCTCGCTTTGTCTACCATACGCTTGCTAAGCGAGACATCATTTCTTGTCACAATCATCAGTCCTTCCCCCATCTTCCTTCTTTCCCTTTCTCCATCCCCTCTATTTTGAGATAGACCTAGCATACACGTTGTGGATGCTCAATGTTACGCCTGGGTTTTTCCCTCAACACATATCCACGATAGTTTATCCAGCTTTCTAATAATTTTGTCAAGATCCAAAGAGTTTGTCCCTTTTGATTATACAACAAGACCAAACCCCCTCATACTTACCACTTTACATGAGTTATTCCACGAAGTCCCGATTCATAAATCACTTGGTCTCCATCTTGTTTCCCCCTATTGTATAATCTGGTCCACCTAATCCTATCGACCTCTTCTTGTCCCACATTGAGTCAACCTCAGTCCCATCATTACCTAACCCTTCTCATTTCCTTCAAAGAATCAAAGGGTCATAAACTCATTGTTTCAAACTTGCACGCCACTGTAAGGGATGCACATCTATTGGTTGGCATTTGTTGACTACATTTTTGGTCAACAAATACTTAGCCGAAAAAGCGTTGCCAGACTCCCTCTGAAATCAAAATGCTTGCACAAATTTTCATTCACTTCCATGCTAAAGTTGGTGCAATGTTCTTGGATAAGTTGTTAAGGCTATTTAACTATCACAAATTTGACTCTCTCTCACTTCTCATATACCATTTTTCACTTACAAGTGAGACATTGACGTAATATTTTTTTAACCTTTGCACATCAACTCTTATTAACATGTGTCTCTCTTTACCCACATAACCTTCAAATAAAAGGGGAGTGATGAATTAAAGAGTATATCGAGACCATGTTATTTCACCAAATATATCTTATTCACATGAAACCTTTATTATTTAAATACAACTTAGTCCCACTTCATCATCTCTAAAGAAGAGATTAGTTTACTTTATATTTTTTTAATTCCATGTGATTTAATCCAAACATTTCTCACTTTCCAAATATACCTCATCATTCATTTTCCATATTCTAAGGTTATAACCTTTTCTAAGATTATGACTTACTTTAACCATTCCAAAGGAAAAAATATATTATATTCTCCATGCTCTTGTCCACCTCACAACTTTATTATCCAAAATATAGAATATGGGTCTTGAAATATGATTAGTCTACCTTATATTTTGAACCACTACGTGGTGTCTCCTATGCCAAATCATTTTCCTTATGGTGGACTTAATCCAACCAGTGAAAGAAAGTGCATAAGGAGAGGTTTATCGATTAAAAATCGATTTTATAAGACATAAATGGTACAGAGTGTGCATGCTCACTACATATGATCTCTCTTATCTAAAAAATCATAGAGTTCGTGGGATAGAGGACGATTTTGGAAATGAAGAAGGTCACATTTTCTTGAGCAGGATGTGTCATGAAATAAACGAAATATAATTGTTGCGTTGGCATTCTTTCCTGCCTGGAAAACCGTTATAAACATGTTCAACAAAGCATCGCAGAATTTAAAGGTTGTATCAAGAAGAAATTGTATTCTCTTACGAGATGGGAATATCATTGCAATGGGAGTACATGCGCTAACACTCGGACTGAACATGGAATCTATTTATATCTCTCTCTGGACTGACGTTTTAACTCCCTTATGAAAAAAAATCATATGCCAATCATTGCCTCTGTTCCAAAGTGTCTATTATTTATGTTTGGCTCTTTTCTTTTTGACATCAACAATACTACATGCAGTTCGTATTTATGTTCATTGCTCTACTATATGCTCCCTGCATGTGCATGTTCAATAGCTCTACAAAAATGTCATGAGGGAAAGAGCAAGAACAATTTTCATGCCAAAAAATTAATGAAACCTACAACCACGATTATCTCGAGACATCTTTATTTTCTTCAGGATAAGACAACTTAGAGAAGGAATATCGACATAATCGACATAGTCAAAATTTATGAACAAAATATAAAATCCAGTGATGCTGCTAAGAATAAGAGGGTCCAGTTTCTTTTGATGATGTCAATAATGTCATGAATAATATAAATTATACAATAATGATTGCTTCACCAGGTATAGTGAAGAGATGGATAACAAGGTTTTTCAAAATGGACGTCTTGGTCATAAGACAACGACTTCTAATTTTTTGATCACAAACACTCAACCTCGGATTACATTGGAACTATTTGAGGATTTGAAGATGCTCGAGTAGATTGCTCTGTGGGATAATCCAAGGCTTCATTATGAGAAATGAAAGATGGTTCTCCCAGGAAGATTCTATTTTTTTTCAAATGTCTCCATATTATTATTGCATTAACAAAAAACAGCGACATTTATTTTTCAATGAAGTTTCCCAAGTAAGATTATTTACAACTGTTTCCCATCAATTGCGGTATGATTTGTTAAGTCCAAACTACCAAAACCGCCCATCACATAAGATAAATTGAGCAATGACCAAGGAGAAAGAAAAAATTATGTTTTGAGAGAGGTATGTTTGGAGTGTAGTAAGGTTTTCTTCTTTGAATAATCATTCATCCCCTATAATTTCAATAGGGATTGACATAATTGTTTGCATGAAGGAGTTTTGTGAAGCAACAAAGGGAGGATGAACATGTTGTCATAAGGTGAATGGTTTACTTGTCATTTTGTTGTATTTAGGTCTGATTTTATTCAACACTAATCAATTTCTAATATGCAGGTTCTCACCTTGTGTTATCACCACCATTGCTCCATTCCATTTTGGCTAAGCTTTCTTTTGCTTTCATTCTTGGTCGTTTTATTGTAACTTTGTTCTAGAATGGCTAAAGGATAAATACTTGGCTCAAGTCTACGCATAGACTTGTAAATTCCAAAAATTCAAAAATTTTATGGGGAACATTTTTAAACAAAGATCAAAATCTTTTAAGCTCTAAAATTGTTTCTTTATTTGTTTTCTTTTAAATCTCAATTTTCTTCATCTTTTTTTTATACAACACTTAAAAGAAAAAAAAAAAAAAAACCAATGGATTTATTACTTTTGTAAAATTATGTATATAAGTTTCTTTCATTTTATTTTTATTAGCTAGTTTTAATATGTACAAACTTTTTTTTTTAATTTTCTTTACTTAGTTTATTGTTTTAGTTCTTTTGTTATTTATTACATTTTAACTTTAATTTTTTTTTTTAAATTACATCACTAAAGTGTTATTATAATTTATATTGATGATGACGATGATGATGATGATTAACATCCACTAAGACCGAATTGGTCTATCGGACATTAAGAGGGTAAGTGATTACTTGTGATTTTTTTGAATTTTGTTTCTGTGCTCGAAAATCATTAAGAGAAGCTTTCCAAGATCACCATACTTTTGTTGAGTTAAGAGGTTAGGAAGGTTGGTAGTGTGATAAATATTTTGAAAATGAGATCTAATATGGGTATAGGCTGGACAATGTAAGAGAAAGTGTTTTTCATCTTCAACCTTCTTAATGTTATAAAGGTGACACACTCTTTCATCCCAGGGCGTTTTAGGCACTGACCAACGCCCAATTTCACTATGGAGCTCATGAGAATTTGTTCTTATCTTAGCAATGCTTATTTTTTTCTTTACACTTGGCAAAATAGATAGATAATTTTGATCTTCTAGATTATGGTTGATTACATCTTTATAATACCTTA
>ML791699.1:180602-218263 GCA_009831015.1 Picea engelmannii | reverse complement strand
AAAGATCAGTTGATTTACAATTGTTTTCAAGCCCATAATAAGATTTCCATCCCCCAATAATCCTTTTCTCAATGCTATAATTCCAATTGAGCTTGTGGTGAATATCAATTCCAAGATATTTGTATGAAGTCACTTCCTCCAAGATATTGTTTTCATATACAAAGGTATCATAAGGTATATTATTGGATTTAATAATCATGACCTTAGTCTTATTAGTATTAATAGTCATACCCATATTGGAGCAAAAATCCTTGAGGATTATTAGTTGGTTTTCAAGATCATGACGAGTCATTTCCATACGAACGATATCATCGACATAAAGAAGAAGATTGATGACTATACCAGTGAGAGTAGGGCCAACACAACCTGCTTTTTCCAAGCATTCTTCTAACTTGTCAATGTATATGCCAAAAAGGGTAGGGGACAAAGGACAACCTTGTTTGACTCCGATATTGCAGTTAATCTCTTTTGACCAGCCCTCAGTGTTTTTAAACTTAGCAATAATGTTCTCATACATCCTTATTGCAGCAACCCTCAACTCGAGAGACACTTTTATCTCTTCCAACCTATTCCAAAGGTCTTTCCTAGGAACCATGTCAAAAGATTTTCTAAAGTCAACAAAACAACAAAAAAGATTGGTTTTAGTATTGCGGAACTCCTTTGCAATGATCCTAAAGGTAAAAAGATGGTCCACAGTTGAATGATATTTCCTAAACCCAACCTGGCCTTTAGCTCTTTTACCGTGAATTTCTAGCCAAAGGCTAATCTTCTTTTCCAAAATAATTCCATAAAGCTTGGCTAAAATTAGGCTAATCATAATGGTCCTATAATTAGAGGGAATGTTTCTATCCCCATTTTTAAAAATAGGAACAATGAGGCTTTGCGTCCAGGGTTTAGGGAAGCCCTACTTGACTGCTAAATTGAAGAGCTTGTGTATGTGAGGGATAAGGATTGGCCCTCCGATTTTAAAAATTTCAGCTTGGTAGCCTTCAATGTCCTTAGCTTTCCCATTTGAGAGCTGCTTAACCCCGAACTCTATGTCATCTAAAGAAAAAACTTCTTCCTTTGTAGGGACAATAGGAATGGTGTCCATGACATTAGGGAACTCATAAAGAATTTTAAGGTAGGAATTTCAGTCCCTTAAGGGAATCCTATTGTTTTCTTTAGTATTGCATTTTAGAATTTGGCTCTAGAACTTCTTAGGATCCAACTTTTATAGTTGTGAAAGTTTCTCTTGCCTTTTATTGATATAATATCTTTTTTTCCTTTTAATTAGGGCTTTGTACGTATTGATCTTATCGAGTTTTAAGGGCTCATTAGAAGCATCCCTAATGGCGTTCCTAGCAATTTTACATTCTTTATCATACCAAGGGTTGGTCGTTCTATTATTCTTTTTATAGGACAACTCGAAAGAGAACTTGTTAAAATAAGTGGAAAGGGTAGTTGTAAAATTATGATAGAGTTCTTCAATGTTGTCCTTATAAGTTAGGAGGTTTAATTTACTATTTAAATCATTTAAGAAAATGTCAACTTCTTTAAACCAATTTCTTGTTTAATATGCATTTATTTTAATTGTTTCATTTTAGCGCTAACATATTTTAACTCTTCATTGGTTTTGTATTAGCTTACTTTCTTACAAAATAAAGACAAAAATATTATTAAGTTAGAGTTTTTCTAGTACATATTTTCTTTAGTTATTTAATTTATTTTAAGTTTTATTTAACTTTGTTATTTCGACTTTATGAACTCATACACAAGCATAAAAAATCATAAATCATAAAATGAATAAAAATTAAATATTATAAAAAATACAAAGAAAAGAGAATTCATGCTTGGACTTTAGGTTAGAGGATATTTAGCTTAGAGTCGAATGTGTTTTCTTAATGGGGCTCTAAACCCAGGGTGACACTCTTGTCTCTTCTCGCCTAGCCCCACAAGAGGTTGAGATATTGATGTTGGAGACTCTTTAGTCCCTCGACATCAATAAGCCGCAGAAGGAAAAAAATGTTCGAGTGGAGTGAATAGTATGACAATATTCGTACAGTTTTTCGTGCATGTACACAGTTTGCAATGGGAATAATTACGTATGTACACGGAATACAGTGGGAACAGTGGTGTATGTACGCACGTTGTAGTAAGGTGAATCACAGATACGTGGATTGCAGTGGTCACAATTGCGTATTCACACAGGTCGAACTAAGGTGAATCACGTACATATTTTTATCCCTGGATAACTAAGGAGATCATGTGTCGAGGCCCTCAGGTTGTAGATATGGAGTGTCAAGAGACTACATGACTAACAATACCATTTTTCACAAATGGAAAACCCACTCACCACCACATATGGTCACAGTTTCGTAGATGACATCCACCACACCAGCTGGCTTCCAGAAGGTAGTGGGCCTTGCTCCATGAGGTACAAGTCAGTATTATGTTGAGCATCATTTCAATATTTAATCCATTTGATTATGTTGTATCTTAGATTGCTCTAGATTTCATGATATGTGCTTGGACATTATGCCTTTATCCCCACTTCACCTTGGTGGTTGACATTGTGCCCTAGTAAGTGGTTTTCTTTGGGGATGGGATTACTATTGGGAACTCCCTTAATGAGCCATCGTACCATTCTCGACCATACTTACCAATTCTATCATTGTTACCCTCCCTTTCCTTATCTCTTGGGATTTTAGGGTGCATTGACCCAAGATGGGGTTGTCCCTCATTCTATGGGAAGAAGGGGCTAAAGGCCTAGAGGGTTTGATGTTGGGTAAAAGATAAAATCCTTGTATAGACCTTCCATATGCTTCGCCTAGGGATCACCCAAGAAAACAATGAAATACTTATCTTTGAATAAAGGGGACCCATAATATAATAAAGAATGCTTAAAAGGTTAGTTGAAGGATAGGAGGTCTCATCACGAGCCGACCTATCATGTCCATGGATATCTAGTGATATGACATTACCATCATCTGGTCACCAAATCAGGGTAATGGCTCTCAATTGCATGGCTAAGAGAAAGGGGGTCTCATCACAGTCCAACCTTCTCATTTACATTAGGTGTTTGTGGGTGACATTGCCATAATTTGGTCACCGTGCCAGGGAAGTGACCTTCAACCTCTCCTTATGCTATATTGAAAGAAAATAAAGAAAAAAATATAAAGGGAAATTAATGGGCTTGGAAAAAGTGCATTGCAGACAAAGGTACCACACACCCTCTACAAAGGCACCCATAAATGAGACACTACGACCCCTTGTATGTCATGAGCCCTATGCCCATTGAGTCTTGACCCCAACCAATTCATCCACTTTACATGTCTTAGAGAGGGATCTCTTGGAAAATCTCATGGACTTAAGGAAAAATCTACCCAATAGGACACCTCGTCAACCCTCCCATATTCAAGCTTGACAAATCACATAGACTCTTTGAGATGTTAATTGTTTGATATGGTGATATTTGATGCACATGCTTGGATGGATTATTTATTGATTAGATTCACTCATCATGATGTTATAACTTAAGATCCTTGGAGAGCATGCTCATTTGTCTTTGTAGGACATAGTTGATGGACAATTTTGGGAGAACAAGCCTAGCTTGGGCTTCCATGAGTCTATAAGCCCACAGGTTGGATGCCAGGGGCCCACATGCTAGATGAGAGAGATCAGACTTGGATGAACTTGATGATGACTTGGACAACCTAGCCTACCCCTTACTTGCCAAACGATTTTCCTAAGTGGGGAAAAACGTTCTACTTTTGAGCTTGACGTCATGCTTTTGGGGCTAGGACATGGTGGTGAGGTGACACTCTTTTGACACATGGACGTTTGAGGAGGAGAAGGGTTTGCACCATGATGAGAGTGCTTATATGCATGACATGTGGCCTTTGGAGGCCTATCCATGCTTCTCCAACACCAACGACTTCCTCAAAGTGACAAAACGTCCCCTAAAGGGGTGACGTCCTCCTAAATTAAGGTTTTATTTGTGCAAAAAGTGAAATTTTAAGTGAGTTGTTTAATATTACTTGGTTAAGGGAGAAAGATTAGGGTTGTTGACCCCTCATATTATGGTTTACTCCTTAATTTGTGGACAAACTATGTTATCTACATTTTGTATAAATATAGATCATAAGATCTCATTTTAATCAGAACTCTCCCTCTTGTGAGAGGCCTTGATCTGAAATTTGCAGTACACTTGGCTCTTTTCATCTCTTGTGCACTTGTTCATGGTTATCTATTGTTGAATGGTTGATGTAAGTCTAGTGCTAGCTTTGGATGATGCCTTCTAGCTCTTGTGGTGGATTATCTTGTCATTTTTCTTGATCTTGGTATGGTTTTCTACTATTATGCTATCATTTTCTTCAAGTCAAGTATTGTTGTGCTAGGATCTAGGTGGGAAGTATAAGAGAATACACCCCCACCATAGTCTTCATCATTTTATTGCTTCATATCATTGATTTTACAAGGGTTTGCTAAGAGAAGTATAAGGGTAAACACCCTCTTAGCTTAAACCCTAGTCTAGAGAAACTTGCCTTGGGAAGTAAAAGGGCTTACAAAACCAAGGAGGTAGTTTCTCTAATATATTTGTTTATTTGATTCCATTAATCCAAAAGTAAAGGCACTAGTCGTACTTTTTTGCATTGGAGATATAGAATCATTGCCTTGGGAAACACAATTTTTGGTCTTTTGAAAGGTTTATTGCTTGAAGTTGATTTCCCTCATTGAGAGGAGTCCTCCCCCACCAGGGCGTCCCCTCTCTCCCACTACTCTATTTTTTGTTACAAAATTTAAAATACAGCCATTAGGGCTGCATAACCCTAGCTACTAACACTCTCATAATTTCTAAACTAACCCTAGACTTGCTGCTAAATTTTGTACACTAACTCTACTAACTAGGACACATCTTTTGGTCTAGTTCTTGGAAATTTTTCATGGTTGATTTTACTGTTGCATGCCACTGAATTCTACAGCCATAAGGCTGCAATTTTCTGTATAAAGCACATGTTTACAACAACCATTTTCTCTAGCTTCTTAAGTGCCATCTTTTAGACTATATTCATTGCCAATTTTGATGTTGATTTACTTAACTAGTTTAGATCTTTGTATGTTGATTTAGATGTTTTATTTGATGATATAAACTGTCATTTACTGCTTCAAATTAGGGACAACAAGATTAACTTTCTGATCCAACTAACATATATCATTGCAAAGTGTCTTTTCTTGTGTCTTGGGCAAGTACAATCATCTGAAGAAGCACTATACCTATGGGGAAACAATTACTTGACTTACAAGGAATATTTTTTCACCTTTCATCCCACTTAGAATTGACCTATAGGGGCTTCAATTTCATCTATCTCCATCTCCATATCAATCCCCCAAGGGTCATCAAGATCGCCTCCCTAGAGTACCTAGTCACCCTTGAAGTGTGGGACCTACATCAAGGTGACATTGGGTGTAGGATTCCCAAGTTGTATCACATGATTTGTGGTTGGGTTGGGCTTTGCCCAACCTACAAATTTCACTATAACATTTTGGTTTCACTGTCGGGGAGGATTTTGAATCCTCTTTGTACCCTAATGACACTTTGATAATTTATCCCAAAGCCTTTCCCTTAGCTTGCCCGACGACTCCAACTAAGGGACGTTACCTTTCCACCCTTCTTGATGAGCTCATCTTGAAGCTCATCTAGTGACTCCACCTTCCCAGAATCCTTCTTTCCCCAAACCTTTTCCCCTTGAGAGGTTCAAGCCTTCTAAGGTTTACCAAAGAAGGCCTCCTCTCAAGTCTCCTGTTGCTAAAACCCTTTTCCATAGTACCCTCCCTCTTGTTCCAATGGATCACCCTTGGGAAAGGGACCTGTACAAACCCCTTAACATGACCAATATCTAGGGTTACCCTAACAAAATGCCAACAAAATTCAACAAGTGGTTTCCAAAGTTCCCAGTAAACAATGTGATAATTGTCTAAGACCACATTTATGTCATGGGTCGGGATATGGACAATGCATGTATTTATCATGAAGATGTGGCCATGAGACTTTTCACTTCATCATTGACTGAAGAAACCCTTGATTGGGTCAGAGGGATCCCCGATAATCATATCACGACCTATGATGATTTTTCCAACCTATTCAAAAGCAAATGGTGGGACACTTGGCACTCAGTTCAATCAAATAAATAAAAAGTAGAATGAAACAATGAGGGAATTCATTTCCAAATGTGATAGGTTGTACAGTAAAATTCCAACAGATTATCATCCTACAACATCATCAGTTTGTCTCCTTTACATAAATTCCTTTGAAGGACAGTTCTGATACATTCTCAAATATAAAAAGCCCATGTCATTGGTAGAGGCTAAAGACTTCAGTATCGATGTTGAAGAAAATATTATTGATTCAAAAATAGAACCTTTTCAATACCCTCGTAGCAAAACAAAACCAAGGACTAAGGTTTCCAACAACAATGTTCCTGATCCAATTACTCTCCTGACTCAAAATATAGACCAAATGAATACTCAGTTTGATTAGGTGAAGAATCATCTTATGAACCATATGACTAGAGTGGAAAGAAATCAATATGCTTCCTAACCTCAGTTTTCTAGACAATAGAGAGATCCCACCGGTTGGAAACCAAGACCTCAACAAGAGGCAAAGGCCCCAGATACTTTGAAACATGTTGGGACAATTGATATAGAATATTGGTGTCTCCCATGCCAAGAGCTCCACAGCGAAGATGAGTAGCGTCAACAAAACTAATATTATCCTGACAATATAAACTTCATGATTTGCAATCTCAACGATGAATAGGTTACTCAAGAAAATATCGAAAAAGAAAGAAGAATAGGGGAAAGAGAGGGGAGACTACAAGCCTTAAGTAAATTGACAGATGATCAGAATAAGTAGACAAGGAGGAGGGAAATTATAACCTACAGAAGAAAAAATGCTTCAGCCCCTTTGTCACAGCTTGATACTCCTCTTCCACTAGCAGAGAAGCTGGCTCCACCACCTCCACCATCGGTATGTGAGTTTCTTCCTAAGCCAATTCCTACAGATGGCATTCAACTGAATATAGATGTTGCAAACATGTTTGGAAAAATGAATATGACGGTCCGAGTGACAAAGATGTGTAAGATCCCTTCCGTAAAAAAAGAAGTTTTGAAAATATTATAGGTGCCAACCGAGAAGGAGGATCCTCCCATCATGTTAAACACTATGTATCTCGATCGACCAAGGGACAAGAACCCTCATTTCTATCTTTCATTAGGCATGAATGACCTCCGTTTGAAAAAGTGAACAATTGATTCAGAGGTCTCAACAAATGTCATATCATTAAAGGTAATGAAACAACTTGGTTTGAAGATAACCCGACCTTATGGAAATGTATGTGGTATTAATTCCAGAAAGGTCAAATTCCTTGGGGTATGTGAGGACGTTAAGGTTTTCCTAATTGACTTTCCACATATCAACATTCTCATGGACACAGTAGTGATTAATGTTCCAGACGCTTGGGGATGCTTTTATCTAGGAGATAGTCTACTTCTCTTGAGGGTTTCCTTAGCATGGATCTCACCCATGTACAGATTCCTATGGGAGATGACACTTTTAATATACTATACAATCGAGAGAAAGCTAATAAAAACGTGATGGATCTTGATGGTACTGATTATGCCAACAAATGTGATTATGATGTACTCCCACATACCATTGAGTATGATCCATTTGAGATACCTTTTATGCATGAAGACTCCATAGACATGCTTCTTCCATGGATAGATCAATACAAATACAAAATTGCAAAATACCATGGGAAGGAGCCAGGGTCTATCCAGATTTTGAAGAAGGAAGATGAGAAAAATGAAGAAATCATCAAAGATATAGTCCACACAGAGCCTCCACACGATAAGAGTACACCTTGCATTGATTTCAATAAAGGAATCCTTGTGCTCATGTGGGAGGAAAAAAAGGGAAATCCCATACATGACTAGAAATATAACAACTCGTGGCTTGGACCTTACATCATCAATAAGAAGTCTGATAAAGAAAAGTACTATTTGATATCATTATAAGGGAGGAAGATGACACTATCGATAGATGAATCTCTTCTCCAACCTCACATCCAGGTCACATGACTTCTTCAAGGCCCATGCCCCAGGTGAGTAGGTAAGTCATTTTGATTCCTTGCATTTGCATCTTGATTGTTCATATTAGTTTATATGCATTTCATTTTCATTTTTCTCTACTTGAACTATTGATTTTATGCTTAGCTTAGAATTTATTAAAAAAATGTCAAAATTTGCTTTTCCTAGCTTAGTTCATATGAGAAAAAGGATGAGTAGGCCATCCCGCACTTGATAATTTGATGTTTCCTTGCAGACACAGGTCTACCAGGAGATGTTGTGGTTCTCATGCACTCTATGACAAGCATGTGTCCCCAAGTAGGAGCCAAATGTTATGCCCATTTTGTGGATAACTAAGGTGATCATGTCTCGAGGCCCTCAGGTTGTAGATATGGAGTGTTGAGAGACTACATGACCAACAATACCATTTTGCATAGGTGGAAAACCCACTCACCACCACACATGGTCACAGTTTCAGAGATGGCATCCACCACACTAGCTGGCTTCCGGAAGGCAATGGGCCTTGCTCCATGTGGTACAAGTCAGTGTTATGGTGAGCATAATTTCAATATTTAAGCCATTTGATTATGTTGTAGATTTCTCTAGATTTCAGGATATGTGCTTGGGCATTATGCCTTTTTCCCTGCTTCACCTTGATGGTTGACATTGTGCCCTAGTAAGTGGTTTTATTTGGGGATGGGTTTGCTACTGGGAACTCCCTTAATGAGCCGTCGTACCATTCCCGACCATACTTACCACTTTCCATCATTGTTCCCCTCCATTATCTCTTGGATTTTAGGGTGTATTGACCAAAGAAGGGGTTGTCCCTCATTCTATGGGAATAAGGGGATAAAGGTCGAGAGGGGTTGATGTTGGGTAAAAGATAAAAGCCTTGTATAAATCTTGCATATGCTTCACCCAGGGATCACCCAAGAAAGCAATGCAATAATTATATTTGAATAAAGGGGACCCACAATAAAATAACGAATGCTTAAAAGGTTAGTTGAAGGATAGGAAGTCTCATCACGAGATGACCTATCACGTCCATGGATATATAGTGGTATGACATTACCATCATCTGGTCACCAAACTAGGGTAATGGATCTTAGTTGCATGGCTGAGAGAAAGGGGGTCTCATCACGAGCCAACCTTCTCATTTCCATTAGGTGTTTGTGAGTGACATTGCCATCGTTTGGTCACCACACCAGGGAAGTGAGCTTCAACCTCTTCTTATGCTATATTGAAAGAAAATAAAGAAAAAAAGATAAAAGGCAATTGATGGGCTTGAAAAAAGTGCATTGCGGAGGAAGGTACCACACACCCTCTACAAAGGCAATGAGACACTACGACCCCTTGTATGTCATGATCCCTATGACCATTGAGTCTTGAACCCAACCACTTCATCCACTTTACATGGCTTAGAGAGGGATCTCTTGGAAACTCTCCTAGACCTAGGGAAAGGTTTACCTTATAGGACACCTCGTCAACCCGCCCATATTCAAGCTTGAAAAGTCGCATAATGTCTTTGAGTTGTTAATTGTTTGATATGGTGATCTTTGATGCACATGCTTGGATGGCATATTTATTGATTGGATTCACTTATCATGATGTTATGACTTGAGATCCTTGGATTTGTCTTTGCAGGAACTAGTTGATGGACAGTTTTGGGAGAACAAGCCTAGCTTGGGATCCCATGGGGCTACAAGCCCATAGGTTGGATGCCAGGGGCCCGCATGCCATATGAGAGAGATCAAACTTGGATGACCTTGATGATGACTTGGACAACCTAGTGAACCCCTTACTTGCCAAATGATTTTCCCAGGAGGGGAAAAACGTTCTACTTTTGAGCTTGACGTCATGCTTTTGGGGCTAGGGCATGGTGGTGAGGTGCCACTCTTTTGACACATGTATGTTTGAGAAGGAAGAGGGTCTTCACCATGATGAAAGTGCTTAGATGCTTGACATGTTGCCTTTGGAGGCCCATCCATGCTTCTCCAATACCAACGACCTCCTCAAAGTGGCAAAACGTCCCCTAAAGGAGTGACGTCCTCCTAAATTAGGGTTTTATTTGTGCAAAAAGTGAAATTTTAAGTGAAATGTTTAATATTACTTTGTTAAGGGGCAAGATTAGGGTTGTTAATGCCTAATCTTGTGGTTTACTCCTTAATTTATGGACAAACTATGTTAGCTGCATTTTGTATAAATAAAGATCATAAGATCTCATTTTAATCATAACTCTCCCTCTTGTGAGAGGCCTTGGTCTGAAATTTGCGCCACACTTGGCTCTTTTCATCTATTGTGCACTTATTCATGGTTGATGGAATTCTAGCGCTATCTTTGGATGATGCTTTCTATCTCTTGTGGTGGATTATCTTGACATTTCTCTTGATCTTGGTATCGTTTTCTACTATTATGTTATAATTTTCTTCAAGTCAAGTATTGTTATGCTAAGAGCTAGGTGGGAAGTGTAAGGGCATACACCCCCACCATAGTCTTCATCATTTTATTGCTTCATCTCATTGATTTTACAAGAATTTGCTAAGAGAAGTATAAGAACATACATCCTCTTAGATTAAACCCTAGCCTAGAGAAACTTGCCTTGGTTACACCCCCAAGGACATATATTCTCTAATATATTTGTTTATTTGATTCCATTAACCCAATAGTAAAGGCACTAGTCATACGTTTTTTCATTGGAGATATAAAACCATTGCCTTGGGAAACACAATTTTTGATCTTTTGAAAGGTTTCTTGCTTGAAGTTGATTTGCCTCATTGAGAGGAGTCCTCCCCCACTAGGGAATCCCCTCTCTCCCACTACTTTAATTTATGTTACAAACGTTAACCTACAACCATTAGGGCTGCATAATTCTTTCTACTAACACTCTCATAACTCCTAAACTAACCCTAGACTAGCTCCTAAATTTTGTACACTAACTCTACTAACTATGGCATATCTTTTGGGCTAGTTCTTGGAAAATTTTCATGGTTGATTTCTCTGTTGCATGCCACTGAATTATACAGCCATAAGGCTGCAATTTTCTGGAGAAAACACATGTTTATAACAACCATTTTCTCTAGCTTCTTAAGTTCCATGTTTCAACCTATTTTAATTGTTAATTTTTATGTTGATTTACTTAACTAGTTTAGATATTTGTATGTTGATTTAGATGTTTTATTTGCTGATATAAAATGTCATTTTCTGTTGCACATTAGGGACAACAATATTAACTTGCTGATCCAACTAACATATATCATTGCAAAGTGTCTTTTCTTGTGTCTCGGGTAGGTACAATCATCTGAAGAAGCACTATATCTGTGGAGCAACAATTACTTGAATTACAAGGCATCTTTTCCCACCTTCCATCCCACTTAGACTTGACCTATAGGGGATTCAATTCCATCCATATCCATCTCCATCTAAATCCCCCAAGAGTCACCGGGATTGCCTCCCTAGAGTGACCTAGTCACCCTTGAAGTGCGAGACCTACATCGAGGTGACATTGGGTGTAGGATTCCCAAGTTTTAGCACTTTCTTTGTGGTTGGGTCAAGAGTTTCCCAACCTAAAACTTGCACTATAACACATCTGTACAAGTTTTCTAGGCAGGAGCAGGTCCATACAAGTCAACGTCAGCAACAATATAGGTGATGTCAGTAGGCCGTACAGGTGGTCTGTAGCTTATTTGTGGGAAGAGGAAATTTCCATGGATTTTCTGAGGTTTGGTTTGTTGATATTTTGTGGTTTTGGGAGGAAAAGGTTGTCTTCATACTTTGGTGAAAATGTATTTACTAGGAGGGATGGTTTTTCCCTCAGAATTTTTGAAATTGAAAAAGTTACAGAACAAAAAAATTGTGTCTCATGTATGTTGATGATTCGTCTCTGATCTTGTTGTTTCTGTTGCATATATTTTCACTCAATAATTTTCAGTGTAAATGTTTTTAGTGATAATAGCTAGGGTTTACTGTTAGTTCACTAGAAAACAATTTTTAGATCTGAAAATTAGTCACATAGAATTGCATGTGAAAATGGTCATGGTATCAGAGTGAGGTTCTTTGAAGAGAAGGGGGTCATCTTGAGACACATTTTGGCTACAATATTGGAGGAGTGTTGTTCTTGTTCTTGTTCTTATCATGAGCGGGTCACCATGGTGAACACATTGAATCTGGAGAACATCTTGGAATGGGCAACCAAATTCTGAGCTTGGAAGGCAAGGGTTCTCCTTCTATTGGAAGAGAATGACCTCAAGGAGTATGTTGAGAGTGTGGTTTCTAGTCCTACTAATCCACACGAATTGGCATCTCACAAGAAGAAGGAAGTGAAGGCCAAACAAGTGTTGCTAGAATCTGTGAAGGATCACCTGATTCCTCACATTGTTGAGAAGACATCTTCCAAAGATATGCATGATGCTTTGGTAAGTCTATGCCAACATGGGAATACAAACATGAAGTCACATTTGAAACACCGGCTTCAAGTTGTCAAGATGTCCAGTTAGGACACAATTGTGAACTATCTTATTATTATTACACAGATCCAATATCATCTTGTGGCCTTCAATGATAAGGTGGAGGATGTTGAGTTGGTGAATGTGGCATTGAGAGGTCTTCCCAGGTCTTCGAAACCATTTGTGCAAGGGATCTATGCACAAGAAAATTTACCAGACTTTGATAGACTATGGATTGATTGCATCCAAGAGGAGACTCAATTAGTGTCCAAGGACGATATAAATGGTATGGTGAAGAGTAGCAGTGATGAGAACCAAACCCTTGTAGCCCACACTAGGAAGGGAAGAAGAGGTTCTCCAAGAAGAAGAAGTTCGCTAGGGAGAAGGGCTTCTCTTGAGAGAGAAGCATCTCGAGAGTCGAGACAAAAGAAGGATCTTAGTAAGATCGAATGTTTTGAGTGCCATGACTTTGGGCACTATTCTTCACAGTTTCCACACCAGAAGGGAAGGGGAGGAAGGAAACAAACATTAGTAGTAGAGGTTGATGAGGTTGCATAAAATCTCTAGAAGGACATCTTGTTGGTCTCCTCCCTTTCAGGGATAGTCTCCAGCAGGAGGACCTGGTTGGTGTATAATAGAGCATCTTTCCATATGACATGTGCATGAGATTTATTTGACACTTTCACAGAGATTGGCTCAGACTTGTGTGTGGAGCTTGGTATGGGAACCAAGCATGTAGTACGAGGATCTGGTACAATATCATTTAGATTGGATTCAGGAGAGGTGCCGAGAGTTTCAATTGTGTTATGGGTGTTATAACTCAAGAGGAGTGTCCTCTCAATCTCGAAGATTGAGAAGAAGGGTTGCCATGTATTATTTCGAGATGGACAGGTGTTATTTGTGCCCAAATGATCTAGCTTCAGATGAATAGTGGTTCTTGGATTTAGGGAGGGAAAACTATATAGGAAAAGGGTTCAACCTATGAGAGTCGTGGCCAACAATAACAAAGAGACAGATGAGGAGGAGTAGGTGGCTCCATCAGTGGTGAGGCAGGTAGTTTCACCAGTGGTGAGGCATGTGGCCCCATTAATAACATAGATTCAAAGGGAGTAGGTATATCCACCAATGATGAGGCAGGTAGCCCCACCATAGTTCTGACTCAGAAGGAGACATAGTTCAGAGGGAGTCAACCCTCAAAACCAGGTCTTTGCAAACCAATCTGGCTATAAAATATATGTAGAAGTATGGATCAAATAAATAGCCTGATACTGCTAAAACACATGCCTAGAGCACATGTAGGTATACTGATGATGCATCACAGATATATTGAGATGGTATATCATTCTAATTGAAGTATACACAAGTGTGTGGAGAGGCAAGCTTGCAACCGGGGATATTCCACCCAATTTATCAACAAAATGCAGATCTACCAGATCCACAACTTGATAGAGATATTAAAGATATATATTCTTTAATTTTCTCACTATGAGAGATCTCAAAAAAACAATAGAGATAATTTTCCAAAATATATAAGAGACCAATGGCCAATTAAATAACCAATTAATCAAAATAATTATAACATGTTTGCATCGTGGCTTCTTCACTTGATTGCAGACTTCTTCTTACTTGGATCTCCACTATGAACCAATGAACCAATGAACCAATGAGAGATCTCCACTCACATATCACTTTCCTTGATTAGTACCATGAAAGAAACTACCAGGCCCCTTAAGACTCAAGGAAGCTTTGATACTATCAACCTCTCTTCACCATGATTCTGATATCGTGTTAAGAATAGAGCACAAACAAGAAGAGATGAAAAATGGTGGAAAAGGCCTTAAGTCATTCTAATGCACTTGTATTGATCTGATGATATGACTTTATAGTACACAGATAGACCAAATCTAGATCTATATCTTATTGTTGATGATATTGTAGCTTCAGTAGGTATTTCCACAAGAAGCGAAGGTGTCATGCATGTGGGAATATTCGTTGGCACCAGCTTAGGAAACTTTTTTTTGAGTGAAATTGACCTTGGAATGAGCCTAGGGTCTCATGGGCAAGTTGATTGGTTTTGTGGGTTTCTGTAGGGGCTTCACACCCACAAAGAAGGATAAAATATTCTAATAAATTGTTGAGTTTAGAAGGGGTGCTTAAGCTCAATCATTGGACTTGTATATAATGAAGAGAGTTCATTGTGACATTTGATTATTGTGCCAGTATGGAGTTAGCATAAGTGAGTGAGCACTTATGTTAGGAGGCTTGGTGATTTCAGCAAGGGAATGTCTCTAACTCTGGTAAATCTGGCCTAGGAGAGAGATAGTTGTGTTGACTAAATTTTTGGTCAACAAGTTATTAGCCGACAAAGCATTACCAGGATCCCCCTAAAATCAAAATGATTGCACAAATTTTCATCCACTTTCATGCTAAATTTGACGCAATGTTCTTGGATAAGTTGTTAAGGCTCTTGAACTATTGCAAATTCTACTCTCTCACTTCTCATATACCATTTTTCACTTACAAGTGAGACATTGACGTCATATTTTTTGAACATTTTCACATCAACTCTTATTAATATGTGTCTCTTTTTACCCACATGACATTCAAATAAAAGGGGAGTGATGAATTAAAGAGTATGTCGAGACCATGTTATTTCACCAAATATATCTTATTCACATGCTTCTTTCACATGACACCTTTATTATTTAAATGAATCTTAGTCCCCATTGTTAGAAAGTAATCGATGTGCTCGTTTAACCATAGACAATATAGCAATATTGTCACCCAACCATAGGCCAAAGCCACCCCCAAGTTTAAATGAAGTTTCTTGTAGGAATATTGTATAGATTCATAGGGAGTCAGGTTTCAGAGGGTGCATGTGGACTTAGAGGGAGATCAATCTTAGAGAGAGTCAGTTGGCTTAGAGGGAGAGTCAACCATTCATAGGGAGTTCCCCCTCAGATTTAGGTGGGACAGAGGCATATTCCAAGACTAACAAGCATGTGTCATGGGTTGAGGAGGCTAGATATGAGGTTCAAAGGCAGGAGGCTTCTAGAAGATGTGTGCCCTCCATGGAGGATCCATTTGCTTCAGTAGGTTTTTCTACAATGACAGAGGAAGCCGACAGTCATGAAGATTAGGGAGTAGGATTTGCTTCATTCATAGAGGGAGTATCTAGTGAGGAATATCTGACAGCAAGATTTGCTTCATTGATTGAGGATGCAACCATTCAGGAGGAATAGATAGCATGATTTGATTCAATGATAGAGGGAGCAACAAGTTAGGCGGATTGGAGTGCAACTGCAGTAGAGGAGGAATAGTTACTTCTAGTGTGGGAGACAGAGGTACATACAAATGATGGTGGATGGGATACCTCCCTCGCTAAGAGGGAGTGTTGATGATATTGTAGCTTCAAGAGGTATTCCCACAAGAGGCCAAGGTGTCATGAATGTGGGAATCTTCGTTGGCACTAGCTTAGCCTTTTGTTTCAGTGAAATAAACTATGGAATGAGGCTAGGGCCTCATGGGAAAGTTGATGGGCTTGTGTAGGGGCTTCACACCCACAAAGAAGAATAAAATATTCTAATAAATTGTTGATTTTATAAGGGGTGCCTAAATTCACTCATTGGACTTTTATATAAGTATGGACTTTTAGAGGTCATTGTGACATTTGATCATTGTGCAAGTATGGATTTAGCATAAGTGAGTGAGCACTTGTGCTAGGAGGCTTGGTGATTTCAACAAGGGAATGTCTGTAACTATGGAAAATATGGCCCAGGAGAGAGGTAGCCGCAGAAGGAAGAAACTGTACGAGTGGAGTGAATCATACGGAAGTGTTCGTACACTTTTCCGTGGATGTACGTTGGTTGCAGTGGGCATAGTCACGTATGTGTGCAAATTGTAGTGGGAACAATCGTGTATGTACACACGTTTCAGTAAGGTGAATCACATATACGCAGATTGCAATGGTCATAGTCCCATATGTACACGAGTTGCGGTAAGGTGAATCACATACAAGTTTTTTGGGCAGGAGCAGGCCTGCACAAGATGACGTTAGCAATAGTACAAGTGACATCAATAGGTTGCACATGTGGTCTGCAACAGATTTGTGGGTAGAGGAAATTTCCAAGGATTTGCTGAGGTTTGGTTTGCTGATATTTTGTGGTTTTTGGACAACAAGGTTGTCCTCAAATTTTGGTGAAATTGTATTGGCTGGGAGGGCTGGTTTTTCCCTCAGAATTTCTGAAATTGACAATGTTATAGAACATAAAATTTGTGTCTCATGTGTGTTGATGATTCATTTCTGATCTTACTATTTTTCTTGCATATATTTTCAGTCAATAATTTTCATTGTAAAATTGTTCAGTAATAACAACTAAGGTTTATTGTTAGTTCACTAGCACGCAATTTTCAGATCTAAAAATTAGTCACATAGAGTTGCATGTGAAAATTGAGACTCATTGACAACTCATCAATGGATCATGACAACACCTCATGAGTATATGAGGTTTACAACTCTTATCAATGTGGTCTTGGACTTTTTGGTTGTCTAGGGACTCACAATCTAACAAATGTCATATGCAATTTACTATTATGTGATTATATTTCATTCTTAATAAAGTACCATGCCTAAAAACACCATCAAAGTGTTGAGCTCTCTTATACTTGGTATATTTCTCTCTCTAGGGCAGTTATCCTTGGGTTATTTCTCTTTGTAGTACACTTTTGCCTGGGTTTATTTTTCTCTCTCTATGATCACTTTGCCTTAGTGCTAATTTATTCTCTTTATTAAAAAAATTAGGGTTTGTTGGTTGGTTCCATTCAATATTCTCTCACTATTTCCTATGAATCTCAACATTGACAACTTAATTCAATGTATTCATAAAACTAAACCTTACATTCCTCTTGTTATAACATTATTGAACACCGTGAAGTCTCTAATGCTCATATGGCCTTTATAATTATCACTTGCAGTCATTACTCATTTCAATGCATATTAAAAAAAACATTTTTCTCCACTTACACACTCACTTTCCCTTAAAGGAATGTGCGTGCATACATGTTGTGCACATGAGAAAGGTAGATGTACCTTGAAAAGCATGCAAAAATAATACATGCGTGAAAACCATGTGCTCATAAGCAACGTTTACAAGATCCATACACCTATATCTCCCTAAAACCTGTTTCCCACAACTTCAACCAATTCATAAGATTACAAAATGAGACCTAATGTTGGAGAAGGGGAAACTACCACATTGACACCCTCATGCTGGAGAAATTATAGGTTATCGTAAATTTGAGCTTTTATGACTTTCTTGTCCCAAAAACCCCATTTTCTAAATTATGGCTTCTTCCTTGGATTTGACATTTAAACTTCTCAGTTTTTTCAATCTTTTGCTTGGTAAGGAGTTGGAGTCCAAAATTTGTCCTAAGTGGCCCAGGACCGAAAGAACCCAGACAACAATTATGAAAGGTGCCAACAACATAATATCAAGTACATTTGTAATCTATTTTTATTAATAATAAAATGAAGATTTTTCTTCTTACCCCCCCCTCAAATGCAATTGTTCTTATTTGATTATTGATTTCAATTTGTATTTGGATATGAAAATTAACTTGTGTGATAAGTTAGTTAAAGTTAGTGTCCCCAAGGTCGAGAGTAGTCGATGAGGGAGTGCGTTGTTAAGGCACTCCGTAAGTGAAAGTCACCGGTTCGAAACCCCTGGGGACACCTCAAATCTAGCCATGTTAAAGAATGGTGTGATCCCCTGGTGACTTTGCGACTTAGATGCCCCTGGGTCATGGCATCTCAACCAAGGAAATCCCTCTCCAAGTCAAAAAGGTTCAGGATTACCAAAAAAAAGGCTAGTTATTTTCATACTTGATTTTTTTATAACCAATTACATTGAGAAAGGTTGTTGTTTCTTTGTATGAAGGTTTTAGAGCTTGGATTGGATTGGTGACAAGTATAGTCAGATCAGTTGACAAAATACATATCAAGGCAACCACCAGAACAAGGTACTTGATTTCTTCAAACAACAACTAGATATTGCAAGTAGTGAAAGTTTGATTTTGAGAAAATAAGTTTGTTATTCTTCGCATTGATCTGTGATAGTTTGAACCTAGCTGTTAGGATGTTTTTATCTGCAAGATCTCTGCAAAGATTTAGTTTACAAGGTTCTTATCTCTCACACTCCATTTTTTTAACTACAAAATATATTTCGTTATAAAAGGGTGTTGCATTGTAGCTGATAGCATTCATACATAGTCCAAAATAGATTTATAACTAAAGAGAGTTCTACTATGAATGGTAAAATAACTATAACTGACACTAGACCGACATTCCATGTATTTCAGCTTGTAACCTGTTTATAAAATTGAGCCAAAAATTTAGTTATTTTGAAAAACATAACCAATTAAGGAGGATCATTATCGTTGGCTTCCTACCCATCAATAGAATGACGGGAGACTATTTCCTACTATTACTCCACCTCCATGAGGTCATGTTGTTGTCTTCCCGTGTCTTCTTCCCCGAGGTCTGATTGTTGTATATTGACTGAACCTTGGTTGTTTGAAGCGAGAGAAGGGCACTCAATACATTGTGGGAGGATCATGTTACACAGTTGTTGGAATTATGCTTCCAAGTTGTCCATTCTCTACTATTGAAGGTGAATAAGGTTTATAATGTTGGCCACATTTTCTGCATTGACTCATTCCATATCAAAAAAAATTGTTGAGAGGTTATGAAGGGAATTACGTTTTACCTGGTTGAATTCCTCATGTCTGCGAATGATTCTCTTAATTTCCTTCGCATTTTTCATGTGAAATTCAAAATAATGAAACCTTGAGTGTCTCACATCGATTTCCCATTTTCAAAAAGAACAGAGATAAAATGTTGTAATATTCAAAGAAAGCAATGACTTGAAAAAATGCACATGAAACAAGGGGATTCCTGGTGGATTAGAGAGATATTACTAGCATGGAGGACACTATGTCGTGCGAAAGAACCACCCACAAATACTTGCAACCACACCTAGAGCCTCGAACTAGAGAAACTTGTGCTTACTCCTCCCTCGACGAACCATACCAAAAAACCTAGAGTGAGTTCTCCTCCCTCGATGCCATCCCACATTTCAAAGTGCGTTCACACACTCGACATTGATATCCTGCCTCCCCACTACCATGAACCATATGTGCAAGTTTCTCCAACCAGCTGCCCTCTAGTGCTTGACGTGTCCTATTGTTGCTTGTCATTAATGAAACATGGCATTTCATATTCACAAGGACTATAAATGTATGGAGGAGGGTTGAATAACCCAATTTTTTAGTATGGATCCTAGGCAAAGGGAGGTAGCCATGTAGCCCAATAATATACATGTTCATTGAGTTCTCGCTTGATGTGAAAGAAGGAGATGTTATCAAACCAAGAGACTATGCCTTTGAACCCCCAAATAAGTGAGCTCAAGGCATTGCTTCCTAGAATTGTTTGATTGACCATGGCTCTAATGATCATCATTAAGTCTCCTAGAACCAAAGTTTGTTTTGAACCTTCTTCGTTTGCAATGCACAATGTCGTCCATAACGAATAGGCCCCAGTGAGGTTGTTAGATAGATTTCCTAGCCCCCAAGCATATAAGGTCAATCCATTACCTCCAGGATCATAAAGACTCCCCCTTACAACTACCACCCCTCTCACACTCCATTTTTTAATGTACATTGTGACATACCAGTAATACAAATGTACAATTCATAGTAAGACATATTTTGCTGAATATATATATATATATATATATCAACACTAGTTAATAATCAATAACTAATATGTAATGAAGGAACACTTTCTTGATGAAAGGTCATGTCTCTTACAAAAGGGCACCCCTTCATGGGTATATATATGGCTCGCATTCTCATTGTAATAATCTCATACACACATATGGATTTCTACATTGTATTCCAAATATTTTGGATATTTAATTAGTGAGCCATATTTGGTTGTCACATTTGGTGCCATATATGCTTCTAGACACACTGAAAAATATTCAGAGTTTCTTTCATTGTCTGGTCTTTGATCACAAACCAACCCTTGGCCATTTTCAAAATCAAGTTCTGTTAAAGAAAAAAAAAATATTCCGCTGCTACAAGAAGAAGAATTTAACACCAAAAAATAAAGAGTCAATTGCAAATAAAATTGGAAGTTCGTACCGGATTTTTTCATTTGTACAACAACCACTAATCAATTTAATCTGTCGTAAAACTCATTAAAAATTGTGTATGAAGCATATTGATTGTGCAACCAATTACTTGTTGGTCGTATAGTCTGTATGACTTAGTCGTTCACTGTACTTCCATACCACCACCATGTCATCTTCTGCAAATTGTTGTACAACTGTAATTTCTAGTCATGCAATTTACCATCACATCGCCATACAACCTAATTTTGTCATCGTACAATTAATTTGTTGTATTTTCATACAACCACTAATTAAAAATGAGGTAACTCTGTACTGATACCAATCCGTACAATCACCTAATAAAAAAATTGATTGTATTGTATTTTTCGTATGGTTGTGTTTCTATAAAAGACCACTCACCTTCCAACAAGTGAGGATTAAGCCCTTTCTAGGGAAGGGCCTCTCGGAGGGACAACTTGGTTTCTTGAAGGGCAGAAGAATACAAGACGCTATTGGAGCTGCACATGAATGCATCCACAACATCAAGCAAAAAAACCAAAAAGCGCTGATCCTGAAACTTGATCTTAAGAAAGCATTTGACTGCATTTGACTGCATAGATTGGGAGTTCTTGAGACTTATTCTTCACGCTGTCGGTTTCGGAGACAATTTTACAAGTTGGATCCTGGCTTGTGTAACCAGCGCAAATTTTGTTGTATTGATCAACGGAGAGGCTACTTTCTTTTTCAAAAGTGAGAGGGGGCTCTGACAGGGATGTCCACTCTCCCCCTATCTCTTTATTCTGATTATGGAGGGTCTTAGCCTCCTCCTCACACAAAGCTACACAGCTCACCTTATATCTGGCATTAAGGTTTCAAAGTTTATTCATGTCTTTCTCCTTATGTTTGTAGACGATGTTCTCATCTTGACAAAAGCTGATTTTGCAGAATGGTTAGTTATCCAGGATATTCTTCGCCTCTTCTGCTTGGTATCGGGTCTTTCCATCAACTTCTCCAAGTCTTCAGCTCACCACTGGGGACTCTCGGTTCCTGATCTCCAACGTTTTAAGGATCACCTCCCCTACTCCTTTCTTGACCTGAAGGAGGGTTTCAGATACCTCGGGTACCCGCTGAAAATGGGAGCTTCCCTTCCGGAGGATTGGCGCTGGTTAGTTGCAACTTTTGAAAAGAAAATTGATTTTTGGTGCAATAAGTGGCTGTCCATGCGTGGCAGATTCATCCTGATAAAAACAGTGCTGGAAAGCCTCGCCGTGTTCTGGATGACCCTGGAGTGGATTCCTAAAAAAGTCATCCTCATTCTCCGCAGACTCGCCTTCAACTTTTTGTGGAATGGTCAGGCCTGCAGACGCTGATTTCACCTCTGCGATTGGGAGACACTCTCCAAACCTCGAAGAGTGGGGGGCTGGGGTCTAAAGAACCTCACCATTTTCAACACTGCCCTTCTAGCTAGCTCATTTTGGTGAGCAGCTACCCAGGAGAGTATCTGGCACCAAATCATTGCAGAAAAATACATGAGCTCCCTGTCGTTTTGTGTTTGGATCCGAAAGCCTACTCTACAGCTAAACAGTGAATCCCCCTTCTGGAAAGGCTTGGTCGCTGCTTCGCCTGTGATCCTCCACTGGCTTCGTTGGAAGCCTGGCTCTGGCAAGGAGATTCACCTGGGAAAGGATTTGATTCTCAGGCTGGAGGATAGCACACTTCTCTCTCCTTCTTTTTGTCTTTATCTTAGCTCCCTGAACTTAAAGACTCTTGCACAGGCTCGTATTCTGACCAGAGACCATACTCTGTCGGATTACTGGTTGTGTTGCCGGGACCTGTCGATTAGTGGTCTTTTGGAGGCCGAATGGATTCGATTCACCCTTGCACTTAGAAGCGCAGGTATATCCTTAACTGACGACCTGGACACTCTGCTATGGGCGGGAGGGGATGCCACGGGTACTCTCACTGTTAAAAACTTGTACTCGGCTCTCCTCAATCATTGCTCACAAGGGGTCGACTCCTCCTGGTTCGCACAGATTTGGCATTGGACAATCCCGCTCAAGATTAAACTTTTTCTATGGCTCGCAGGGAAGGAAAAGATTCTTACTTGGGATAAGCTCTGTCGGCGTGGTTGGGAAGGGCCGAACATTTGCCTCCTCTGCCGTTAGGCTCCTGAAGATGCTCATCACCTTTTTATTCACTGTAACTTTGCAAGGGAGGTCTGGACTTGTCTCCTAAAACTTTTCTCACTTCCCTTCACCTGGAAAAGTGACACCCTCTCTGAGTGTTTCCAACTGTGGACCTCCTTAAAATCCCCTCCTATTTGCCTGGCCGCCCACGTCTGCTGGAAATTATGGCTAGCGCGCAAGAGGGTGACCTTCGAGGAACAATCTCCTTCCCTGCGGCATGTTGTATTCAATGTTCTAAACTCCTTTCATTGGAAACAACAAAGAGACTTTCCACAGCGCCACAAAGATCTTGAAATTAATCTGCCAGATGGATACACATTTGCCTGTTTTGATGGTGCTGCGCAGGTCACTGGTCGTTGTGGTGCGGGGGGTATTTTCAGATCTCATCACTCAAGGACCACTAAATGGTTTTTCAGTTGCGGTGTGGGCTTAAACACAAAAGCAGATCTCTTGGGGCTCTGGACCACACTTTTTCTAGCCTCCACTTGGTCCATTAAAAACATTATAGTCCTGGGTGACTCGCGCGTTGTTATCGACTGGATAAACCAGAAATCCAATCTTCACTCCGTTCATATAGAAGGCTGGAAACTTAAAACGCTAGAGCTGTCCAAGAATTTTTCTGACATCAGTTTCAAACACTTACCCAGATCCTTCAACTGCGAAGCGGATGCACTATCAAAGATAGCACTAAAAGGCGTGGTCAGTAGACTCTCCATTTCCCACTGTGATAGTGGCATTGAAAGCTCTACGACCAGCATTTGTATCTTTTGATAATGTAACCTGCCCGTTATCATGGTATTGTTTTATATGGTTTGCCTGTGGAGGCTGAATGCTTACTAAATGGGAATGGCCTGTGTAACTGACTGTTGTTGAGACAGCCTCGGTCGATGGCGATTTAGAGCTACAGGCGCACCAGGGATCAGTCTACAAAGATTTGTGTAAGGTCAATCGATGGTCCGTTGTTTTGACCATTGTTCCAGGCAATTTTATTTGTATTGTCCTCATTCTGATATGATCGGCTAATGGACTGCATTTCAGAGCTTGCTGCTGTCATACTGTAAATGAATTTATACAATTATAAATTTGAGTAATTTTTCCTTGGAAAAAGAAAGTGAGGATTGGTTAATATGCCTATTATTAATTCATAATCCAATCCGAAGGTTGCAACCTTACAGGAAAGCTAACCTGCGATATTAATCGAATAGCCACCATTGATATAAAAGTGATCTACATAAAGTTCAATATATTAATTAAAGTATCAAAAGCAATTTTTTTTTATAAAAAAAAGGTGTTATATTAAGGAAAGCTGAATAAAAAAACTGAATAGAAAACAAATTTAATTGAGGTGAAAGTTTGATTTAAGGTTTAGATAGAAATAAAACGCAAATAACTTTAAAAAAGTAAATTAAGGCATGGAGTATTAAGTATTAAAAGCCAAGAGTGTGAAAAATAATTCATATTGAAGGGAAATCCTAAAGTTCAAGTTAAAAGGGATTATAAAAATTTAAGTTCTAATAAAAACGGATATAAAAAGTTCAAGTTAAAAGGGATTATAACAGTTTAAGTTTTTAGTAAAAAAATAAATAAAAAGGTAAACTATTTTTAAAATAAAGTGAACAATATATTTTAATATTAAAAGGACATTTATAAAGTGAACAAATTTTTTTAATCAAGATATTATGTGAATATTGAAGAGACATTTATAAACAAAATTTATTGAAAATATTAAAGGGACATTTATAAAGTGAACACAATTTTTTAATCATATTTTAATATTGAAGAGACATTTATAAAGTGAACAAAATTTCTTAATCATATTTTAATATTGAAGGGATATTTATAAAGTGAACAAAAGGACATTTATAAAGTGAACAAAATTTCTTAATCAATGTATTATTTTAATATTGAAGAGACATTTAATCAAAGTATTAAGAAGGAATTATAAGTGTTATAGTAAAGGTTATAAGAGGGGTAAGAAAAAGAAGACATATATTTTCTTAATTTTTAATTTAATGAATATCATAAAGTTTATTAAATATATATTATTAGAAGTAAAATATTAATTAAGTTTTAAGTAAAATTTGAAGATGAAATTATTAGTTCAAAGAAAATATATATATTTTAGAGGAATTATTAAAAATTACCAGAAGAACAAAAAAAGTAATTGATATTATCAAGTTTGAAAATGGACATTTCTAAAATGAAGAAAGATAGATTTTCTTACGAAGGTTGCCGCACTTCATGTTTTAAGTTATTTACATTAAATGAAAGTATTCAAGGAAAAGAGGTTAACATCGCCATCAACATGATTGAGGATGAGAATTATATTAAAATTAATTTGAAACATCAATTATTAATTCTAGAGCCAAATGTAATTGAAAAAGAAAATAAATTTCGCAAGAAACAATATGAAATTAAAGAGTTACAAGTGACAACTAATGAATATGAATATATATATCTCAATTCAATGTTACAACTATGTATAAATAAGAGATTGATATCATTATTGGGTTACTTTAGTTTAAAAAACTAGGTATTTTTATCTAAAACATGGAGAAAAAGGTTTATGACGTTCTCTCACTATAAAAAGATGATGACATTTCAAGACATTACTATGAAGGCAGATTCAATAGTACCTTCATAAAAAAACCTGAGAGACATCTCAAAGATGATCCTTCAGGAAAATCGATGGTCAATACTAAAGATACAAAAAGAATATGATGGAGTTATTACAGGAAAAAACAAAGAAACTTATTGTTTAAAAGATCACAGTAAAAAACTACTTAATCAGATCAAGAAGTCAAAGAATTCAAAACAATGCGTTCAAAATTTGGAACAAGAAAATCAAAATCTCAGAAAGAAATTATTAGAAACAGATGAAGAAAAGTCTCGGTTAAAGAACCTAAATCAAGGGTTGTTGGAACAAATTAGAACACTAAAAGAGGAGAAACTTGAAAATCTAGACATTAAAGAAGTTAACAAATTAGAAAATGAAAAAATTGCACACTTAAAGAACCATAATCAAAACCTACTTATGCAAATCAAGAAGATTAAAAATGATAAGAAGTCACTGGAGGATAAGTTAGAACAATTTATTGAGAAGGAAGCTTCAAAATCTTCAGGTGTTAAAATCCAAGTTGTCGAGAAAGGAACAAATAAAGATTTAATGGATATCACAACTCAAAAAGATTCAAATTCAGTGAGAGAAAAGACATATAAGGATGTTGGAGTACAAACGATAGAAGTTATAGGTGTGCTTACAAATAGAAATTCATCTATCAACAAACCAGTGCAAGAAGAAGATGAAACATCGAAAGTAAATCCTGAGCACACTGCAGGTACAATAAAGGGAAGTTGTGCTGCCAAGACACCTTATTGACATCCCAGTCACAAGAACATAAACTATAACTAGACAAACTATTAACATTGCTAAGAAGGAAAACAACTGTCCTATCGTCCGACAAATGTTAAGGCCAATACAATAGAGAAAAAACTAATCGATGAATCATATAAGCACAATGTTCCACAAATGATCAATTTAGGATGGTCAGATCATTTTATAGTTCATCAATTCAACTCAACACTCAGAAGTTCGTATCATCTTGTACCGTCCACCATAACAGTATCAAGAACTGATAACTATGCGATTACAACACAAGCTAGAGGAAAACATAAAGCCCTTCCATAATTATGCTTTGAGGATAAAGCATTTCAAAAGGGGGAGACAATGTAAAACTATATATATATATTCAATGACGAATATGTAACGAAGGGACACTTTCCCGATGAAAGGTTTGTCTCTTACGAAAGGGAACCCCTGCATAGGTATATATACGACCCTCATTTTCATTGTAATCATCCCATATATATATATATATATATATATATATATATATATATATATATATATATATATATATATATATATATATATATATCGACATGGATATTCTAATATATAGTATCCAAAATATTTGGAATATGATATAGAATATCTATGTCGATATATATATCGACATGGATATTCTACATCATATTCCAAATATTTTGGATACTTAATTGGTGAGCCAGATTTGGTTGTCACATTGGCATTGTAATTTCTTAAACTATAGTACTACAATCTCTTCATTGTTGAATGCTTCCACCATAACCTTCATCCCTCTCAAGTATGTAGTTGTTGACACCCATCTCGTATGTGCTAACAAATAAATGGTATCGTAGCAAATTTTCACTCTAGGGTGTTGATGTTTGGACAACATCGAGAAAACATTCTATTAGATTAATAACTAATAATATAATTATTGATTATTAAATAATATCTATAATAAGTAAATGATAACAATAAATAGTTATTGATTATCCAAGGGATGCATCCTTTCATGGATGGTCACCAGATGTTCTCTATATATGGAACACTCATCATTGTAATAATATATCTATCATATCTCATCTCATATGAAGAAAAACAACATGGTATCAGAGCAGGACTGGGCTTGATTACCTCACAGGAGGGCCCGATGAGATGAAAAACAATGAGAGTAGGAGAATAGATTATTTGTTATTTGTGGGAACTGGACGAGTCATGAAATACATGAGTGCTAGAGGTGAACTCACATGTGTGATATGAAAAATCAACACTTTACTAGCTCCCCCTCCTCGTTGGTTATTCACAAGAGAATAAATAGAACAAGTTAGAAACGTTCTTTTACATATATGTAACATACTCATAGGGTAAATTGAGTTCTCACGCATTATATGCCTCCAACTCAAACCCACTTATATCGGAAACAACAGAAATAACCTCTCTCCATTGTTTTATAGTCACTTCGTCCATCTTGACTTTGAGCTCGTGCATGCCTTTACCATACCCTTGATATTTGTCCTTCGTCCGCCGAAGAGCACCATGTTTCACATTGTGGACGACGGGGATGATGGAAGCCCCCGACTTCAACGACTCCAACATCAATACAAGCTCCTAAAGACACCACTTTGAATGCGCATAGTTCTCACTGAAAATGGCCACTTGGACAGAGGTTGCTTTAATAGCACCCACTATTTGAGAATTTAAGTTGTCTCCATTTTTCATTTCTTGCTTGTCCAGAAAGACTCAGATTCCATGTAAACAGAGGCTACGGTATAGATGGTCGGAAAATCCCTTCTTCACATCGGGGCCTCTATGATTTATAAAAACATTGTAATAATAATCACTGGTGTATGCTATCGCCAATTGGGTGTATGCCATCACCAATTGGGTGATGGAGAGATTTCATGGTTGATGCAAATCGCAAGAGAGGAGATGAGTTTCAAAAATTTTGGGGCAATTGTAATGAAAGAGACGAGATGAGTTTAAGAAATTTTGGGGCAAACTACAATGAAATAAAATATATTGTCAGTCAAACGTTTCCCTATAGTGCTTACCGTGCTATAATGTTCCAATGCGTTTGATCTTTTAAAGCATAGATGATATCTGTGTTTGATTCCATGTGAAGACTATCTTCAGAGTGAACGTGGCCCCACGACGTGTAGTGCGTGGGTCGGCTTCAAGTATAAGCACTGTGTGAAAACTATTTGAGGGTGTGAGTGACTCTTATAAATAATAAAGGTTATGCAGAAGGATCACTGAGAATTGAAGCACAAGTTTGTTGAGATGACGATTCCACCAAATATGCAGTGAGAGGATTTGAGACAACTTCATTCCAACTAGAGTCTGGAACCAAGACAATGGTTCCACAAGGAAATCTTGATATGTCTTGGAGACATTGGTTCCACAAGAGAACCTCGATGTGTCCTAGAGATGTTTGAGGCAACATCATGAGACATTCTCCCTGAAAGATCCTGTATGGACTAGTAGGAAAAAATGTGGACTTCATCTTGACGTTCCTCGGATGGTCAAATGAACTAACCAAGACATTGGTTTCACGAGGGAACCTCAATATGTCTTAGACATGTGTTCCACAAGGGAACCACAAGATGTCTAGTATGGACACAGTTCATGAGTGAAACCTGAGGTTGGACACTTCAGGATATTTGGGTGTCAAGTGTGCATTCATGTACCCAAGAAGAATAAGACCAAGCTAGACCCTTCAGGTAGAAATGGTACATTTGTGGGGTACAATGAGTCTTCGAAGGCATACCGGATCTACATCACTGGTCAAAGACAGATTGAGGTGAGAAGAGATGTTACCTTTAAGGAGGAGGTAGCCTTCAGGACATCCAGAGGATCTCACATGGAGATTGATAATGAGAGACATGAAGAGATGGCATCTTCTCCCCTCATCCTCCAACAATTTAGAGGGTGACAATTGAGCCTACTGATCCAATTTGATCTCGTTGATCCTGTAGCTCCAGTTGATGTTCCCAGAGATACTGTAGTAGGACGGAAGAGACCTACATGGGATCGTCAGACTGTACAGGAGGCAAAAGGACATGTAGCTCCTCATGGTACCTTCCAAGAGAGCAAGAGACCTCATAGATATTCATGCTATGCTGCAACTATGAGCCACATCATTGATTCTGAGCCTTTCTATTATGAGGAGGCATCTAGTCAACCAACATGGAGAGATGCCATGATGGAGGAGTATCAGTCCATCATGACGAATGATGTGTGGGATATTGTTCCAAGACTTGAGGGGAAGTTTGTAGTGACTTCCAAGTGGATCTATAAGATCAAACACACAACTGACGAGAGCATCAAGAAACACAAAGCAACATTTGTTGCTAGAGGATTCTCTCAGGTGGAGGGAATAGATTATGAGGAGACATTTTCTCATGTTGCTCGATACACTTATATCCGGACGATAATTTCCCTTGTAGCATCCATGGGTTAGAGACTACATCAAATGGATGTGAAGAAAAAATTTCTCAATGGAGAGATTGAGGAATAAGTATACATCGAGCAACCAGATGGTTTCTTGATACATGAGAAGGAGTCTCATGTGTGCATGTTGAAGAAGGCCTTGTATGGACTCAAGCATGCACCTCGAGCTTGGTATGTGAGGATTGATGGACACCTAATGAGTTTGGGCTTCAACAAAAGTGTTGTTCATGCTTTATTCCTCACCAGTACATAGAGCCTTATTGTTGAATGCAAGTATGCGTTGGCCTCCGAGTTTGAGATGAAGGACCTTGGTATGATGCACTACTTCTTGGGACTAAAGGTGTGGCAGAGAACTGATGAGATCTTCCTGAGTCAAGTGAAGTACACAGTTGAGATATTGAAGAAGTTTGGGATGTTGAACTGTAATCCCATGGCTACACCAATGGTGACGAATCTAAAGAAACTAAGTGTGTCTTCTTCCGATTCCAACGAATTGATTTGACTCTGTATAGACAGTTGATTGGATAATTGATGTATCTTGTTAACACCAGACAAAATATTTGCTATGTAGTGAGTGCACTTAGCCAGTTTATGAGTCAGCTGAGGCAAACATACTAGATTGGTGTGCAAAGATACCTGCGAGGCACAGTTGGACATGGTATGAGATATACTTCCAGTATTGACATGAGATTGCATGGATATACTGATTCTGATTGGGCAAGGAGCGTAGTGGACATGAAGAACACCTGTAGGTGTTGCTTCACTTTGGGATATGCCATGGTTTCCTAGTGTAGCAAGAAACAAAATTCTTTGGCTTTGAGCACCACAAAACCAAAGTACATTGCATTGAGTGTGCATCCCACGAAGCAATGTGGCTTCACAAGCTCCTTGCATATGTATTTTTACATGTGCTGGATTCCATCATTATTCATTGTGATAACTAGAGCTATGTGAATATCTCAGAGAATGCAATGTTTAATGACAAATCGAAACACATTGAGATCAAGTACCATTACATCCGAGACATGGTGCAGAGGAAGGAAATACTGGTGCAGTACCTTCCTACAGATGAGTAGGATGCTAATGTTCTTACCAAACCCCTTATTAAGAAAAAGTCTGAGTACTTCCGTGACATACTTGGCGTGGAAGAGAATGCCTCCCTCGTTGAGAGGGAGTGTTGATGTTTGCAGCTTCCTGAGACATTCTCCATATCGTTCTCCTCTGTGACTGAGTTGAGTTGATCTGTGAGGACACTTATCCGAGAAGGGATAAGTGGGTTTGGGATTATAGCCCAATGTCACTTGTGGAGAGGACATGAGGACACATCCCTCGTGGAGAGCACACGAGTACATGTCAAGGGAGTTGACCTTAACATCACACACTATGGGGAGTTGACCCTAGTGTTTCTAGAGGGAGTACAAGTCCACAAGGGAGTGCCATGTGTGACATACATTATCCAGATCATACTCCTCTGTGACTGAGTTGAGTTGATATGTGAGGACACTTATCTGAGAAGGGATAAGTGGGTTTGGGCTGATAGCCCAACGTCCCTTGTGGAGAGCACATGAGGACATGTCAAGGGAGTTGACCTTGACGTCACACACTATGGGGAGTTTACCCTAGTGTTTGTAGAGGGAGCATCGTTTAGAAGTCCTCATGGGAGTGCCATGTGTGACATACCTTTTTCTACTACGGTGGTTATGTACCATTGGAAGAGACTATGTGTCTCTGGACAGTAGCTATGTACTACTACAGTGGTTGTGTACCACTGGCAATGACTGTATGTCACTAGAAAGTAGTTGTGTGCTACTAGCAGTGGTTGTGTACCACTGGACAATAGTTGTGTACTACTATGGAAAGATACCTCCCTATCTAAGAGGGACTGTTGATGTTTCAACATAGCGTGGACCTTCTCTTAGATTGGGTTGTAGACCAAGGGAGATATGATACATTTATCACAAATGTGTACTTGTGGTAAATGGGCCCAGGTGTAGTCCTTCCTTGATAATGGAAATGAATAATATGGACTTGAGGTGCTTGAGTTGTTTTCCACATGTCAGTTAGCATCAGGATGACATTCACTCACAGAGGTGTACCTGTGGTGAACAACTCTGATGTAGCCTTTATCCTAGTCATGGTGATTTGACAAGGAATGATAAAGACTCAAGATGTTAGATGCTATCACATGCGGACCCAGAGTGAGCTTGATCTCAAAGAGAGTCAATTGGCTCAGAGGAAGAGCCATTGAAGGAGTTCTCCTCGGTTCAGGTAGGAGAGAGACATCTCCCAAGACTAACAGACAAGTGTCATGAGTCTAGGGTGAAATTTGTATACTTCATAGACAAGCTTGGGATGATGCAGAATGCCTCCGTCATTGACAGGGAGTGTTGATGTTTGGACAACATCAGGAAGACATTCTCTTAGATTAATAACTAATAATATAATTATTGATTATTAAATAATATATATAATAAGCAAATGATAATACTAAATAGTTATTCATTATCCAAGGGACACGTCCTTTCATGGATGGTCACCATATGTTCTCTATATGTGGAACACTCATCATTGTAAGAGTATCCCATAGAAAATTTAAGTGGCAAATGCTTGTTTGGATGAAATATTTGTACAAAATGCATGGAGTTTAGCTCACACCTCTTCATCGAGACCATCCTTGATCCTGATAACAGTCTCAAAGCTAGGCAAGACCAACGTCAACCCTCCCAATTGAAGAAAGTGTTATAAGGCTTTAAGCAAGCTCCAAGATCCTAGTACACATAGATAGATGAAAATGTGAGATCATATGGTTTCTAATGGAATGATTTAAATTCAAATTTGTCTATTAAAAAAGGCTAAACATGCCATTTTTCATAAAATGTGTCAAAGGCATTTGAGATGACAAATCTTGGACTTCATTATTGCCTTGGATTGAAGGTAAAGCAAGAGAGGGGAGTATTCATCAAGGAAATAAAATATGACAAATTGGCATATAAGTTTGAAATGTCAAATTGTAAGTTAGTGACAACACCTATTGAGACAATTTTAAAGCTATCTGTTGATGAAGATTGAAAGAAGGTAGATGAAACTCTCCAAACAGAATTGGTTTTAGTATAATCTATTTGACTTTAACAAAAACTAATATTAGTGAGCTAAATTTCCAAATTTATGGCCTCACCAAGAGTCATTCACTTGAACTTTGCGAAAAGAATTTTAAAGTACATTAGAGGAATGCCAATCTTTGGTATCACTTACAATAATTAAAAATTTTAACTTCAACCTAACATAAAAGTTATAAGTTCAACCTAGCAAGAAAATTATGCAATATCAACAATACTTGAAATTCAATTTTTGGATATCTATCCAATCTTGGTTTAGGAGCCATTTGTTGCACTAAGAAGAAACAAGTAACAATTACCTTATTTTTCACTTTACCAAAATACAAGACCACAATTAAAGTTCAGTGTGAAATTGTGTGGCTCCAAAAGATCTTTGAAGATGTTGCCTTTCAACAAGAATAAGCAATACCTTTGTTTTAATACAATCAAAGTGAGTTGAAAATTGAAAAAAAATCGTTTTCCATACTAATAAAATGAAGTAATAAAATGAAGTAAATTAAAGTGTGTCAATTTTCACTAAAGAAATACAAATACATAAATTGAATAGTTATATTGTTCAATATAAAATTAGGAGGTGGTACTTTTATCATGTAGTTATAAAAAAGAAAAAAATTCAAAAATATACTTAGTGTAAAACTGATTAATATAATCATTAAAAAACATTAATGAGCAAAATTAAACTTTAAATAAAAACTAATTTAGTTGACCAAATTATTAGAATTAAACTATTATAAATATATTCTTTATAGACTTCAAAATTTAAAAAGAAAATTAAACTAATTTAATTAACTAAATTATTAAAATTAAATTATTAATAAATATGCTCTTTATATTTATAAATTTATATTTATTGATAACCTAATTAATAAGAAAGGGTTTGTTATTTTTGTATCCTTGTAATTTATAAAAGATCATAATTAATATAGTTAATTGAGATTAGCTAAAATAATTGGAAAACTATCTTTGTATCCTTCTAATTTATAAAAGATCATAAATTAATATATACATTCATATATATAATATACAAGATCATAATTAATATATTAATACAATCAATACTTCTTCAATAATTGGATTGAGATTAACTCCAATAATTAAATGGAAGAAATAATTGTTATCCTCTTTTCCCAAGTTCAATTCAGACGATTTTTTTTGAAGCCACAATTTCAATTTCAAACTCTCTTTTTTTTAGCTACTATCAATAGTGATAATAGTGTGAACAAAAATAGTAAAATTACTTTTCTGTTATAGCTGAAATAAAATGTAAACCATGATTAACTGCTATATACCACCCTCACATGAGACAGTTGCACGTAATTTGTCCGTCTCATGTATAGGTTTCTAAACACCCATCCATGGCACATATCTGATGGACCTGTATATCATATTGATATTCGTGTTCTCGGCAAACTGGTAATAGTTTAAGAGGGTTGGCCACACCAGTATGCTAAGTGCTCATCTCTGCGCAAGTTGCTAACAAGGCCCCCACATTGCAAGCAAACAAAGCTGCTGCCGTCTGCAAAGGCATCCATCACTACTTGCATTCTTCCACTCTTTGCAAGTATGGAGGTTTTGCTTGTGTCTGTTAACATTGACGAACCGGCAAGATCGCCATCATTAAACAGGGGTGGCCTAGTCGATGCATTAGGTGATGCTTCAGCAATTGCACACTCAGCAAATAATGCCGCAAGTTCCTCAGCAGCAGCATTTTCTTGCGTTCTATTCTGGTACATCTCACGGGCTCTATGCAATGTCCAGTAAACCCCATGCTCTCCACCAAATAATTTCATTGCAGTGACTACCTGGTTGTAGCTAGAAGAATTAGTATAAGATACAGATATCTGCATGTATATTCATGATTACTGGCAAGCTACAAGCTTTGATACGTTTCAAACAATTTAGGTCACAAAACACACCACAATTAATAAGCCATAGAAAACAGTTGACTATCCTGAATAACTAAAAAACAGAATGTACTGTAAAAATTGGATTTGATAATAAAACGCAGGTGAATGCTAGGACAATAGACTTCGAGAAGTTAAAACCGTACTTACAAATGGGGGTATCAGATGTCAATATTGCCCCTAGCCAAGGGGCAGGGTATGCAGCAGCACACATAATTAAGGTATGTGCGAACAATAGACTCGAAGACACCGTAGTCAGAATCGGCCAAATCAGTGTGACCAGGCCAATTCTGACACGACACTGCCTAAAATCGAGCAGAGATGGCTGCAAAGGCCGAGTTAGCTACAAAGGTTGAGTCAGCGACGTAGTCAGATCTGACTTGGCCAAGTCCAAGTCAGTTGGACACATCATCCTGTTCGAAGGCAAGCAAGAAAAACCCTTCAAAAAAATTAAAAAGCAGAAATTTACTTAAAAATAAAAAAATCTAACCTACCTTTCTAAAAGGCCCATTATCTTTTCTTATTTCATTTCATCTCTCAACTTGCATTTGGGCTGTTTGGAAATGAAGAAAACCCTGCCTGGAAGCCTGCTGTTGGAGCTGATTTGGCATGCACTTGGAGTTAGTTTCAGAGGGCAATCCATCTGTAATTGCTGTCTACCTAATTAATACCAGATTGACGGGGTCTTTTTGCAGAATTTTCTGCCCAATTAGACTGGAGGAAGTAACAGGTTGCATTGCAGACCTGGATCTTGCCTCTTGTTCTTTCGGATTTATTTTATTGTTTAAGACAGTCCCATTGTTCCGATATTAAAGGAGGACCCTACATAACCATTGCCAGTTTGTGTCTACTAGAAAAGTCACATCCAACTATTGTGGAAAATGATTAGGGGGTATACACAGGCTCAAATGCCACTTGGACATATTTCAGGGAGGAAAATGATTAGGGGGATACACAGGCTCAAATGCTCCATCAGCCTCTACACACAGATCAGTGTTTCTTAAACCGAAAGTAACATTTTTTAGAAAAAAGTGTTAAGAGATAATGAGGTTATTGATGGATTATATAATTGCACAGAGTGCATGGTCTCCAATCCTGATGAGCAGGATACAATGCACTTATAAATTCTGGCTTATAGGGAAAATGTTGTCTCTTTTGGTAGAAAGTTGGTCATTTGACAGAGGACAAAAAGCCTTCCCAGCATGCAATTTTATATTTTATTTCAAGTTAAATATCTAATTATAGATTCTAGAATCTATCATTTATAATTTGTTCAAACTTTGTCTTGTTGGACTCATTTGGAAGCCATTGACCCTAGTTGCAAATAATGTCAAGCAGAATCCTCGACTGAACATGTAGCGCTTCTGGGTGTGAGTGTAATCAGAGTGTGTTTGAGCACATTCATAGAAAGAAAAGAAATCGTTTAGAATGACAATGGTTAAATGATTTAGTTTCATGCAAAACAATCTTCAGTTGAGGTGCATCAATTGTCCAACACCTCTGTTGGGGATTCCATAGACTTTTGGAGGAGATCAATCCCGGATGGGATCGCACAGAGTCAGCGACCAACATTTCCACAGGACAACTTCAGTTGGAGCTTAGATGTACTTGGAAGCACTTAACCCAACAGAGGTGGATAAGTCAAGTGACCTTCAAGGGCAGACACTCAAGATTGGGAATTCAGCAGAAATAAAGGCTGATCCAGAGGACATTCTTGGCGATGCAACCTATGATGATGATCCTAATGAGTTACAAGTCATGACTCAGTCTCTGAAAGTATATACTCGTTAGATTACATTTTGTTGAGTTTGGACTCTAGAGGCCATTTAAAGCCTCAATGTTTGAGTGTTAAAACTTAATATATCGATTACTTTTTCAAAACTTATATATCTCAGTACTTCTTCACAACTTATAATGTTATGTATCAGGATTTTCCCTGTTTGCAGCCTTACATGCAATATAAATGATCAAATTTACAATTTGATGTCCAATTGTTCATATTTACATCGATGTACATACATGAATATATTTTTTTATTTTAATTTCAAATATTTTCTGTATTATTTTCTTTTTTCAAGTCAACTCCAAGTTGGAGGACTCACCAAGTCTCAGTCAAGCCCAAGTTTGACTACTTCGCTTAGAGATGACACTAGCATGGGATGGATTCAGTGGGAATACATAGCACTGTTAATATGCATTTGCAAGTCAATGTGCAAAGCCCTATTGAGGCCAAACTAAATGTGCTACAATGAAGCAGATTCCTCGAATATTGTAATTTGTTTTCCTATCTCTTCTAACATCCCATTACAGTACTAATCAAACTCATAAGCTTGTTATATGAACACAATGGATAATAAGCTCTATTTTTCCTAAAAATTATAAATATTAAACAATAATATTAATAAACACAGCTATAAATGATAATACTAAGGGTAAGTTTAGCTCAGACCCAAAGTCAATCAGCGAAGTTTGGAATCTATTGGTCAAAGATATCCTAAAATTAAACTTTGATGGAGCTTCCAAACAAAACCGAAGGAAGGTGACTTGCAGAGGAGTTGTAAGAAACTATAAAAGGAAAAATTGGGGGCATACATGAAAAGATTGGGCAAGGCCTCTTATAACATCACAGAAATAAGAGCGCTTATTATGGGGCTACAGATATTAGCCAATCAAAATATGCCATAATTAAAACTGGAGGGGGACTGCAAGCTAGTCATTTATTTACTAACAATGAGGGGAGATCATTCCAACCCAAACTGGCAGCTAAGCAATTTAAGAGAAAAGTTTAAATCAATAGTTGGGCTCGCAGACAAGTAGATTTCTAGCATGTCAAAACAGGGTGGGGAAAAAGTTGGCCAAATGGGTCATTCAACTAACGCTAAGGAAGTAATATTCAAAGAAATCAACTCTTTCTTC